>NW_019167838.1:22940954-23476712 GCF_002303985.1 Durio zibethinus | reverse complement strand
TAAAAAAAATATATCAGATATATAATTAGATAAGTAAAAATACAAAAATGATAAATAAAAAAGTAAAAAATATATATATATACATAAATATAAAATCATAAATCTAACAAAAAAATAATATAAATAAATAATATACATATTATTAAATACATAATAATAATAATAATAAATAATAAAATACAAAAGAAGAAGAAAAGAAGAAAAAAAAAATACAAGATAAAGATTGAATTGGGCTTACCCATTTTGGGTTAGGCCCAATTGATCTGGGTCGGACCCAATTGGGTGTCTACAGCTGCCCTCGTTTGCACATTTTCTGTGAAACAGAAATTGCGCAAAAACGTAGACACCCATAAGAACTCAACTCAACATTTTTTTTTTTTTTTTTTTTTTTTTTTTTTTTTTTTTTTTTTTTTTTTTTTTTTTTTTTTTTTTTTGTTTTTTTTTTTTTTTTTTTTTTTTTTTTTTTTTTTCCAAAGCTCCTCTAAACAGAGGACCACGACTTTTTGGAAAAGTAAATTGGCTCCTCTAAACAGAGGCAACGACTTTGAAAAGTAAATTGCTCCTCTAAACAGAGGACCACGACTTTGAAAAGTAAATTGCTCCTCTAAACAGAGGCAACGACTTTGAAAAGTAAATTGCTCCTCTAAACAGAGGACCACGACTTTGAAAAGTAAATTGCTCCTCTAAACAGAGGCAACGAACTTTGAAAAGTAAATTGCTCCTCTAAACAGAGGCAACGACTTTGAAAAGTAAATTGCTCCTCTAAACAGAGGCAACGAACTTTGAAAAGTAAATACTCCTAGACAATCATGTCCGAAGGAGTTGAAAGTTGTGTTTGAAGGGATTTCAGGAGATTATGCCCAAAGGTCTTATAAATCAACCCTGATACCAAGAGACATCCTATTTCAAGGATTAGGAACTTACCTGACAAGTTTCTTCTCAAACTTGCAAAGTCTTTTCATATCTGTCTTTTCCATGTGGGATGTTGGAACACCCCTGCTTCTTGAATTTGTACACTATACTTTCCTGAAAGTAGTGTATGCTATGCAATGTGCATGATTTTCAATGCATGCTATGCAAATGTTGGCCAATTAATTCCTGTTTAATGTATGGTACTCAAGTTTCTCAAGCTCTTTTTTTTCTTTCTTGGGTGTCAAGCCCTTTGATTCCTCAAGGATCCAATTGCACTGCTCTTCTAAGATTGAACCAGTGTAGCTCTCAATTGTCCTTTCCACTCACATTCTTTCCTTGTTCTGTTTTTCAATACTTTGGAATAAACTTCATCAATCGATCATCCCTTGACCATCATTCAATGAATTTCTCAGCACTAGCAAATTTCAAAACAAATTTCATCCACCATCACTGGGTCCTTGTCTCAGCATCAACCATTCCAAAACAGACTTTGTCTACTGATTGTCTTCATCATTCAATCATATCTTGCAAGTCATATCGATCAATTCATCACTTTTCAAGATTTGCCCCATCATCTCTTTTAGGTTTCTACCATTTCTTCATCATCTTAGATTTCTTTTCAAATGAATGTAAGATTCTTTTAAGCACATATTCATTCATTCATTATCATTTCAAATTTTGACAAATACAATGCAATCAAGCATTTTCTCAATTCATTCTAAGGGTGTAACAATAAGAGGACAGAAAGTGAATTATGGTAAAGATAATCAATGGAGATCTATTTTGGTAGAAAATAAATGGGAAAGAAAATAAATTGGATGTCATTGAGGTAAATGGTATGTCCAAATGATGAATATTCAGACAATTTTCAACATTAATCTAGGATTCTTTTTCAAAAACTCATTCATTTACTGTTGAAGTCATCTTAAGCTTGGCGAACTCTGCCCCAGTCTTTGAGGGATCTTCAGATGTCTTTGATCTTTCATTCATGTGAGCCATTTGACCTGGATCTTTTTTTTTTTGGTACCAAAATCACCCTTTCAGGTTTTCAATTTGGATCTCTTTTTTCATTTTTTCATTTTCTCATTTTTTCCCTTTTTTTTTCTTTTTTTTTTTCTCTTTTCTCATTTTTCATCCAGTGTTGATATCTTTCATGTAGCATGATTTCATTGCTTCATCATGAGCATATCTTTGCTCAACCTATGATCATTCAAGTTGGGTATTCACACTTGATCCAAATGGACTTTTCAAGGTTGTAATGTAGGCCAAGGTGAAGGGTCATAAAAAAAATAGATATAATAGGCTCAAAACATATATTAAAAATGGTTCAAGACCGAAGGATCATTTGATGCAGCTTGGCATTTTGCCCCACATCATTTCACTGCTTTTTTCTTTCTTCACACAAAGGATTCTCATTACTTTGCCCCAAGTCATGTGTGGCATTTTTTCTTTTTTTTATTTTTTTTTATTTTTGAGACCTTTTGTGAAAATTTTTTCAAAAATTGCCCCCCAGTGTAGAGGGTGATCCTTGGTTGGGGTTTCTCCGAAAAAGAAATCATAATAGGCTCAAAGGGGTAGCAATAAATGGTTTTTCGAATGGTAAAAGAAAGATGGCCATTTTTCATCTCAATTGTGAATACCTTTCTTGAACATCATCTATTGAACAGAGCTCATGAACTTGTATAAAAGATTGCACACCTTCAAGACATATCTATTTCACTTTCAGTAACAGCTTACCTTTTGCTCAAATCATCTCCTCACATTGACGTGGATGAGTTCTCAAAATTAAATCCCAGAATTATTGTTATCATTGTCTAAATATTCATCATCTGAAATCTAAGAATGGGAATGTGAAGTTATGAAAGGTAACAGGGCATGGAATAATGGTCAAGTGAAAGAGAAAAATGTAATGAAATGCATTGACTTGCCTTTATTAAAATGATAACAAGTGAAGTCATATTGCAAAAAAAAAATCTAACATTGTTTGAAAAAAAATCCCAAAATGACAGAAAAAACCTTCAACCAGCCTTATCTCCATTGACATCTTGCCCCTCAATTCATTGTGAATCTCCGGATCCTTTCTGTTCTTGACTTTCGCTCAGTACACTAACATTAGGTGCTGTTGCTTTTCCTTGATCAAAACTTACCATTCCATCATTGATCAACCGTTGCACCTTATACTTTAAAGCAGTGCAATTTTCAGTAGAATGGCCAGTAATTCCATAATGGTAGTCACAACGGGCTGTAGGATCATACCACTTTGGATAGGGTGGTTTAAGTGGTTCCACATGGCTGGGGGCAATCAAGTGGCTATTATAGAGTTCTCGATATAACTCTGTATAAGTCATAGGGATTTGATCAAATACAGGTTTTTCTCGAGTAGTCCGTTGTTCTCGTGAGCCACTTGCTGGGTGAGTAGGACGAATTTGGGTTCTTACAGGAGCTTGAATGTTAAGGCGGTAAGTGGATGAATAAGATGGTTGTGGGGCTAGCTGGTAGGGGTAGGATGAGGCATTATTCACAGCAGGATAGTATGGAGAGTAACCTTGGGATGGATAGGGTTGATAACCCCCGAATTGTTGTCTATCAAAACTCACAGCTTGAGCTTCAGCTTCTTTCTTTTCTGATGTCTTCTTGGTTTCTCCTCCTCTCAACTTGCCATTTTTTATGGCACTTTCAATAATTTCTCCAGAGATTACCATGTCAGCAAAATTCTTTGTTGCATTCCCTATCATCTTTTCATAATAGGGAGGCTTTAAAGTGCTAACAAACAGCACTGTGGTCTCTTTCTCTGTCAGTGGAAGTTGTACCTGTGAAGCTATATCCCTCCATCTCTGGGCGTATTCTTTAAAAGACTCATTTGACTTTTTCTCCAGATTTTGCAAAGATAAACGATCAGGGGCCAAATCGATGATGTGTCGATATTGACTGATGAAGTCATGAGCCATATCGCTCCAGGAGCGAATGTGGGTTCTATCCAACTGAGCATACCACCTGGCAGCAGAACCAGTAAGACTATCCTGAAAGACATGCATCAAGAGTTTTTCATCATGTGCATGAGCTGCCATCTTTCTGTAATACATTGTGATGTGAATTTTGGGGCATTTTGTACCATCATATTTTTTCAAATTTTGGTACTTTGAACTTATAGGGAATAACCACATCAGGGACTAGGCAGAGCCCAGCAGCATCAACTGACCCATAAAAGCTAAATCCTTCCACAGCCCGTAGCCTCTGCTCTAGCATGCTAATTTTGGAGCTTTCCTCAGCTTCCACCCTTACCTTTTCCTTGTCCTTCTCTTTTACATCATCTAGATCAGGAATTGGTTCTGCTGCCTTTTCAGTGAAGACAGGATTTATATAGCTATTATACTGCCCTGGGTTGAAAGCTGATGGCATTCCAGGATAGGCGAAATGTTGTGGCGGGACCTCTTGGGCAGACTGGGCTTGAGGTGGGCCAAAACCTGGAGGGTACAAAGGGTCAGCCACTTCTTGTAAATGGGGAACTTGTTGGCTTGTATTTCCTTCAACCCCTTTCCCCTTATTCATGTTATTGAGGGCCTCCAGAATTTTGCAAAGTTCATTTTCAATCTTCTCCTGAGCTTTTTCTAGCTTTTCAAATCTATGAGAACTTTCTTCCTCCATTTACCTTGCTCTGGACCTTGTGTTGTATGGATGAGCAGGGTTTTCGCTAGATGGAGCTATCCTGGGACCTTGAGTACCATACTTATGATTAGAAATGTTATGCTGTGCCTTATGTATGATGCTTTGATATACAAATGAAATGTACATTTTTCTGAATGAAATCTAGTATGAAATGAATGCAAATGATTGTGTTGAAACATGATCATGAAAAGAATACAGATGCATACAATCAGACAAACAACATAGTTAGTTCCATGGATGAAATGAAAGTGATGCTGATGCATAATGTTACATATGATAATGAAAATGATGCACAAAGTCAGACAATCAAAATGATTAGATAAACACCCTTTTTGTGTCCTAATTTCAGGGTATATCTATCATTGGGTAGAAAGGGCTCTATCCTAGGTGTAGGCACTCTTTAAGGTTCACTACATGCGGTTTTAAGGTCAGAGTCTAAAGGTCCTCAAATTGTTCCTTACATCATTGTCCATCACAGACTAGTAAG
The DNA here is from genome assembly GCF_002303985.1 of Durio zibethinus. The sequence goes on along the minus strand of NW_019167838.1, from coordinate 23,471,647 downwards.
GCACCCTAATCCTCACCCATTACAGGCTACAAACGGAAAAGGTTCAATTTGAGTGGGAGTATTTCGCTAGCCACTGCGGAGGCATTAAACCTCACGAAAGCAATAGGTACTTTACTCCCTTCTAGAGGGACGGAGCTCGGGTATAGAGCTCATGTTATGCACATGTACATGAATGACATAATTAACAAGATAAATAAACATGAATGAATAATAACACATATATACAAAAATGGTTCAATTTTATTAGGCTTTTGGATAACACAAATTATTTGCTGGCTTGACTCTCAAAGTCCCCAGTGGAGTCGCCAAGCTGTCGTAACGTCTAGATCCGGGGATCTATCGCTAGACATTGACTTTTAGGGAGTCGCCACCAATCTTTTTTGTCTAGGTGCGATTGGCCACCTATGGAATCTGTCCTTTCAGGGAACACCTAAGCTTAAGGGTCCCTAAAAGAATAGGTTCAGGTCTACTAACCAGAACAGGGTTCGGGAGTTCGGTTACGTGTGAGGAAGGTTATAGCACCCTCACAACGCCCATCAAAAGATGGTACCAGCTTAAATTTGTGTTATCCAAAAGCCTTAAAATTTTACCAAGTAATTAATTATTAGAAATTATTCTCAATTGACTCTAATACTTTTAGCAGAAAATTGAGAAAATTCCCTCACCTCAAGAGTATGCAAGAAAAACTATTGTTTCACTTACAGAGGCTCCGTCGTCGGATTATTTAAAGAAAAATAAAAAAAAATTAAAATCAAAATCAAAATAGAAAGAAAGGAGAGGATGATTGTTCTTGTGTAGGGAAAATTGATACTTTCAACTTTTCCCTAAAAATATTTTTTGGAAATTTCGATTTTCAAGGAAAATTGATACTTTCAACTTTTCCTCAAAAACCCTTTTTTTGAAAATTTATTTCTAAGGAAAATTGATACTTTCAACTTTTCCCCAAAAATATTTTTTTGAAATTTTGATTTTTCTTTTAAGGAAAGTTGATACTTTCAACTTTTCCCTAAAAATATTTTTTTTCGAAATTTATTTCTGAGGAAAATTGATACTTTCAACTTTTCCCCAAAAATATTTTTTGGAAATTTATTCCTAAGGAAAATTGATACTTTCAACTTTTCCCTAAAAATATTTTTTTTGAAATTTTTTATTTTTATTTAAAGAGAATAAAATAATAAAAAAATAAATAAAAAGAATATTACATAAACCTAATCTAATAAATAAAAAATAAAATAAACAAAGAAATAAAAAAAAATTCAAAGAAAGAGAAAAAAAAAAAAAAAAAAAACCTGGAGTGGCTCGACTCGGCTCGTGGCTTGGCTCGGCTCGGCTCAAGGCAGAGAAAACGGCTCGGCTTGGCGGCTTGGCGCGGCTCGGCTCGGCTCGGAGGAGGTTGGCACGCGCGGGTCAAAAAGCGGGTCGACGCCCGGGTCGGGTCGGGTTCGGCAAAACACTCTTAAACCTTTCCTAGCTTCCTATACGCCTTTTTCTTTCAAATCAGTAGCTTTGCTCACTGTTTTCTCTCCCCTTTGCATTCTGTTCCAGAGTCCCTTTTATAGGGATTGATCAGGAGTTCCTGATCAATCCCAATTCCTCCTTGGACGGGAATTCAGTCTTTGAATCCAACTGGACTCTTCTGATTGAATTCCCCTCCAGAGTGGGATTCTTCAACTTTGAATCTTAGCCATCCAGAATTAAAATCAAAATAAAAAAAAAATACTAGATAATCAAAAGATATGATAGTATAAAAATAAAAAAATAATATCAGATAATTCAGAAAAAAAAAATCAGATAAAATTAACAGATAATAAAAAAAAAAAAAAAACATAAGATAAACCCAAAAATATATTACAAAAAAAAAAGATAATAAAAATAATAAATATATAACTATATACATATATAAATCTAATCTAAATAAAAATAAATACACAAAGATATACATAATAATAATAATAATGAAATACATAAAATACAAAAGAAGAAAAAGAAAAAAAAATACAGGATTGAAATGGGCCTTACCCCTTTGGGCCAGGCCCAATTGATCTGGGCCCGGACCCAATTGGGTGTCTACAGCTGCTACTACTACTACTACTACTACTACTATTATTATTATTATTATTATTATTATTATTATTATTATTATTATTATTATTATTATCATCTATTTCTAGTTGTTTTCTTCCTATATGGTTTATTTCTTCCTCCCTAAAAGTCTTTAGTGCATTTATTACACCAAATTCAACTCCTACCTACCACTGCCTAATCTTGCAACAAAAATCATGAGATTAAAAATTTAGGCGTTGCTTCAAAGTCCTCTGATGACTTTGAAAAGCTAAGAACTAATTCCCAAAAAATTTAGGATTTGAATCAAACCTTGGCTTTATAAATTGAGCCATTTCAAGCACAAAGATAAGAAAGAGAAAAAACAAATAAATAGAGAGAGATAGATACAGAAAGAAGGATCCATACTATCAAACTCATTATAGCCCCTCCCAACCACCATGATCACTTTGCCTTTACAAAAAAAAAAAAAAAAAACTACCAAAGATCCCATAACCATAGAGAAAAAAAAACTAGAAAAAACTAGAGAGCCTAACTACCCATGACCCAAAGCCAATAAAAAAAAAGAAAAAAAATCCAATAACATCCCTTAGAAATAGGTAAGCACAGTGCAAGAAACAAAAAAAGCAAAATAAATAGAGAAACCTTTAAAAAAGAAAAGAGTGTTTGGCCAAAACTTTCAACCCTGATCTAGGTCATTTAAAATTAGCTTTCACAAAACGAAGGCCAAGGGGAGTTTTTATGATTTTTCAAGAATTTGTTGTCATTGGCTACGATGGCCGACGACTGACAATGGTAGCGGCGCTATGGCCTACCACGATATGGGCAAGAGCATTGGGAGAGTTTTGTTTTTGGCATTTTTTTTCTAATAAATGATGAAAATGATTTGAAAAAAAAAAGGTTGATATATATATATATAAAAGAAAAACTGAAAATAACATCGTATGAGTATCCGTCCGTGACTCGCAACCTAACACTATGTTCACACAAGCAACTTGTGCCTTCCTCTAACTTAGGATCGATCCAATTAAACCCGAATTTGTACCGGACCAAATCGCCAAACTGCCTTTGAACCATTCTTAAACTATTCTAGACCATTAGGAAACCGCCTGAATTGGTCCTATATGGCTTGAACCATTGACCAATTTTTGACCAAGTATTTTCTGGTATTTATTTTTTATTTATTTATTTGGTTATTTATGTTTTTATTTATTTAATTTAATTTATACATGATTGAAAGTTAAATTTGTTTATAGGGGTAACAAATAATAATAATAATAATATAAAATAATAAATAATAAATAAAGTCTTAGATTATTTTCCTTTTGTAAAATCTTCATAAATTTTTTATCAAAAACTAATAAATAACAACAAACAAATAATAAATAAATAAAAACAAATAGTGGCAAATGTGTTATTGGTAAACAAAAGTCTTTTAAATTCTACCAGAAAGATGGTTAACTTAGACATAAATAAAAAAAATATTTCAAAACAAAAATAAAATCAAACAAATTATAAAAAATAATAAAATCTAGAAAATTACACATTCGTAATTTTTTAGAGAAGAATATTTCTAAATTTTACCATAATGATGGAGAATTTAGAAAAATAAAAAATGAAATAACATAATAAATAGTACATAAAAAATAATAATAACAAATGCTTGGGGATATTGTATGTCACGACCCAAGATCAAGACGTAATACGATTATATTACCTTGAAGTAAAACCACAAAGTAATATGAAGCTTTCCTTCTTAATCGTTTTAAAATTCTTTAATAAAAATAATATGCCCAAGTAAAATTCATATCTTTAATCCAACTAATGATAAATCTTTATATATCCAAATATAAACTAATAAACAAATACAAAACTTTTTGTAAGATCTTATTGGTCAACATTGCCTCCAACAACTAAATAATCTTTTCCATTTGATCTTCTAACTTTTCACAAAACTAAGCAAACTTATTATTTACTTATCTATAAAGAAAAAAAAAAGTAGAATGAGTAAACCACAACTTAGAAAGTATAGCCTCACACACTTTATTGGATCAAGTATCATTTTCTTAGATATTATATAGATTGTTCAAAATATTCATTAAATTATATGTCAAAATATTTCAAAAATCATCATTATGTTGAATATTTCGTAAATCATAAATCAACATCAAAACATATCAATTCAAAAATTATTACAACATATGATGTCATTTGAATATCGTAATCAAACCAAACCATTAATCATTATTTAGAAATCACCGTAAATCATCTTGATATACAAATCATGGATCAATATTCAAAATGATCATAAATCATCATTATCATTAGTTTATTGTTAGCTACAGTCACTGCTATAACTTGTGATATTAGCCATATCGATAATTTCATCCTTAAAATCATTACTAACTATTATAACCCTCTAGCTAGGCCCTTACGCTAACTACTATAATCCGTTAGTAGGGCCGTATGATCATGACTATATTAACTACTATAAACCATTAGCTAGGGCTATAAAACTAGTTCTGGTGTCGATGGTCCCACTTTTCAGGGATATAAAATGTAATTATCATAAAATCGTTCTTTAAACATAAATCAATTTCTCATTTCATTCATAAGCATGATCCATCATTTACATAGCAAAAACACAAAACAATCATATGCTTGGTCCTATTTTCATATATAAAAAATAATGAAATAAAGCATTTACTCATTTAAAAATATACATATATATAAGTTTAAAAACAAGCAAAATGTGTAAGATTCTACTTACCTTCTTTCAATTTCATTACAAAATTTTTTCTCCAAAATAATTCACGATCGATTCAAGGTTATTTTAACATATAAAAAATTAATCAACTCTTTTTTAGACCATTTATACTGAAAACAACTAAGTTATTCAAGAATTAACTCAACTAACTATTTCTAGTAGCATGTGCTACTTTCACTAAAATGATTATATCTCAAGATATACAACTCAAAATTAAGATCTTTATAGTACATTAAAACTAAACTTAATAAGCTTTCTAACCACATATGCCTATCTCTTAATTCCCTATAGATTAATTGTAACAATTTTTGCAATCCACATCATATGCTACTGCCAAACAGCATATATACCTTCTAATAAAAATTACATATTTATTCATAAAAGGCACCAAATTCAATTACACTTATTTCTTTGGAAAGTAGACTCAATAATCTTTTCAAACATTTAAGGCTCAATTTATAATTCCTTCTATAGAATTTAAGACAATTTTCATAATTTATCACTGATGTTGCTACCATGCAACCTGTACAACCTTAAATAAAAATTAGACAACTCCATATAAAAAATTCAAAATCGATGTCTATTTGTTAAAAAGTAGATTTAATAAACTTTCCAACGATATATAATACTTATAGTAATAATCTATCCATTAATTCAGAATTTTATTTTAATTCACTATTATAAATCATAATATCTTATTCAAAAACAAAAATTTTGCTTCAATTTTTAAAAGCTTAAATCTCCTATTTTAACATTTAAAATCCACTCAATAATCATTATTAAATTTTAATAACATGAGGTAAATAAAACCCAATAATTTATCCAAATCGATCATAAAGATTAATTAAAGATTTCATAATTTTCTTGGTTTTTCTCTCAAAACTTTAACTCTAAATAATAAAAATCAACATGGTATTTTTCTTAAATAAAACAATGGCATACACTCATCTTTAGGAGATTAATTTGATTGTAGCCTTCAATTGTTGGATCCTTAACTTGATTTTTTATACTCTCTAACCCTAAGGAAAATGGAAAGAAAAACTCCCATTTTCATTTTTGTTTCATAATAGCTAGGTTTTCTCTGGTAAAACAACTCAGCCATTTTTTCTCTAATATTTAACCTCTTAATTAAATTAAAAGGCTTTAGTAATAGTCTAGCCTAATTAGGCTAGGATATTACATTCTCCCTAAAAGGGTAAATGATATATTAGTACTCGTAAGCTACTTGGGTTTGACTTAAATAAAACTCGAATTCAGCTCGGTTATTATCGAGTTGAGCTCAAGCTCAAGTAGCTAGATTTATCGATCGAGTCGAGTTCGAGCATTCTTGTATCTAGCTCGAATAGCTCGTGAACCTAATTGAGCTTTTATATTTTAATATATTTTAATTATTTTAATTAATAAAATATCTCGAATTCAAACTCAAGGTCAAGCATAAATAATCAAATTTTTATCAAATATAAGAATCGAGCTTATTTTTACATGTTAATCGAGCCTAATCGAGTGAGCTCAAGTAGCTCAATTTTTATTTTGAGTCGAGCTTGAGCTAAAAAAAATTTGATCGAGTTCGAGCTAAGTTTCGAGCCTCAAATTTCAAGTCAAGCTTGAGCTCAAGCTTAATACTGTATCGACTCGAACTTAATCAAAATATCACTAATTCTCCCCTCTTTATAAAAAGTTTTGTTCTCAAAACTTGATTTACATCTACATCTTATTCCTCTAATTCTAAAATCACTCATCTTACCGCATGATTGTTTCATTAAACTTTTACAAAAGTAACAATAAGCTTGTTTTTTCCAAATAACCATTTGAATAAGATAGTTTCAATACGTTAAAACTTATATCATCCTTAATTTTTAAATGCTCATTGTCATAACATATAGATCCACAAATCTATAGCTAGATTTCATAAATGAATAGAGTAGCCACCAATCTTTTTTATCTAGGTGTGATTGGTCACCTATGGAATCTATCCATTTAAGGAACTCCTAAGCTTGACTAACGGTCCCTAAAAAAATAGGTTCGGGTCTACAAACTAGAACAAGGTTCGAAAGTTCGGTTACATATGGGGAAGGTTATAGCACCCCCACATGCCTATCCAAAGGATGGTACCATATTATTTTAAATTTATCCTAATGTTTTAGTTCTAATGGTTTCAAATTTTATGTTAAATATTGAAAATAATTCTTAAGATTCTCTATCAATCTGGTAAAATTTTTAAAAATATTCTCTCACCTCGAAAGAATTCAAAAATCCTATTTGATTTCTTGTAGAGGCTCTGTCATCGAAAAAAATTTTTTTAATTTTATTTTTTTTGTTGAAAATATGTCTAATTACTCCACCATTTGGGCCAAATTAGAAATATTTTCTTGTTTTGAATTTCTAAATTTTTTCACCATTTGGGCCTATTTAGAAATTCTTTTTAATTTTTTTTCTTGGAAAGAAAATAATATGACAATTATTTTTATTGAAATTTCAACTCAATTATTCCACCATTGGGCCAAATTTAGAGAAAATTTCTCACCTAAAGATTTCTTAGGAATTTACTATTTCAAATTCCTAAGAATCTCATCCTTGGGTAATTATTACATATTTTCAACCAAAATTTTTTATTTGAAAACAAAATATAATTACCTGTATTGGAATTTCATCTAAATTATTCTACCATTTAGGTCAAATTTAGAGAAAATTTCTCACCTAAAGATTTATTAGGAACTTACCATTTGAAATATCTAAGAATCTCATCCTTGGGTAATTTGTATTTAATTCCAAAGATTTTTATATTTTTATATATTTTTTTTAATTTTTTTGGTTTGAAAATAAATATTAATTATTGTTATTAAAACTTTATCTAAATTATTTCACTATTTTGGCCAAATTTAGACAAATTCCTCACCTAGGAATTCTATAAAAATTTACTATTTAAAATTTTTATAAATTTCATTATTGGATAATTAATATTTATTTCTAAAATTTTATTATTATTTTATTATTTTTATTAAATTAGATCATGCAAAAATACTCTTAAAATAAACAAACAAATAAAATTAAAATTAAAAAAATTAAATTAAAAAAACCAAAAAAATTGGAAACGGCTTGGCTTGGGGGAGAAAAACGGCTAAAATCAGTTCTTTTTATCATAATTCTCTTCTCCTTCTCTCTTTTCCCCTTTTCTCTCTCCCCTCTCTCTAAGAAAACCCAGTTTTCAATTGAATATTTAACCAAAAACTGGAAAAGTACGTCGAAAACTGAAAAATCTAGCCAAAAAATTCAAGTTTAGCTGAAAAATTTACCAAAAAATTGATCGAATTCTGGAATTTTTCAAAAAATTCCCAGAAAAAATAATTGCCAAAAATTCAAAAAAATCTAAAACTGCTTCTACTCTCCAGAATCCTTTTTTGCTTCTGTTTTCTTTTTGTGTCCAACCTATATTTATAGGTATTTGATCAAAAGAGTTTTTAATTAATCTCAATTCTTTCTGTGATTGGGATTCAATCTTTGAATCCAATTCAAACCCTACTAGCCCTAGATTTCACAGCAAAAAGATTCCTTCTAGAAAAAAAATACTAAAAAAAATAAAATAATCAAAATACAATTCATAAGAAATAACCCAAAAAATAAAAAAATGGGCCAATCTTGCCCTATTTGGACTAGGCCCAATTGATCCGAGCCTAGATCAAATTGGGTGTCTATAGCTGTCCCTCTTTACGCGTTTCTTGTGCAACAGGAATTGCGCAAAGACATAAACACCTTGCACGTGACCATCCCAACAAATTCATGGTTTTTTTTTTTTTGAAAAAATAAACAAAGCTCCTCTAAATAGAGGTTCAACAACTTTGAGAAAAATAAATTGCTCTTCTAAATAGAGACAACAGAACTTTGAAAAAAATAAATTGCTCCTTTAAATAGAGGCAACAGAACTTTAGGAAAATAAATTACTCCTTTAAATAGAGGCAACATAATTTTGAAAAAATAAATGCCCCTTGATAATCATGTCCAAAAGAGTTATAGATCGTGTCTAAAGGAATTTTAAAATATTATGCCCGAAGGTTTTACAAATCATTCCTAATATTGAAAAGTATCCTCTTTAAGGATTAAAATCTTACCTCACAAACTTTTTAAGGATTAGAAACTTTTTCATCAAAAAGTTTTAAAATTTTCCTTCTTCACGTGGTATCTTGGAGCATCCCTACACTAAACCTTTTCAAATGCAGTGTATGCTATGCACTAGACATTTAGAAATGCAATGCATGCTATGTAAATGCTGGTTAATTTATTCTCATTCAATTGTGGTACTCAAGTTTCTCAAGCTCTTTTCTTGGGCCCCAAACCCCTCAATCTTCAAGTACTAGGGCCACATCAATGTAACTCTCAATCATTTTCCTCATTTAATTCTTATCTTCTCTTTTTCAAGAAATCTCTTTCCAATTTCAATTTCTTTATTAGGAACTGAACATTTCAAATTTGCCTTTATCACTCTCAACCTTTCCAATATAATGTAAAAATCTTTTATGCTATTACTCATTTATCAATCATTATTTCAATCTTAAAAAGCAAGAATGCATTCACACATTTCCTCCATTGTAAGGTATTGCAGAGAAAGGAATAAGAATGGCTAAAAAATAATCAATAGGAGAGACATACAAAGAATGAAATGGAATGTCTTTTATTAGAAGAATGATAGCAAACTTTGGCTAGTTGGCAGAGAAAGAATTACAAAAATAGGTATGGGGTTAAAGCCTAAAATAAACAATCAGACAATCATAATAACATATCTTAAAGTTCTTTTCAAAAAAATCAACCACCCGATGCACTTAATAACTTAGAGCTCATCAAATCATGCTAACCTTTTTACTAATGGACTTTCAAATTTGATGTTGTAATCTCCTTATCTAAGTTGCCTTTTCAGGTTTTCAACTTAGATAAATCTTTTTTGATTCAAACCACCCTTTTGGGGTTTTCGCCTTAAATCCTCCTACTTTTTTTTCATTTTTTATTTTTTTATTTTTTTTATTTTTTCAATTTTTTCTCAAGCATAGTACTTCTTCACAACATCAAAATTTATAGGATGAGGCATATCATTTCCATCCATCTCAGCTAATATCAATGCTTCACTAGAGAAAGCTCGTTTCACGATATATGGCCCTTCCTAATTCGAAGTATATTTTTCTCTATCATCATGTTGACTTGGGAGAATTCTTTTCAAGATCAACTATCCTTCCTAAAAACAACGAGGTCGAACCTTTTTATCATGAAACCTCATCATTCTTCTTTGATATAGCTGACCATGGCATAATATTGTTAATCTTTTTTTTAATGAAATTCAACTGTTCATAGCACTCTCGAATCCATTCAGCCTCTTCTAGTTTAACTTCTTTTAGAATCTTCAAAGATGAAATCTCTACTTCTACTGGCAATATAGCTTTCATCCCATAAACCAAAGAAAATTGAGTTGCTCCAGTAGAGGTTCACACTAATGTTCGATATGCATGTAATGCAAATGGTAACTTTTCATGCCAGTCCTTATAAGTCTTAGTCATCTTCTCAAGAATTCTTTTTATATTCTTATTAGCTGCCTCAACTGCCTCATTCATTTTCAAATGGTATGGCAACGAATTATGATGCCTGATTTTGTACTAGACATATATTTCTTGCATCATCTTGCTATTTAAATTCTTGGCATTGTCTGAAATGATTTTCTCTGAAAGTTCATATCTGTAAATGATTTCACTTTTTATAAATTTACAAACTATAGATCATGTCACATTTCTAAATAATGCTATTTTCACCTATTTCGTGAAGTAATCTATCATTACAAAAATGAACCTATGCCCATTAAAAGCTTTTGGGATAATAGGACTAATGGCATCCATGCCCTACATAGAGAATGGCCAATGTGGTGCCAAAACATGTAAAGCAGATGGCGGAGCATGAATCTTGTCAGCATAGATTTGGAACTTATGACATTTTTTAGCATAGTCAATACAGTCACTCTCCATAGTCAATCAATAGTACCCTGCTCTCATAATCTATCTTGCCATCATATGTCCATTGGTATGTGCCTCACATATTCCATCATGCACCTCATCAATAATTTTTTTAGCCTCATCCTTATTTACACACCTCAACAATACTTGGACATGGCCTCTTTTATAAAAAACATCTCCATTCAAAAAGAAACTCACAGCTAGTTTTTGGATGACCATTTTATCATTCTTAATTACTTGGATAGGATATTGCCAATTGTTAATGTACTGTAAGATATCATAATACCAAGGCTTCCCATCCTCTTTTCTTTTATATTAGAGCAGTGAGTTGACATGTCTTTAATATCTAACCTGATGGGTTAAATGTCAGCACTATCATTAATTCAAACAATTACTGCTAAAGTAGCTAAGGCATCAACAATCAAATTCTCCTTTTAAGGTAAATGATCAAATTGAATATCTTCAAACTACTTGATCAACTCTAGGATATACTTACGGTATAGAATGAGTTTCGAATCTTTCATCTCCTATTCTCTTTTCAACTGATATATAACTAGAGCTGAGTCTCCAAACACTTTTAATGCTTTAACTTTTTTGTATATAGTAGTTTGCAAACCCATGACACGTGCCTCATATTCAGCGATGTTATTTGTGTAATTGAAATTCAACCTCATTGTTATAGGATAGTATTACTATTTTGAAAAATTCAAGATTACCCCAATTTTATGTCCCAAGGCATTGGTAGCTTCATCAAAATACATCTTCCAATGGTTCTCTTCATGCCCTTTCTTTTCTAGTTGGAAAATATTCATCAAATCTTTATCAAAAAATTCTAATCTCATCAACTCATAATCCTTAGCAGCATGATCTGTGAGAAACTCAACTATGACACTCTATTTTATTACTTTCTGGCTCATATATATGATATCATATTCTGAGACCATTACTTATCATCTAGCAATTCTTCCAAACAGAGAGGGTTTCTTAAAGATGTATTTAATTGGATCCAGTTTTGCTATGAGCCAGGTGGTATGATAAAGCATGTATTGTTTGAGTCTTTTGGCAATCCAAGCTAATGCACAACACATTTTCTCCAAAGAGGAATACATGGATTCATATTCTATGCATTTTTTACTCAGATAGTAAATAGCTCTCTCCTTTCGGTTAGACTCATCTTGTTGCCCTAGCACACATCTCATTGAATTTTTGCATACCGTTAAATATAAAATTAAAGGTTTCCCTGGAATAGGTGGCACAAATACTGAAAAATTTGACAAATATTATTTAATTTTATCAAAAACCATTTGGCATTCCTCATTTCATTCTCCAAGGTTATTCTTGCGAAGAAGCTTAAATATGAGATCACATTTGTAGGCAAGTTGAGAGATGAATCGAAAAATGTAGTTCAATCTACCTAGAAAACCTCAAACTTCTTTTGGTGTGCTTGAAGGTGACAAATTTTAAATGGCTCATATTTTATCTGGATCGACCTCAATCCTTCTTTTACTGACTACAAAGCCTAGCAACTTTCTTGATCTTGCCCCGAAAGTGCACTTAGTTGGGTTCAACTTGAGTTAGAATTTTTTTAACTTTTCAAATAGTTTTTTGAGGTTGGTGACATGATCTTCACCTTCTTGAGATTTTATAATTATATCATCTACATATACCTCAATCTCTTTGTGCATCATATTATGAAAGAGTGTCATCATGGCCCTTTGGTATGTTGCCCCAGCATTCTTTAGACCAAAGGGCATGACTTTATAACAAAACATTCCCCACATGGTCACGAAAGTGGTTTTTTCCATATCATCTTTAACCATCTTTATTTGGTTATATCTTGAAAACCCATCTATAAAGGAGAACATTGAATGCCTGGCCATATTGTCTACCAGCGTATCAATATAAGATAAAAAAAATTATCTTTTGAGCTAGCCTTATTCAAATCAGGACAATCTACACACATTCATATCTTTCCACCCTTTTTAAAAACCGGTACAATATTGGCTACCCATTCTAGATACATGGCCACTTGTAAGAAACCTACATCAAACTACTTTTTCAACTCTTCTTTGATCTTGAGTAACATTTCAGGTTTCATTTACCTTAATTTTTGCTGGATTGGCTTACATTTTGGTTTCAAAGGTAATCTATGCTCTATTATTTCTGTACTGAGCCCAGGCATATCCTGTTAAGATCAGGCAAACACATCTACAAATTCTTGAAGTAGATTTTTCTATCGTTGCCTATCTGTAAATGATAGTGAAGTGCCAATTTTAACCTCTTTCTTATTCTCCTTATCTTCCAAATTCACCAATTGAATTGTCTCATGATGAGGCTCAATCGATTTACTTTCTTGCTCAATCAATCTCATTAGGTCCAGAGGAATAGCCTATTCTTCAAAATCATTTTCATTATCAAGTGCATCAGTGTTAATTGATTTTTCAAAATTAACCCTTTTGATCGTTATCATGATTATTTTTCTATTCATTTAAGGACCTGAAATTGAATGAAAAGGGATATGTTGGTGAAATGTATAAAAAAATAAAAAAAAATGAAAATACTAGAAGAAATGAATGAAAATGCATCCCTTCTAATTTTATTAAAATAATAATAGATAAATGGCCCAAACAAGAAATACCACCTCAAGACCTTGGGCATAAGCTATTGGGATGTTTAATTACATTGAATCGGTATAAAAAATGGCAGGCATCTCGATAATGCTCTAATTGTTTAGCTCATAATTTGGTGGACAAGGACAAACCCATGTTTCCTTCTCATACCCACTTTCATCTTTAATCACATAGATGGATAACTCAACAAATGTCTTCTTTATGCTTTGTTCTAAATCTTTCTCCGTATCTGAGTACACGAATCCTTCAGGCCTAAAGATCTCATATAAGTGTAGGATGATCATTGTTGTCTTGTTGGCTTGTCTACCCTAATTATCCAGTCTTCTGTTTCATAACCGAGACCCAGTCTCTCTCTGTTGTCCATCATTGTAGGAGGTTCCCTTATCCTCTGTAAATTTTTACCCAGTCCTACTCCATAAAACCAACCTTTGTTAATGATTTGACACATCACTATCTTTGAACATTATTGGCTTTTAGGTCCTTCACCTACAGAGTTGACTAACTCAAAGGATAGATAAGAGTTTTCATTGCTTCTTCAGCAGCTTCCACATATAGAGCATTCAAAGGCTGAGTTAACAACATGTCTTTTTCTCCAAACACTACCACCAACTGACCTTCTACATTAAACTTAATCCTTTGATGCATGGTAGAAGGAACAGCCCTTACCATGTGAATCCATGGCCTTCCCAACAAACAGCTATAAGATGGAGAGATATCTATTTCTTGAAATTTTACATTGAAAGTGCATAGCCCAATTTACAAGGGCATCTCTATGTCTCTCAAAATTTCTCGTCTGGTCTTATCAAATGCTCAAACAAGCATTTGGCTATCCTTTATATGCAAGTAATCAATAGGTAACCTTGCCAAAGTTGACATAAGCATAACGTTAATAGCAGAACCATTGTCAATAAGAACTTTAGCTATAATATGGCTCTTGCATTTGACAGTGATATGCAAAGCCTTAGTGCTTCCCATTTCCTCTAAAAGAATCTAATCATCACTAAAGGATATGTAGTTTGGCATGACTAGATTTTCAACTAAATGGTTCACATATTCAACAAACACATTATGTGCCACATATGCCTAATTTAGCACTTTCAACAAGACATTCCGGTGTGATTTTGAATTCAATAATAGTGATAACAATGAGATTCGTGTCAATATCTTATTTAATTATTCCACAATTGAATATTCATTATGTTTTATTAATTTTAAAAATTCACAAGCCTCTTTTTCTGAAACTGACTTCAGGCAATCCTTTTCAGGTACCATTTCTGGGTTATTCCTTTCTTCACCTTCCTTGACTTTTTTTTTTTTAGCCCTCTCCAGTATTTCTGGAGTATATCATCTTTCACTTCGAGTGATACCCCTCACACCAGTTATATTGGCAGCATTAAAATTAGAGACATTCTCTTCCTACCCCTGGACTATTGTGTCAAAATCATATTTTTATGGTACAACCTTATTGCTCTTGTAAGGGAATAGAGTAGATACTTTAAAGGTTACTGGCCTGAGCATGAACTTGTCTATGGTCGACTTTGGCCTATCCCCACAGTAAATTGTTAACAACTTTTGAAATAATTTGGATGGCTGGTCAATCATAGATATTTCAATATTTTTTAAATCTTTCATTTTTTCATAAAATTCAATCTGGTATGAATCCATGAGCTTTTGTACTTCTTGGCCAAATTATTCATAGGTTTCAATAAAGTGATCAGATGTCCCACTATGGTATTTACAGTTTTCACCTGCTACGTATACTCCATGATAAGTATATGGACTAACTGGTTATATCATATCAGCTTTCCATAAAGCATCAAATAGCTAGCTGAGAGAGGTCTTAATTTCAACCATTTTTTTTTCAGTTGACGATCCTGCTTCTCACTTAGAGCATTCACATTGTGATTTGTAAAGGACTGCCACTAACGTTTGGTGTAGTTACCCTTCCTATATCAAAATTGATCATTCCATCCCTGATCACTCATTGCACTTTGTGTTTCAGGGCAGTATAATTCTCTGTGGAATGACCAACAATCTTATAGTGATAATCACAATGAGCTATAGGATCATACCATTTAGGGTATGGTGGCTTAGGTGGTTCTACTTGATTAGGAGCAATTAGATTATTATTGTAGAGCTCACGGTATAACTCCGTAAAAGTCATGGGGATTGGATCAAATATAAATTTTTCACGAGTAGTTCGTTGCTCTTGTAAACCACCTATTAGATTAGCATGATGAGTTTGAGGTTTCGAAGGAGGCTGAACATTAGAATTGTATGTGGTAACCAAAGGCCTGAAAGAGGGTTGATAAGTTTGAGGGTATGATGGCTGTGGATTTGGTTGGTATAAGTACGGAGAAGCATTATTCATAATGGAATAATTTAGGACGTAACCCTGTGGTGTGTAAGACCGATGACCCCTGAACTTTTTTCTATTAAAGCTCACAGTTTGAGTTTCAATCTCTTTTTTCTTTGGGGCTCTTTTAGTGGATGCCTCACTTTCCTCTAACTTGCCATTCTTGATGGCACTCTCAATAATTTCTTCAGAGATCACAATGTCAATGAAATTCTTTCTTGTATTCCCTATCATCTTTTCATAATAGGGAGATTTTAGAGTATTGAAAAATAGCACTGTAGTTTTTTTTCAGTTAGAGAAGGTTGTACTTGAGAGGCTACATCCATCCATATATGGGCATATTCTTTAAAGGACTAATTTACCTTTTTCTCCATATTCTATAAAGATAAACGATCAGGAGTCAAATCCATGATATGCTGATATTGACTGAAAAAATCATGGGCCATATCGCTCCAGAAACATATGCGAGTTCTGTCCAGCTGAACAAACCACCTAGCAGCGGAGCTTGTAAGGCTATCCTAAAAAACATGCATTAGTAGCTTTTCATTATGAGCATAGGCTGTCATATTCTGATAGTACATGGTAATATGAATCTTTGGACATTTTGTACCATCGTATCTCTCAAACTTCGATACTTTGAACTTTGGAGGGATAACCACATCTGAGACCAGACAAAGTCCAGCAGTATCGACAAAACCATAAAAACTAATTCCTTCCACAGCCCATAACCTTTGTTCTAGTATACTAATCTTTGAGTCTTCTTGAGATTCCACTTTTACCTTTTTCTTTTTTTTTTCTTTTAGTTCATCCAAATCAAGAACTTGAATCAGTTCTACCATCTTTTCAGTAAAGACAAGATTCACATAGCTGTGATAATACCCTCGATTAAAGGTTGATGGCAATCCAGGATATATAGGATATATAAATTGTTATGGTAAAAACTCTTGTGTAGACTGACCTTAAGGTGGACCAAAACTAAGTGGATATAAGGGGTCAATTATTTTTTGTGATGAAGGGCCCTATTGGCTTATGTTCTCTTCTATCCCCTTTCCTTTGTTTAACTTATTGAAAGTATCTAAAATCTTACTCAACTAATTTTTAAGCTTTTTTTGTGTCTTTTCTATCTTTTTAAGTCAATGAGAGTTTTCTTGCTCTATTTATCTAGCTCTGGCTCTTGTGTTATATCGATGAGTGAGGTTTCTACTAGATGGAGCTATCCTTAAACCTTGAGTACCATAATTATATGATTATTAGAAATTATTGTTCTATGTGCAAATGTATGCATGAAATATACTAATATTTGCCACATCACCATTATTGATAAAAGAAATCTCTATTTGAAACTTTATTTAATAAAACTTCAAAATTACATCCTAATAAAGTCAAAGCAATATTTTAAAGTCCTAAACATCATCCCTTATTTCTAATATCTCTTTATAAATTTCCTAGCTTACTGGTAATGATTTTGTTCCTCATCTAGGAAATCAAGCAATTATCATCTATGACCTACTGATTGTACCATAGCCTTCAAACCTTCCACTTTTTCTTCTATTTTTTATGCTTTATCTACAGCAATGCATATCTGATTGAACAAATGCCTTTTATGTCTTTGTTTTTCTATGCACATGTATTTTCATAGCTCACTCTGTTGAGCTTGTCTCTTGCATTTATCAAACAAGGCTTCTACTTGACCTGTGCGTCGATTCACTATCTTTTGTAGCATCTGGCTATGTCTATGTGCCCTAGCAGTGGCCTTTTGTTCTTTCTCCACCCTTGCTTTTAGTAATTCATTTTTCTTTAAGAATCAGGCAAGCTAGGGTGTGACTGATGAATGTATGATATCTAGATCATTAAATAAGGCTCTCCACTTATCTTTTTGCTCTGTGAGGCTCTGGATTTTTAGTTCTTGAAGCCTTGAGCTCTCTTCCATTTCTAACTTTAATCACTTATTTTCTTATTCCAACTTGTCTTTCTTAGATTAGAGTTTTCTCTTAGTTGTTTCCACTTTAAGCAAAAGATCTTGAAGAATAGGCTTTGGGGAATGACCTATTTGTTCACTAGGAAGCATAATGTCCTTACTCCTCATCGTATGCCACACACTATATTCTAGGGTGACATCGTAAGTAAACCTCCCTTGATTAACCATGGTGGTTTACTTCTATGCCTTTTTAATCCTTTTGACCATTCCATATGCCCGTTTATCAGTTAAAGAGAATTCCCACTGGTTAAGTTCATAAGTTTCTGGAATGAATTGTTCACATCCTGATTGTCTTCTTACCAAAGTTGGGACATAAGTAATAGCACCCCATAAGCCTAATAAGAACATTTACAATTAATCTCCATAACTGTATAACACTGTATCATGACGCATCCAAGGTGCTCTCCAAACTCTCCCTTGATTATCAAAGGCTTGAAAATAGGAAACCCATTCTTCTTTTGACTTTGCTTGAGGCCATTTACTACAACCAAACTCCTATATCGGGATGCTGAAATAAAGGTATGGTTTTCAGAATTGACTTTTTTTGCATTCAATGTAACTCTTCATCCATACATAAAGTAACTGTAGGCATCCATTGAATCGACTTTTACCATTTTTACAATAAAAGTTTAGAAAACGAATGGTTTCTACCAAAATGATTGGTACTGCATTGACCTGGTATGCTAACTGATTAACAAAGTCTATCACTGTGACATCGACATACCCGATGGCTTTTGGGAAGATCACTAGCCCATACAGAGCTATAGCGATAGTCACTAACCCTTAATCATCATCTATATGCCCCTAGATGAAATCTCGTAAAAAAACTCCATGAGATAGCCTTACTTTCACCTTTTATCTTGACACATGCATCAACTTGAGGCAAGCCAAGTCCAAGCATTTGCATTAGCTTCTTACAATAGCCCACCTTATTTGACCAGTAGATCTTGTCTGGGTTTGGCAAGTCAAAGCGAAGTATGACCATATACTCTTCAATTATGGGTATATATTTGCTTTATTAAAGATAAAACATCTATAAAAAGGATTCCATAATCAAATTATTGTCCATATTTACTTGGAGCAGGGAAGCTATATTTCCATATATGTTTTCAAATGCCTCACGCCTTGTTCTACTTATGCATCTTCAGACACTGTTTAAGTCGGTTAGATCATTTTGTTGTAACTTAAGATGAACTCTCTCAGGTAATGATGAGGTAAAACCTTCAAGCAAGCAATTCCCTTGTTTTTTTTTTACCTTTTTTTGACTTGATTTTTAATTTATAAGCAGACTCATAATAGACAGATGTAGACTTTGATTACATTTGATTTTCCATAGATGTAAGTGTGAGATCTGATTTATCACTAACTAATATGCGGCAAATATTTTCTATATGAGAATGATGCAAATGAAAATGTTAAACATGATCATGAAAATGATGCATAGAATGAAATGATATGATAATCTTAAAACATGATGATGGAAATGATGCATAGAATGGAATGATAATGTTATGATACACAAAATCAAACAAACAAAATGGTTAGATACCAAACTGTTCCTTCTTATGTCCTAATTTTGGGTTATATCTATTTGTAGGTAGGAAGGACTCTATCTTAGGTCGACCTATTAGAGGTGAACTATATACAGAGTTAGGAGGTTTTGATCACTAAAGGTTCTCAAATTCTTTCTTACATCATTGTCCATCACAGACTAGTAAGGTAGTCCAATCATCACCCATCATAGGCTACCAATGAAAAAGATTCAATTTGAGTGGGAGTATTTCGCTAGCTATTATGGAGATTATTATCTCACGAGAACATAGGTACTTTACTTCCTCCTAAAAGTGATGGAGCCCGGGTATAGAGTTCATGTAATATAAATACAGGTGATAGTGTGTGTGAACGAACATATAGATTTCATGGCCCCAATAATAAAATAAGAAACAAAAAAAATGTTAGTAAACAACTAATCACAATTTAAAACCATTAGATCAAAAGATAGGATAAATTCAAAAATTATGGCTTGACTCTCTATGGCATCCCCAGTGGAGTTGCTAAACTGTCATAACATATAGATCCGTAAATTTATTGCTACATTTAACAAATGAATAGAGTCACCATCAATTTTTTTTATCTAGGTGTGATTGGTCACCTATGGAATCTATCCTCTTAAGAAACTCCTAAGCTTGACTAAAGGTCTTTAAAAAAAAAAGTTCGGGTCTACAAATCAAAACGAGGTTCGAGAGTTTAGTTACATGTGGGGCAAGTTATAGCACCCCCACATGCCCATCCAAAGGATGGTACCATATTATTTTAAATTTATCCTAATATTTTGGTTCTAATGGTTTCAAATTTTATGTTAAGATTTTCCATCAATTTGGTAAAACTCTTAAAAATATTCCCTCACCTCAATAGTATTCAAAAATCCTATTTGATTTCTTGAAGAGGCTCTGTCATCAAAAAAAAATTTGTTAATTTAATTTTTCTGTTGAAAATATATCTAATTATTCTACCATTTGGGCCAAATTAGAAATATTTTCTTGTTTTGAATATTTAAATTTTTTCACCATTGGGCCTATTTAGAAAATTTTTTTAAGTTTTTTTCTCGGAAAGAAAATAATATGACAATTATTTTTATTACAATTTCATCTAAATTATTCCATCATTTGGGCTAAATTTAGAGAAAAGTTCTCACCTACATATTTTTTAGGAATTTACCATTTGAAATTCCTAAGAATCTCATCATTGGGTAATTATCACATATTTTCAACCAAAATTTTTTATTTGAAAAAAAAAATACAATTACTTGTATTGAAATTTCATCTAAATTATTCCACCATTTTGGCCAAATTTAGAGGAAATTTCTCACCTAGAGATTTCTTAGGAACTTACCATTTGAAATTTCTAAGAATCTCATTCTTAGATAATTTGTATTTAATTCCAAATATTTTTATATTTTTATATTTTATATTTTTTTGGTTTGAAAATAAATATTAATTATTGTTATTGAAACTTTATCTAAATTATTCCACCATTTGGGCCAAATTTTGACAAAATTCATCACCTAGGAATTCTATAAAATTTTATCATTTGAAATTTCTATAAATTCTATCATTGGATAATTAATATTTATTCCTAAAATTTTATTACTTTTTTTATTTTTTATTAAATTAGATCATGCAAAAATACTCTTAAAATAAACAACACATAAAAATAAAATTAAAAATACTAAAAAAAATTGGAAACAGCTCGACGCTAAAATTCGGCTCGACTTGAGGGAAAAAAACAGCTCAAAAACACAGCTCGAGAATGCACGGCTCGGTTTGGCTCGGCTCAGCTCCAGGAGACGGTTGGCACGCGGGTTAGATGCATGTCTCGATCGGGTCGGTTGGCCCAAGCAAAAATGTATGGATCCTGAGAACTTATTAACGCCCAAAACGACGTCATTTTACACTTGTATATAAGGCTGAAATCGGTTCTTTTTATCTTTTTCTCTCTCTTCCCTTCTTTTCTCTACCCTCTATATAAGAAAACCCAATTTTTGATTGAATATTTAACCGAAAACTGGAAAAGTATGTAGAAAACTGGAAAATCTAGTTAAAAAATTCACCAAAAAATTGATCGAATTCTGGAATTTTTCAAAAAATTTCCAAAAAAAATAATTGCCAAAAATTCAAAAAATTCTTTAAAAAAATATAAAACCGTTTCTACTCTCCAGAACCTTTTTTTTGCTTCTATTTCATGTGTTTTCTTTCTGTGATCCAGCCTATATTTATAGGCATTTAATCAGAAGAGTTTTTGATCAATTCCAATTTTTTCTATGATTGGGATTCAATCTTTGAACCCAATTCAAACCCTACCAGCCCCAGATTTCACGACAAAAAGATTCCTTTTAGGAAAAAATACTAAAAAAAATAAAATAATCAAAATACAATTCATAACAAATAACCCAAAAAATAAATAAATAATAATAAATAAAAAAATAAAAATAAAATTGGGCCAATCTTGCCCTATTTGGACCAAGCCTAATTGATCTAGGCCTGAACCAAATTGGGTGTCTACACTAATATCCAAAGTTATAGCTTGAATTAAACATAGATTCTCTTAACATAGATTTGTAATACATTATGTACACTAGATATTTGAGGTGGCAAAATTCTTTATATTGAACTTCTTCCACTTTACCAAAAACTTTAAATGTCCTTACATATCATAAACTTAACCTTTCTTGTAACATTTTTAATGATAACACATTTGAGTACAAATAATTAATCACTTGAAGCTACAAATCTTATCTCCAAATTCTGGCAAAATTCTTTTGTTTACTTTAAACCATTCCTTAATGAACTAAAATTTATCAGCCATTTAATCCATAAATTCAAGAAATAAGAGTTTCTTATTACTTCTCTTATCCCAGTAAGTTTGAGATTTAGATCTATTTTCATACAAAACCTTAAAATGAATCATTGAATATTTGTTTTATGACTATTGTTATAAAAATGTTTCTCTTCAAGTCATAACATGAGCACTTCTTAGAAGATGTCAATCAACGATAAAGCTCCCAAAAATAGAAAGAATACAAAATATTGTTACCTAAAATCTATTAGTTTTTATTTATTAAAGATTTATCACTTTCTCGAGTAACAATAGCCTAAGAATTTATAATTCAAACCAAATCAAGCTTCTGCTACATACTCTGATATTTTCTTCTAGTAAAACTCTAATATAACAAATTAACTTTCATAACATTGTTTCATAACAAGAAAAGTCATACGTCCACAAAATTTATGTAACTTGTTTCGCATCAAATATTCATAACCATAACAACCTTAAAATTGAATAACAATATCAACAAATCTTTTAGTCACAAAAAAGATATCACATGGTACTTTAATTTTCTTTTCTTCTCCATCGACAATGTGAAATTTTTTATCATGAATGAGTGATTTTTCATAAAAAGTTCCAATATGTTAGGAATCATCCAAATTTAATCATAATGATGAAAATTTTAGGGAAACGATTCACCATCGATTTACAATTATCCTCAAGTAAAGAAATGTTAATCAATTAAAATTGCATATGTTTTATCTAAAATTTTAATAAATTAAAGAAATTAAAGAATAATCATTAAAATAATAATAGAATTCAAAAGAAAATTATGAATGAATAATTTTCTCAAGAATTCATACAAAATGCTTCGGTCTAAATTATTCTAGAATGATGAATAATTCATGATCAAAGTTTGAACCTTTAAATAAAATCTTCATATTCTAGAATTCTAAAAATTGTGAATGAGTGATCATTAAAAGAAAATTTTAAAGAATAAAATATCTCTAAATTTTGCCAGAATGATGAAAATTTTAGATGAATTTAAATTTAATAAAAGATTAATCAAATTATAAAAGAGTAAAAAGTAATAAATAAATTAAAAATAAAATTATTAAAAGTTATAATTCGACGATGGAGCCTTTTTAAGGAAACAAATAGATTTCTTAAATATTCTTAAGGTGAGAAAAATTTTCTAGGAATTTTACTAGAGTGATGGAGAAATCCTATGAAAATTTTCAAAACTTTAAATAATTAAATTTATTTAAAAAAAAAAAAGAGACCATTTGATTAAGATCATTTTAGTGCAACACAAAGTTATTTGGTACCATCTTTGGATGGACGCTATGGAGGTACTAATCATTCCCTATGTGTAACCCTACTGCTGAACTTAGCTCTGTAACATAGACTAAAACTTATCTTTTTTACGAAGTTTTAATTGAACTTACGATTTCTTTAAAAATGGGAATTTTAACTTGGTGGCCAATCGCACTTCAACAAAAAAGATTGGTAGTAACTCCTAATATTTTATGTTTAATGATCGAATCACTGGATTGATATGTTATTACAATTTGACGACTCCACTAAGGAATCAGGCCAAGAGAGTTGAGCTAAAGAGTAACTTTATGTTGTTTTAGGACTTATTTGATGAACTAATTTGTTATTATTTTTGTTTTTATTTAATCTTTTCAGTCATCTTATTTTACTAATGTCATTATTGTCTTATGGATTTAAAATTGTTATGGAAAAAATAAAATGTTTAATGTGGCACACAAAATGATTACATGTCCCTTCACACACACTACACGTGCATATGCATGCATAAGTTTTTGACTTGAGCTCAGTCTTTTTTTAGAGGAAATAGAGTACCTACTGCCTTCGTGAGGTGACAACCTCTGCACTGGTTAGTGAAATACTTGCACTCAGATTGAATTTTTTTCATTTGTAACCTATAATAGGTAAAAATGTTTTACTAGTCTAGCATGGACTACAGTGAGAAACAATCTAGGAGCCTTTTAGCCAATCTAATATCTAAGCCCAGCATATAAAAAACCTAAGAAACTCGCCTTAAAATAGAGCCATGCCAATCCATTGTTAGAGCTATAACCCAAACTAGGACATATGAAGGAACACCTTTCAACATTAAAATTTGACATTATGATTTACATTGTTCTATTTGATTCATTCCATTTTCATGCATTTGCATTTATTGATCTTCATATTGGGAGGTATTTGCTACATAACAATTGTCAATGAGACGATTTCACTTGCATTCATGGTGAGTTTACTACAAGCCAGGACTACACCCATCCAGTATGAGACTTTTGATCATTTAAGGTTTGATCCAAGAACACCTAACTCAAAGAGAGAGATTATCTGCTAAGATATCATGTGTCCACTTTTTTAAAAAATATTCATCTCAACCTTAAATAAAATGATTTTACCGAGTTGACCAACATTTGGGAACGTTGAAATGAAACAATACAAGAAGCTTTCCTCAAGAAATATGAAGATTTGGCATTACTCATTTTAGTAGTTGTTGACAGAAATTTGGTCTAAGCCATAGTATAGTTTTGTGATCCCTTATACAGATGCTTTGTGTTTAATGAAGTGAATATGGTACCAACAATTGAAAAGTATTCACTTTTGGTTCACCTCAACCATTCAAACCCAGATAAAATCTATTGAAAAAATAAAAAGTCAAGCTATGACAAAAAGCTCGCCAGTATAATGGCCATCAATGTGCAAGAGATTGACAAACGTGTGAAGTAAAAAAAATGAAGGTACTTATATACCTTGGAATTTCTGTGAGACCACCTTATTGAGTGTTTGAAAAATGATCGAGGCATAAGTGTGATAGCTTTAACTTTTTATGAAATGTTGATATTTCCTAAATTCTTAGGACACATCGAAGTTGTAGTGGTAGAGATGTCAATGGAAAAATTAATTGATCAATGTAGGCAGCTTCAAATAAATGCTCAGCTTTAAGATAGGAAAAAAAATAGAGACAAGCATTCTTGACGAAATAAGAACATTTGAAGCATCTATTTGAACAAATCAGTTAAGCCATCTACAAAGCAATAGAAATGGAGGAAATGGTAAAAAAACTAAAATCAAGAATGTATCTAATAGGAGAACAAGGGCAACGTCTGCTAAATTTTTTGGATAAGGCGTAAGACCAATATTGATAGATCAAGGATTACCTTTGGAAACTGTAAATGTTAAAACTCTTTATGGATGTAATTTTGAGTCTTATATAAGATAATTTATAATGGAAAATCCTTTTGTTAACATTTACTATTATGCAAGTATCTCATTATGCACTCATGCAAGCCATTTAGTTTTGCAAGCATGCTTTATTTATTTTTAAAATTTCTCCAGAATGATGGGATGATTTTTTTTTCTTACATATAGAAAAAATATATATATATATAGCATTTTTTCATGCCATAAAAATAATAATACAACATTCTAATTTTGAAATTATAGTAACAAAGGTTCAATGATAGCTCGACCTTTGAAAACTTCAAATCAACTTATCCATCACTCATACAACACTCATTTATGAGTTAAAGCCATAGAAAAAGACAAAGTCAATCAGATGGATAAAATCAAAAAAGTATAAGATGAGATAAAAGAACAGTTTAACATGATGAAAGAAGTGATGAGAAAAAAAGACAAAAAAAAAAGTGGTTAGAGAAAAAGTTGCTCAAGAAAGCCACCAACAATAAGATAATGAAGATCCCCTATAACTATCAAGTTTTACTCCACATCAAGCTCAGACTTCTCAAGGGGCACAACCACTATATTCACTGAAAGATATCCATCTATGTGTCCCAGCATACCTATGACAGTAGGACCTACCCAATTTCAAGGATAAGCTATTCCCACCTCAAGAATGAAGTCTTCAAATCTAATTCACTTGCTAGATCTAGATGATCATCAAGAACAAAAAAAGCTAAAAACAAACACATCTAAAGTAAAAAAAGACTCAAAATCTTAATACAAGATGAACCTTATAGAAAAAAGGCTAAAGACTATTGAATGGATGGACATTTATAATTCTATGGATGCGACAAGCCTATGCCTAGTCTTGATGTGGAAATCTCACTGAAATTTAATGTCTCAGACTTTAAGAAGTATAATCAGACTAAATGCTCGATGACTCATGTAAAAAATAGATGTACACGCTCATGATAACAAGTTGTTGATTCATATATTCTAAAATAGTCTTACAGGATATACAACTAAATGGTATTTTCAATTATATAGAAGTCATATCTATTCTTGAAAGGAGTTGGCCAAAGCATTCATCATTCAGTTTAAGCATATTATAGATATGGCCTAAGATCACGTATCTCTATAAAATATGAAGAAAAATGCTACTGAAAGCTTTAAGACTATGCTCAAAGATGGAAAGATACAATAATCTAAATATAAACTCCCCTCATAGAGAAAAAACTTATTGTTTTATTCGTCAATACCCTGAAAGCTCTCTACTATAAAAGAATGATTAGCAATGCTACCAAAAATTTTACAGATATAATGATTACTGGGAGATAATTAAGAATGCCATAAAAAATAAAAAGCTTGAAGGTGGTGATGCTAAGAAAGAGGCTATACTGAAGAAAAAAGAAAATGATGATCAAGTTGTAATTTATAAGGGGTAATAGGTTGAAAGCTTCAATCCATATCACCCTTATCTAATGTACAACCTTATTACCCAACCATAAACAATATCTCCCTAAAATCCTTATCAACTAGCTTTTTAGCCACCTATATATGTACCTAACCATACCACTACACCAGTTGCAAGAACTTATAACCAAGTAAATGGTTCAAAGAAACCTCGAAATAACCAAAAAAGAACTCATATTGATCCTATCCTTATGTCATATACTGAGTTATACTCGAAGCTTGTTAAAATCACCTGGTAAAACTTGTTGAGCTGGAACCTCTAAAGTTGTAATATCCTAAATGGTATGATATCAATACCACATGAGAATAACATAATATGAATGTAGGCTATTCTATTAAAAATTACCCTACCTTCACGTATAAGGTGCAAAGTTTGATTAGAACAAGCTTGTTAAGTTTTGACAGGCCAAGTAGGTCGAATATTGGTAAAGACCCTTTGCCTGATCACATAAGGGCATAATTTTAGGAATAATAAGAATAGTTGGATATGCCTGGAGCTAATTGTCATTTTAGGAATTTTTGTGAAGCTGTGTTAAGATTTCTTTTATGTATTAAGATTTCATTTTATTTTTATCATTTTAATGAAAGTGGCAAATAAGATGCACTTTCATGACAATTCCTCTTTTTTACCTTGTCATATCTTTTCTATACCGACTCTTAGATTCTAAGTAATGAATATTTAGACAATCATGGTAATAATTCAATATTTAATTTTAAAAGCATCATTCATATTAGTAATATTAATAAATTGAGACTTTCAATCTGTTGGAATTATTGAAGTAAAAGAAGTAAATTTGGCAAAAAGTTTCGCTCATTAAAAGATGAATTGATACATATGAGATTTTTTATGATGGTTCATTCACAAGGTTGCTCGTAGTCAATAAATGTGTTCATTAACAATATTCATATTTGAAATGAGAAATGACCATATTTCTTCTACCTTTTGCATAAGGAATAAAATGATCCATTTACTACCTTATTTAGACCTATTGAAATTTTCTTTCAAAAAAAAAGAAAACCTAACCAAGGATCGCCCTCACACTAGGTGAAAAAGTTTGAAAAAGCTTGTTCACAAAGAAAAACATGAAAGTTTTTAATGGTTTTTAAAAAAAAAAATTTGTTGTGCTTGGATCTTTCTTGAAAAAGGATGAAAAGTGTAAAATTAAAAATGAAAGAGAAAATATGAAAAAAAAAGAGAACAAAAAAAAATTGTTAAAGCAAAATGATAAGGTGCCCTATGTAATAAAGAATGATCCTTTGGTTTTATTACCCTTAAACACATTTTTGGGCCTATCAGTTTCTTTTGTAACCCATTACCCTAGCCTACTTTATGTACTTTCAAAGTCTATTTTGATCAAATGTAAATGCTTGAATTGGAGAATTATGATTTGAACTAATGCAGGCTTACAATAAAGATAGCTCCAACATTATTATTTTGTTGGACCTTTTTATTTTGATTAAATTAATAACTCAACTTAATTCTTAATCAATATATGAATAACTCATATATTCAATAGAATATGTTTTTGAAAGAATATTGAATTAGAGTTCAAAATTTTATAAATAGTCATTATCTAGATATTGATGTCTTATTCAAACAATCACAATGATGTGCCTTTGACTAGATTTATTCCTTTCAATAATGAATATGTATTTTCTTTAATTTTTCTTATCTTTACTACCCTAGTATCCCTAGAATGAATTAAGGAAATTGAATCATATTTGTCATGAATTAGAATGATGATCAATAAATGAATGATAATGTTCATAAAAGACTCTTCCATTCTTTTGAAAAGAAATCCAAAATGACAAAGGCAAGAAGAAAATAATGAAACAAGATAGGTGAAAAACCTTAATTCCATTCCTTCGAAAAGAAATATGAAATGATAGGGGCAAGAAAAAAAGAAATGAGAAAGATGAAATAAACTTATAAAACAAACTTGAGAAGATGTTCTATAGATGTGGTCATGAAGTGATAAAAATTATAATGAATTTATGAGTTAAATTTGAAGTTATTAACGCTAAGACATTGAAAAGAAAAGTATGAGATGGTAGCTTAAGAATTACCACAATTGGAATTGCATGATATTGATTGATATTTACTTTATATTCATTACATTCATTTAAGGGATACAATTTTTTCAAAGAAACGATAAGGAATTTTTTGAAAAAATGTGATCCTAGGATGAAGAAAATTTTTGAAATAAGATTTTAACCCTTAGATGGAATTTGTTGAGATTCGGACTCTCACTTGAAAAAAGTTTCTAGTTTAATGCATAGGAAAGATATTTTTAAAAGATTTTAAAGTTGTTGAACCTCCGCATAGTGGAGCCTTTATATAAGATTTTTCTAAAAAAAATCTTTGAATTCTTAAACGTAAATTCTTAAGACATGAAAATTTTAAGATGTGAACTTTCCAAATGCAAATCTTTGAATGTTGGATAAGAATCTCTAAAGTGTTTTAAATAAGAATCTTCAAATCTTTCAAATGAGAATCTTTGAATATTTGCAAATCTTTTGCAAACCCTTGAATCTATTACGGTCTTTGAATCTTTTATGAATCTTCGATTTTCTTACCAATTCTAGGTTTTATGCGAAACTTTAAATTTGGGAAAATTTAACACCTCTTGCAAAACTTTGAAATTTACAAGTTTGTTTCTCTTAAGAATCGTTTACTTTATTGTGAATCTAGAGTTTTTCAACTATGAATCATTTACTTTATTGTGAATCCAAAGTTAATTATTAACTTTGCTATGAATGCAAAGTCCTCAAACTGAAAATTGTACTCCATTATGAATCCAAAATTTTTCAATTATAAATCATTTACTCTGTTATGAATCTAAAGTCTTTCAACTGTGAATCATTTACTTTGTTGTGAATCTAGAATCCTCAAACTATGAATTGATTACTTTGTCGTAATCTAAAGTCCTTTCATTGTGAATTATTTACTCTACTGCGAACCTAAAGTCCTCAAACTATGAATTGGTTACTTTGTCATAAATCCAGAGTCCTCTATTTATAAATCTTTAACTCTAATTATGTGTTTAGAGTACTAATTCAATGTGAATCTCGAGAGCCTTTTGATGTAAGCCCCTAACCTTTAATGTGAATTTCAAAAAGTTTTTATGTAAATCTCAACTCTCGATGTAAACCTCGAGAGCCCTTTGGTGTGAATCCCTAAACTCTCGATGTGAATCTCGAAGATTTTTTATATGAACCTTAACTCTCGAGGTGAATTTTGAACCTTTGATGTGAATTTCAAAGAGTTTTAATGCAACCTCAATGTGAATATTAAGAACTTGGTATAAAAATATAAATCTTAACTTATTATATGAATTTTAAATTTTTCAGTGGAAATCTTGAATTTTTTATATGGAATGAATCTTTAATTTCCTTCATATGAGAATCTCAATGCCTCTGGCCTTTTAAATTTTCAAAGTTGTCAAACCTCTACTTAGAGAAACCTTTTAAATTTTTCAAAAGTTGTCGAGCCTCTACTCAAAGGATCTTTTTTAAATTTTTTCTTTTAAATTCTTCAAAAAGTTATCAAACCTCTATTTAGAGGAGCTTTTCAAATTTTTTTTTAAAAAATTGTCAAGCCTCTACTTAGAGGTGTCAAAACAAAAAAAAAAAAAACCTTTATGTTCAATGTTTGGTCTTTCGTATGTGCTTGCCCTAACAAAATTGTTGTTTTTTTGTCTTTGCCTTATTCCTAATGCTTAAAAATAGGCAAAGAAGGACAATTGTAAATACTCATTTTGTTCGATCTCATTTTAACCTAAATGTAATTTTGTTTCTTTTATTTATTTATAGTTTATTATTATTATTATTATTATTATTATTATTATTATTATTATTATTATCATCATCATCATTATCATCATCATAATCATCATCATCATCATCATTATCTATTTTTTTATTTTCTTTTTCCTGTCTGGTTCATTTCTTCTTCCTCAAAAGTCTTCAACGCATTTATTGCTCCGAATTCAACTTGCACCTACCACTACCTAATCTTGCAACAAAAATCATGGGTCTAAAAATTCAGGCATTTAAAGTCCTTTAGTGAGTTTGAAAAAAACAACACCAACTTCGAAAAGCTGAGAACTAAATCTCAAAAAATCTATGATTTGAATCAAACATTGGCTCTATAAATTGAGCCCTTTTAAGCACAAAAGGAGGACAAAGAGAAAATAAATAGACAGAAAGAGAGAAAGATAGATACTAAAAGAAATATCCTTATTGCCAAGCTCATTACAACCCCTCCCTACCACTATGATCACTTTGCCTTAAAAAAAAAAACTACCAAAGATCCCACAACCACAAAGCAAAAAAAAAAATCCAACAACAACCCCTGGGAAGGAAAAACCTCAAACCCGGAAGCAAAAATAGCAAAATAAAGAGAGAAACCTTAAAAAAAAGGTTTAGCTGAAACTTTCAACCCCAATCTAGAACATTTAAGATCAACTTTCACAACATGAAGGCTAAAGTGGGAATGGAGAGGCCAAGTGGAATTTTTTGATATTTTTTAGGAATTTTTTAGTCATTGGCTATGGCTACCGACAATCGACAGCAGTGGCAGTGCAACAATCACTGTGATTTGGGCAAGAGTATTATGAGAGTTTTGTTTTTGTTGTTTTTCTTTATGATAAAGAATGAAAATGATTTGAAAAAAAAGTTGATATACATATAAAGAAAATTGAAAACGATGTTATTTTTGGTTTAAGACGATCTGCACATGACCTGCTAGCCACCCCTTCCTCTAACTTGGGATTGGTCCAACTAAATCAGATTTGAATCAAACCAAACTACCAAACTGCACTTAAACCACTCTTGAACCGTTATAGACTGCTGGGAAACCACCTGAACCATCCCTGAATCACCTAAACCAATCTGAGCTAGCTCATTGATCAAATTTTGACCACCTATTTTTTGGTTTTTATTATTTATTTATTTATTTATTTGGTTATTTATGCTTTTATTTATTTATTTAATTTATACATGATTGAAAGTTAAATTTATTTATATAAGTAAAAAAATAATAATATAAAATAATAAATAAAGTCTTAGATTATTTTCCTTTTGTAAAATCTTCATAAATTTTTTATCAAAAATTAATAAATAAATAATAAACAGTAGCAAATGTGCTATTGGTAAACAAAAATCTTTTAAATTCTACCAAAATGATGGTGAATTTAGAATAAAATAAAAAAATTGAAATAAAAATAAAATGAAACATATTATAAAAAAATAGAATCCAAAAAATTATGAAAGTGTATTTTCTAGAGAAGAATATTTTTGAATTTTACCAGAATAAAGGAGAATTAAAAAAAAATAACACAATAAATAGTACAAAAACAATAATAATAATAACAAAAGCTTAAGGATATTGTAAATTGCCTCGATTCCGAAACTACAAAAACAACGAAGAAGTGATTTTTCATAAAAAGTTCCTATATGTGAGGAATCATCCAAACTTTATCAAAATGACGAAAAATTTAGGGAAATAGTTCACCGTCAATTTACAATTATCCTTAAGTAAAAAAAATGTTAATCAATTAAATTTCATTTTTGTCTAAACTTTTAATAAATTAAAGAAAAAAAAAGAATAACCATTAAATTAATAATAAAATTCAAAAGAAAATTATGAACAAATAATTTTCTCAAGAATTCATAAAAATGCTTCGATCTAAATTATTCCAAAAAGATGGATAATTCATGATCAAAATTTAAACCTTTAAAAAAAATCTTTATATTCTAGAATTTTAAAGATTACGAATGAGTGATAATTAGAAGAAAATTTTAAAGAATAAAATATTTCTAAATTTTGCCAAAATGATGAAAAATTTAGACAAATTCAAATTAAATAAAAAGATTAATCAAATTATAAAAAGAGAAAAATAATAAATTAATTAAAAATAAAATTATTGAAAGTTTTAATCCGACAATAGAGCTTCTTCAAGGAAATGAATGGATTCCTTCAATACTCTTGAGGTGAAAAAAAGTTTCTAAGAAATTTACCAAAATGATGCAAAAATCCTATGAAATCTTTCAATACTTTAAATAATTAAATTTAATTAAAAAATAAGAGACTATTTAATTAAGATCATTTTAGTGTAACACAAAGTTATTTGGTATCGTCTTCAAATGCGTACTTTGGAAGCGCTAATCCTTCTCCATACGTAATCATACTCTCAAATTTAGTTCTGCAACGTACACCAAAACTTATCATTTTTACGGAGTCTTAATTGAACTTAGGATTTCTTTAAAACGGGGTAATTTAAACTTGGTGGCCACTCGCATTTCAACAAAAAAGATTGATAACAACTTCTAATATTTTACGTCTAGCGATTAAATCTATGGACCTATATGTTATGACAGATACAACTCAGATATCCCAATTTTAGGTGATATATATTTTGGTTTAAAGATAAACAATGGACATAACTTGAAAATATATAAATATATATATATATCAATAATATTAATTTTGTATAGAATCAATGAAGGTGGGATGCCCGTGGCACCTTTTCCTTCCTCCCTTCCTCCATTATTTTTTATTTTTTGTTAAATTTATTTTTTTGTTTTTTAACTTATTTATTTATTTATTATTTTATAGAAAAAGTTAATAGAGGTAGGGATGATAAAATAATCCATATTCAATTTGTTTTAATTCGTATTGATTCAACGTAAATGTGTTTTTAAAAAATAATAATAAAGATTGAATTAAAAATATAAATCATATCCAATGAGTTTTAATTCCTCTCAATCTAATTGGTGCGCTTTCTTTTAATTTGAAATAATTGAGTTGAATTTTTTTTAAATCAAGTTCAAAGCAGAGCAAGATTTTAAGTGTTACATCTCAATCTTGGTATATATAAAAAATATTTTTTATTTTTTATTTAATTCTATATTTATATATTATTAAAAAATATTATTTAATATTTTAATTTAATAAATTAATGTAACATCCCTTTTGGTTTTTTAGTCATTTTTTTCATTTTTTTAAATTTTTAGTTATTAGATAAATTTTATTTAAAAAATTAATGTAGTGATAGTTAAACAACTTATATCTGATGAATTTCAATTCATTACAATCCAATTGTTATGTTTTTTCTTTTTAAATAAGAATTGAGTTAAGTATTTCCTCTTTAAATAATTTAGAATAAGTCAACATTGAGTTTGAGGTGTTTTACCCCTATCTTTCTCGAAATATATAAAATAATTTATTTTATTATTTACTTAACTTATTTATATTTATATATATTATATTAATAAAGATATTATTTAACACTTTGATTTAATAAAAAACTACATTTATATATAATTTTTTTTCATTAGCTCTCCTTCGTATAAATTTCAAAATTTTATATATATATTAGAATTAGACCCTCATTTTGTTGCCGAATAATTTTTTATTTTTTTAAATTATGTTTTAAACATAAGAGAAATAAAGTTTTTATGTCAAATTTTAATAGATGATAACATATAAATAAACAAGTGTAGAGTATAAAAAAAAAGGGTTAACATAGGCAATGTAGTCACATCTATCTATGGAAGCTTAATTAAAAGGCCCCTTAGTAATAGTTGCTAAATCAAATTAAAGAATTATGTACTCAAATGAAAAATCTTATAAAATTCTGTAATATATTGTGCATGCTTACAAGTTAGAAGCTAATGGACATTGATTCACTTGCTGATGTGCAACTGTTACAGTTAAACCCCAAGCAAATTAAATATTTGACAACTATATATGTTCTAACCAGCTTGGGCTTGACGGGAGGGAGGATAAGGAGCAAATATATCGTAAGCATCTATCCTTTCCAAGTATAATTAGCATTAGTATTAGTAGCTATATGTAGGCACCAATTTTCTTTTTCTTTTTTATTATTATTTAAATATAATTTTTTTACATTATTATTATCATTATTAATCTTTAAAACAAAAGGAAAAAAAAGTAAAAAAAAAAAAGTCTTTAATTGCAACTCTGGCAGCCAAAATCAAGCTGCTATAGTGGTCCAAATTTCTCCCTGACACTGCCTAACTTGGCAGCATAAAATCCGGTGAACAAAAGTCACCGGATAAACTTTCAAATTTTTCACAAAAAATATCCAAGGAGATTTGGGATTTGAAATCCCAAAAGCTCTATAAATAGAGCTAAGTTTTGCAGAAAAGGAGAACAAGAAGAACAATAAGAGGGAACACATAACCAAAAAAAAAAAAAAACCAATAGCAAACACACAAAAAAAATTTTCAAAGAATGAAATTCTCGATCTAGGAAGTTGTAGATTTTTTTTGAAAATTTTAGGCTTGGAAAGGTATTTAGAAAGCGAAAAGGATAACTAAGGAATTTTTTAAAAAATTTTTGGATTTTTTTTGGGTCGCCAAAATTTGAAAAAATTTGAATTTTTCGACAACCGTTTGAATTTTTTGGTGACCGTTTGAATTTTTCAACGACTGAAATTTGGGTTTATCATCAGAATCTAGAAATTTTTGAATTTTTGACAACGATTGAAGTTTTTGACCACCGGTACACGACAATGATCGATTAAAAACTAGGTTTTATGACCGTCGGTGAGGGGTGCTAGGATTTTAGAGAGAAAGGCTATAGAGTAAAGAGAGAGGAGAAAGAAAAAAATAAAGAAAAAAGCTGAAATATGCCTTTTATAAGTGCCTTAAAATGACGTCGTTTTGGGTGTCTAGACCAAACCCAACCCACGCAAGATCACGTGCCAACCCAACTTGTTTCGCAAGTTTTTTCGTTTCTTTTTCTTTTTATTTTTTGTTTTGATTTTGATTTTGATTTTTTTTGTTGCTTTTAATGTTATTTTTTTATGTTATTTTTTTTATGATGTTATTATTATTATTATTATTGTTATTTTATATTTTTACTAGTAATAATTTTTTAAAAACAAATAAATAAATAGAATAAAAAATGAAACTGAAATAAAATAAAGACCTAAAAAAAATATAAATAAAAAAATTTAATGATAACTACTTAAAGGAAATAAATTTTATTACAAGCAAAAATATTATTTAAATTTCACCAAAATGTTGGGATAATTTAAAAAAATAATTTTTGCTAAAAAATAAATTGTTTAAATGAATCTTTTAAAAGTAATTTTAAAAAAAGCTAAAATAATTTAATTTTTTTTAATTATTGCAAGTAAAAATAATTTTTCAGATTTCACCATAAAGATGGGATAATCCAAAATTATTTCACTAAAATAAAGATTGATTTAAAAAATGTAAAAAAATAATAAAAAATAAAATTAATAATAATTGATATCTTGAATTTTTTAAAATATATATATATATATAGAAAATTGAAAGAGTTCGATTTTCTTTAAACAAGAGATTAATATTTAGATTTCACCGGTGAATCGAGATAATCTAAATTTTTTTTATAAAAAAAATATAATTAAAGAATAAATAATAAAATTTTTAAAAATAATCATAATAAAGATTAATTAATTAATTCCTTTAACTATAAAAAATGATTTTATTTAGGATCTTGCCAAAATTGAGATAATCTTAAAACTTGCTCAAAATTTTTTAGGATTTCACCGAAGAGTCGGAATAATCTTAAAATTTGTTTAATAAATTTTAGGAACTCACCAAAGAGTCGAGATGTTCCTAAAATTTTTTTAAAAAATAAATAATTAAAATCTTATGATGACGTTTCGAGAATTTTGTGAAAGGTCAATTTTCTTGAAATATTTTTTAAATAATGATTTTCTATAATTCCACCAAAGCGTTGGAGAATTTATAGAATATGAAATAATAATAATAATAATGTTAATTTTGTAACAAAGAAAAATGTTTTAAAATAAATTTTAGAAAGTTAAACTTAAATAAAAAAAAATACGTTATCAAAATTATAGAATTACGCATGTTTAAATGGTATCGTTCTTCGAACGAGCGATGTGAGGGTGCTAATACATTTCTCACTCATAACCATACTCCTAAACCTAGTCTTAATTTTACAGATCTAAAATTTTTTAGTAATTTTTAATTAATTTTAAGATTTTTACTAAAAGATGATATTTTGGGTGGCCAATCACACCCTATAAAAAGATTCGTGACGACTCTGAAAATTTTCACCAAGTCTAGCGATCGAGTCCCCTCAGATGAAAAATCATTATGACATCTTGGCAACTCCACTGGAGACACTTGAGAGTCAAGCCAAAAAAAAAAAATTAAACATGTGTCATCCAAAATTTGATTTTATGGTCTTTTTGATATTTAATTTTAATTTCTTATCTCTGAATATTAAACTTTTTTTTTTGGTTTCATTTGGTTTTGATATGTTATTATTGCATATTATTGCTAGTTACATTGTTAATTCTATTTGTTACATTCCCTCACACACGTGTACATTTGCATTCATGCACGAACTCTATACTCGGGCTCCCAAATATATCCCTTTTTAAGAGGGAGTAGAGTACCTACGCTTTTATAAAGTTATAATGCCTCTTCTTGGGCTAGTGAAATACTTTCACTCAAGTTGAACCTTTTTCGTCGACAGCTTGTTATGGGTGAAGATCGAGGGCCTTACTAGTCCAAAATGGACAATAGTGAGGATCAATTTAGAAACTTTTTTAGCCTATGTTAATTACCAAACCATGCATATAGTGAACCTTAAGAAACCAACCTTCGATAGGTCATACCATTTTTTATTATACCCTAAATTAGGACACATGAGGGAATATTTATTTTAATGTGATTACTAACCCTATTTTGTTTTGCTCTTCTTTTGTTTCATGATCATGCATCATCATAAAAACTTGTATATGGGATGTGCTTCTCAATATGCCAATATCGATAAGAAGATTTTTAGTCCTACTTCGAAAACACCATCATGATGTTCTCAGCCTCAAAGCTCACCGTGTATGAAGAGACCAATATGGTATAACTCTATCATTAGAAGCACAAAGTAGAATGGGAAATTGTTTGAAAGAATCTGAACAAGAAATTTTGCTTGAAGAAATCAAGTTGGGACTTCAACAAAATGACATTTTTGAGTTGGTTGAGATTTAGCGCTGTGTAACAACTTCTAGGAAAATGGCTTTCAAAGAAAAATACGGTTATATTGCTTCACTGCTTGAGGTGCCTATGAAAAATCAATTGATAAGAGCTTTAGTTCAGTTTTGGGATCCTACATACAAATGTTTCATAATCAACAAAATAGATATGACCCCGATGATCGAAGAATATACTACATTATTATGGTTGCATCTTTTCAATCTAGATAAAATCTATTGGAGAGGTCAAAAATTTAGATCTAAAAAAAAACTTACTTGTATGATGTAGGTCCTCACTCAGAATGTAAACTCATATATCCAAACAAAAGGCAAAAGTGATTGCATCTCGTGAGAAATCTTACGTGATTACATCATAAAACACTTAGAGGATAACGAGGCATAAAAATGATAGTTTTAGCAATTTATGGCTTGGTCATCTTTCTAAAGGTCCTAGGGCATGTTAAGGTATCAGTGATTGACTTTCTCAAGCAGATGGACAATAAAATCAACCCTATTCTTTCTATATTGGCAAAGACCTTTAGATCATTTAATCTTTGTCGAAGAAGAGGATGATGCTTCATAGAGTGTGCACAGTTATTCTATATTTTGGGTTAAAAGTCATCTTCAACATCCTATAGGTAAATTTCATCCTACTTATAGTAATAAAAGTAGGCTAATTGAATAATGCTGCTATGTTGAGTGGCCAGAATCAAAGACCAAGGAACAGTGGGTATTGATTTTGTAAGATCTTACTAGTGCTCAGGTTATATGGAGAGATCCATAAATGCCACAAGAAGCCATGTTATATAAGTGTGGTGACAAGTTATGGGTTCCACTCTTAGGACTGTAGAGAGGTATAAACTATGCTCTGGCACTGGTTCATCAACAATTAAAGTCAGAGTAATTTATCTCAATGACTCATGGGTTTCAAAAATTGAATTCTCTTTTGAGGAATTAGGATTTCTATGAAAGATAAAAAAGATTATCGAGAGTGAAAGCAGACTCAGAGAGTAGATCATGGGGGATATACAGAAGCCACACCTGAATATCTAATATTGAGAAGTCGACGGGTCACAAATAAAGTTGGTCTTAAAGAAAACAAACCATGCCACCAAAAAGACACTCATTGTGAAAAGATTCTTGAGGATATAAAGATTATGAAGCATAAATTTGAAAAAAAAAAAAATATGGGAGCTTGAAAAGAAGAAGCTTCAACATGAGATTAATGAGTGGAAAGACAAGACTGATAAGAGTGAAGCAAAATCTTGAAAGCTTGAAAGAAAACAAAAAAAAATCTCTGAAAACTGCCACAAGTCCATTGCCACAATGACTATAAAGCTTGAAAAATCCAGAAAGAATGCAGAATAGCTCCGGTCCAATTTATTATCTAAGAAAAAATAGCTTAATCAATCTGTGAAAGAAAAAAAGGTACTACAAGGTCTCGTGAATAACTTGAAATAGCAAATGCATTATCGACGTAAAGTCATTCAAGTTTTGAGAAAGGAACGAGATTATTTTGAACATAGAGCATAGCATTGGAAGGAAGCATACCAGTTGAAAGAATTTCAAGCCACTCGCCTAGTAAAACAGATAAGAGAAATCAGTTTCAAAGTAAGAGACATGGCCTAAGAAGCTAAAAAAATGAAAAAAAAAATAGGTTTAACTAAGATAGCATAGCCAACGCTTGACCAATTTTCTAGAGACTACTTATGAGCAATACAAACATGTATGGCATTTTTTTTGAAAATTTTAATATTGTAATGAAAAAAGTATTTAGTAAGGATAATGTTAAGTTATGATATGGTGATTCAAGTTCAGACTTAAAATCTTTTGCAAATATCAGATATATAATAAGCACATATTTTACATTTATGTATTCATGCATCATATGTGTGTTTTATTTTTAAAAAATGCATCATGACTAAAAGAAAGAGACCTCAAAATAACAAATCTCAAAGAGTTTTCTTTGACTCAATTAGGTGCAAAGATAGTTAGGCCATCAAGAA
Organism: Durio zibethinus; assembly: GCF_002303985.1. The sequence goes on along the minus strand of NW_019167838.1, from coordinate 23,431,814 downwards.
AACATAGATCAAAACCCCTATGGATGAAATATTTACTACTCATATGAAAGCAAATATGATTTATCCAATACTTGAAAACTCAGATGATGAAAATTTATCATATAATTCAGATCACACTTGTGAATTCCATATAGGGACGGTTGGTCATTCACTTCAAGATTGTAAAGCATTTTGATAGAAGTTACAGAGAATTATGAATTCTTTCTTGGTTGAATTTTATGAAGAACATGAAGAAAGTTCAGTAAATGTTGTGATGGAAGACTCGTCCAAAAATAGGTCTTACCAAATGAATTTTGAGCTTATTACCATCTTCTATTAAAAGAAACCAAGTGTTAGGTTAATAAGCCAGTTCATATGAATTTTGAGCATGTCACGATCTTTTATGATGAAAAATTGAGTGCTAAAATTGATGAACCAGTTTGTACAACTATGCCAAAGGTGACAATTGAGGTCCCTAGCTCATTCCCGTATAAATCAGATAAAGCAATCCCTTGGAAATATGATTTTAATATCATATCACAAGGCTTGGATAATGGTTCTCTTTAATATGGCTCATGTGATGCAAGTATAATAAATATAACTGGCGTTGGGGGCATAACTCGAAGTGGGAGATGCTATACCCCAGAAGCACTTGAGAGAGCATGAAAAGAAAAAGTAAATGAAAGGGAAATGAGCTTAGAAAAAGAAGATAAATCACCCAACGATTAAGAGACTCACCCAACCCTACTCTTAGATCGAGAATGTAAAAATTTAGTTACAGAAAAATAGGCTTGTGAGTTTTTTAAGCTTATTAAGTACAGTAAATATAGTGTGATAGACCAATTAAATCATTTAGCAGCTTGAATTTTTATGCTCCAGTTATTGTTAAATTTTGAGCCTCATAGAAATGCTTTACTCAAAGTACTCAATGAAGCTTATGTAGCTCACAATATATCTATGGAGGAACTTGATCGCATAGTAGAAAATATCACAGTGGGAAATTATATATCATTTAGTGATGATGAAATTCCACTTAGCGGTAGAGGTGATGTTAAGGCCTTACATATCTCCACAAGATACAAGGATCATACACTAGCAAAAGTGCTCATTGATAATGGATCTTCTTTGAATGTCATTCCTATAACTACACTATCTAGATTTCTAGTTGACATGCTTACATAAAAATGAGTCATTTGATAGTGAGGGCTTTTGATATGACTCGTCATGAAGTGATAGGCGATATTGAGCTACCAATCCAAATTGGACCATGTACTTTTGATATAGTCTTTCAAGTCATGGATATCATTCTTTTCTATAGTTGTCTTTTGGAAAAACCATAGATTCACATAGCAGGAGCTATTCCTTTCACTCTGCATCAGAAGGTAAAATTCATAATTGATGAAAAGGTGGTCATTGTTACTGGTGAAGAAGATCTGTTGGTGACTAAACCCTCTACCGCATTATGTATAGAAGCAGCTGAAGAAGTTTCAAAATGTTCTTTCAGATCCTTTGAATTCGTTAATGCAACTTATGTGAGTGAAGAATCAAAAGTGCCTATTCCATGTCTATCCAAAGCTTCCAAGATGGCACTTAAAGAAGTGATAGGGAAAAGACAACAAGTGTGGGCTGACTTGTAGGGGATACAACGACCATGGATGATGCTTAAGAAAGATGATTAGTTTGGGCTAGGGTACAAGCCAACTTGAAAATGAAGAATAAAGTTCATAGAGGAAAAAAGAGAAAAAATGTTAGCTCATTTTCTAGGGTAAAAAGTAGAAATTGAAAGCCTATCTTTTCCTCCCTTTTACGAGACTTTCATCTTAGCTAGTTATATCTATCCAAATATAGTAGGTAACATAGAAAAAAGTTCACACCATTGTTAAAAAATATCTTCGCTAAATTTTTTATACAAATAGTGGGTGAAGAAAAGAAAAATGAAGATCCAAGCTGTCCATGAGTTTATCTTACTCCTCTTAGTATAGAACTAAAAAATTGGCATGTTGAGTAGCTACCTATTGTTTTTAAATTTTCTCCAAAGTAATGTGTTGAATCTAATCTAAATGCTTTTGTTAAAAGCATTAAATGTTTTATGTGTGTTTGTTTCCTCATTTTCAATTGAATAAATGACAAGTGTAGCACATATGTCCATTTCTTTTAGCTCTTTCATTTTAATTCCTTGCATTACTATACATCCTTCTACATTTCATCCATTTCATTTATTTTCAGGTATCTGAATAATGAATATGAAGATCATCATGACAATATTTCAAGATTTAATTTTGAAAATTCTATTTATATTGGTGAACTCGATGATGAAGAGAATGTGGAAGACCATGCAATATCCCTAAAATTATTAAGATTAGTGGAATAAGAAGATAAGCAAATCATGCCTCATCAAGAAGCCACTGAAGTTATTAATTTGAGGGATGAAAAAACTAAAAAAAAGGTTAAGATTGGTACTTCAATGTCATCACCAATAAAGCAGGAATTGATAAAGTTATTACAAGAATATGTAGATGTATTTGCTTGATCGTATCAAGATATACCGAGGCTGGATACTAAAATTGTAGTGCATAAACTACCGTTGAAGCCTGAGTGCAAACTAATTAAATAGAAGCTGAAAAGGATAAAACTTGAAATGTTGTTGAAATAAATGAAGAAGTGAAAAAGTAATTTGATGCAGAATTCTTAGAAATGGCCAAATATCCCGAATGGGTGGCAAATATAGTCCTAGTACATAAGAAAGATGGTAAAGTAAAAATGTGTATTGATTATCGAGATTTGAATGGAGCAAGTCCAAAAGATAATTTTTCATTGCCTCATATTAACACTTTAGTGGACAATACTGATAGGCATTCTCTGTTTTCATTCATAGATGGATTTTCAAGCTATAATCAAATTAAAATGAAACAAGAAGATAAAGAAAAGACTACTTTTGTAATAATATGAGAAATATTTTGCTATAAAGTCATGCTCTTTGGTTTGAAAAATACTGGGATAACTTATCAAAGAGCCATGGTAACTCTATTCCATGATATGATACACAAAGAAATATAGGTGTATGTGGATGACATGATTGCCAAATCCCGTGAAGAAAAAAATCATGTAACTAATCTCATAAAGCTATTTAAGAGATTAAAAAAGTTTCAGCTCAAGCTCAATCCAGCTAAATGCACTTTTGGTGTAACCTCAAGAAAATTATTGGGATTTATTGTTAGTAAAAGGGGAATAAAGGTGGATCCAGATAAGATACGTGCCATCAAAGAGCTACCACTTCCGCGCACACAAAAAAAAGTAAAGAGATTTTTAGGGAGATGAATTATATTGCTCGTTTCATTTTCTAACTTACAGCCAAATGCAATTTCATATTTAAGATTCTTCGAAAACACAGGTTAGGAGAATGGGATGAAGATTGTCAAATGGTGTTTGAAAAAGTTAAAGAATACTTATCAAACCCACTAGTATTAATGTCGTCTGTCATTGGAAGACCTCTTATCCTATATTTAACGATGCATGAAAAATCAATGGGATGTGTTTTGGGGCAACATGATGAAAAAGAAAGGAAAGAACAGACCATGTATTACCTAAGAAAAAAGCTTACTGATTATAAGTTAAAGTACTCACCATTGGAAAAGATGTATTGTGCATTAGCTTGGATAGCTCGTCGGCTCAGACAATACATGTTGTACCATACTACTTGGCTCATTACGAAATTAGACCCAATAAAGTACATCTTTGAAAAACCTTTATTGTCGAAAAGAATAGCAAGATGGCAAGTGTTACTTTCTAAATAAACATTGTATATGTGTCCCAAAAGGTAATCAAAGAAAGTACTATTACTGAATTTCTTACAGAACGCGCTTATGAAAATTATGTGCCTATGACATTTGATTTTTCAGATGAAGACTTAATGTCTGTACTGCACATAGATAAAAAAGAGCATAATGAAGATATATGGAAGATATATTTTAATGGTGCATCAAATGCTTTGGGGCATAATAGTGGAGTAATTTTGATATCTCCAAAAGGGGATACTACCCAATCACTGTGAAACTAAATTTTGATTGCAATAATAATGTGACAGAATATAAAGCATGTGTTCTGGATCTTCAAGCTGCTATTGAAAGGAAGGCCCATGCTTTAAATGTTTATGGAGACTCTACCTTAGCCATATACCAATTGCTAGAAGAATGGGAAACTGGAGACTCAAAATTGATTTTATACCAAAAGTATATATCAAAATTGATCAAAGAATTTAAGAATATTTGGTTTCATCATTTACCTTAATAAGAGAATTAGATGGCTGATGCTTTGGCTACATTGGCAGCAATGTTCAAATTAAATGAAAATAATAAAATTCAACCCATCAAATTGAGCTTGTGAGAGAAACGAGCTCATTATTCAAATGTTGAGGAAGGAGTTAATGAAAAACCATGGTATTTTGACATATTACAATATGTTACATACCAACAGTACCCAGAGCACATATAAGAGAATGATAAGAGAACAATGAGAAGGTTGGCAATGAGTTACTTTCTAGATAGAGAAATTTTATATAAAAGAAGTCGAGACCAAACACTATTGAGATGTGTGAATACTGCTGAAGCCAAAAAGTTTCTAGAAGAAATTCATAGAGGTGTTTGTGAAACTCATGCAAATAGTCGCATAATGACTAAACAAATAATGAGAGCAATATACTATTGATTGACAATGGAAAAAAATTACATTGACTATGCTAGAAAATGCCACCAATGTCAAATTTATGCAGACAAGACTCAAGTTCCTCCAACATCCTTGCACGTTATGTCAATATCTTGGCCTTTCTCTATGTGGGGAATGGATTTGATAGGGCCTATTACACCAAAAGCCTCAAATGGACATCGATTCATTTTAGTGATAATTGATTACTTCACAAAGTGGATATAGGCGGTTTCATATGCCAATGTGATAAGAATAGTGGTTTGCAAGTTCATCAAAAAAGAGATCATATGTCGATATGGCCTTCCAAAAAGGATCATTTCGGATAATGCTCTTAATTTTAATAATAAAATGATAACTGAGGTCTGTGCTCAGTTTAAAATCAAACACCATAAATCAGCACCTTATCATCCAAAGATGAATGGGGTAGTTGAAGTGACCAATAAAAACATAAAGAGAATTATTGAAAAGATGATAGATGTGTATAAAGATTGGCATGAAAAGCTACCATTTGCATTAAATGCTTATCGAACTTCAATTTGCACATCTACAGGAGCTACACCATTTTCATTGATATATAGGATGGAGGCAGTGTTACCCATTGAAGTTGAAATTCCTTCCTTACACGTTCTCATGAAAGTTAAGTTAGAAGAAACTGAGTGGGTTCACGTTCGATATGAACAATTGAATCTTATTGAAGAAAAGAGATTAGCTACACTTTGCCTGGCAAACTATATCAAAGAAGAATGATACGAGCTCATGACAAGAAAGTTCACCCACGATAATTTTACGAGAAAAAATTAGTACTAAAGAAGATTCTTCCTAACCAACAGGATCCTCGAAAAAAATAGACTTCTAATTGAAAAGGCCCATATGTGGTGAAAAAAGCTTTTTTGATGAGACACTGATCTTGGCAAGAATGGATGGAGATTATCTATCAAATCCAGTCAATGTCGATGCAGTAAAAAAGTATTATGCTTAAAAAAATAAAAATAAAAAAGCAAAATAAATTGAAAAGATGTCTGAGTTGAAAACTTGAAAGGGTAGCTTATATAAAAAAAAAAAAAGGGATAATGAATGGAGTTGCTCAATTCTCAATATGTGCCAAAAGATCTTAATGGTTTTGGACTAGTTTGGTTTGCTGCATTTTCAAAAAGTCAAAGGCACCAATCAAGAATCTTCAGAAAAGAATCCATGATGAATTAGTTCATGATGATCTGAATATTTGTTATATGATTACTTATTATCCTTGTTATATCATTTTTGATAATGCATGAAACACTTCACCCTTTTACCGAAATAAAATACCACTTTGTTTATCTTTCCTTTTGTCCCTCTCATTAAAAAGAGAAATATGCAATGTGTTATAATTGTTTGAAATTCAAAAGATGATGAAAAAATAACAATGACCATAAAATACACACATTATTTTGAAGAAGATTTAAAATGATAAGCAAAATAGTAAGGAACAAAGGTTAATGGGAAAAATGGCCTATAAGTCATAAAGTGGTCGACATGGAATATAGGATATGAAGAGAAATCTTTTTCATCAAAACTTAATCAATTACTGGAATGCATTGAATTCAAGAAAAGAAAAAAAGAAACAAACCTTGAAAAATTTTGAAGATTAAAAGAAAATGACAAAAAAAAGAGAGAAAAAAATAGTCTCTTCATTTTCATAATAAGTGCATTCGCATCATGATCATCATTCATTGCATGGCATTGCAAAAACATGAAAATGTTATTCACGCACACATATGACACAACAGATGTAGGGGTCTAGGATAATCCAAAACCAACAAAAGAAAAGTCAAAAGCAAGAAAGATGTGAACCCTCTGTTTAGAGAAATCTTTCAAATATCATTGCCTCTCAGATTTTTGAATTTAAAGTCCGTTGCCTCTTATCAGATGAGGTTTTTAATTTTTAGAGCCTCTGATCAGAGGATTCTATCAAAATTAGGCATGATTTGTAAGACCAAATGGCATAATCTATAAGTCCTCTCAGATTTTTAATTTAAAGTTTGTTGCCTTTGGTTAAAGGAGCCATTTAAAGTTTGTTGCCTCTGGTCAGATGAGCCTTTTTAATTTAAAGTTTGTTGCCTTTCGTTAAAGGAGCTTTTAAAATTTAAAGTATGTTGCTTTTGGTTAAAGGAGCTTTTTGAATTTAAAGTTTGTTGCCTTTGGTTAAATGAGATTTTTAGATTTAAAGTTTGTTACCTCTGGTGAGAGAAGTTTTTTAACATTTAAAGTTTGTTACCTCTGGTGAGGGGAGCCTTTTGAATTTAAAGTTTGTTGCCTCTGGTGAGATGAGCTTTTTAAATTTAAAGTTTGTTGCCTCTGGTGAGATGAGCCTTTTGAATTTAAAGTTCGTTGCCTTTGGTTAAAGGGGCTTTTGAATTTAAAAGTTCGTTGCCTCTAGTGAGATGAGCTTTTTGAATTTAAAGTTTTATAGCCTCTGTTTAAAGGAGCTTTTCAAATTTTCTCTCAAAAACAAAAATTTTATATTCAATATTTCATTTTTCGTATGTGTTTACCTGAATAAAATTGATGTCTTTTTATCTTTGCTTTATTTTTTATTCTCAGAAACAAGCAAAGAGGGGCAGTTGCAGGCACCAATTTTGTTTTTCTTTTTTATTATTATTTAAATATAATTTTGTTTATATTATTATTATTATTATTATTATTATTATTATTCTTTAAAACAAAAGGAAAAAAAAAGTAAAAAAAAATCTTTGATTTCAACTCTGGCAACCGAAATCAAGCTGCCGAGTGGTCCAAATTTCTCCCTGACACTGCCTAACTTGGCAGCATAAAATTCGATGAACAAAAGTCACTGGATAGACCTTCAAATTTTTCATAAAAAATATCTAAGGAGATCTGGGATTTGAAATCCCAAAAGCTCTATAAATAGAGCTAAGTTCTGCAGAAAGGGAGAATAATAAGAACAATAAGATGGAGCACCCACAATAAAAAAAAAATCAACAGCAAACACATAAAAAAAAATTTCGAGAATGAAATTCTCAATCTAAGAAGTTGTAGATTTTTTTTTGAAAAATCTAAGCTTGAAAAGGTGTTTAAAAAGTGAAAAGGATAACTGGGGAATTTTTTAAAATTTTTTTGGATTTTTTTTGCGTTGCCAGAATATGGAAAAATTTAAATTTTTCAACAACCGTTTGAAATTTTTCGAGGACCGTTTGAATTTTTTGGCCACTGAAATCTGGGTTCATCATTGAAATCTGAAATTTTTTGAATTTTTTGACGACGGTTGAAGTTTTTGACCACCGATGCACAGCGGCGATCGACCAAAAATTGGGTTTTACGACGACGGTGATGAGTGTTAGGATTTTAAAGAGAGAGGCTCTGGGGTAAACAGAGAGAGGAGAAAGAAAAAAGCTAAAATAGGCCTTTTATAAGCACCCTAAAACGACATCATTTTAGGCGTATGGATCGAACCCAACCCGCGCAGGATCTGCGCGCCAACCCAACCCGTTTCGCATATTTTTTCTTTTTATTTTTTGTTTTAATTTTAATTTTAATTTTTTATGTTATTTTTTTATGATGTTATTATTATTATTATTATTATTATTATTATTATTATTCTTATTTTATATTATTATTGGTAATAATTTTTTAAAAATAAATAAATAAATAGAATAAAAAATGAAACTAAAATAAAATAAAGACCTAAAAAATATAAATAAAAAAATTTAATAATCATAACTACTTAAAGGAAATAAATTTTATTACAAGCAAAAATATTATTTAAATTTCACTAAAGTGTTGGGATAATTTAAAAAATTAATTTTTATTAAAAAATAAATAAAAATTGATAAATAAAAAAATAAATTGTTTAAATAAATATTTTAAATGTAATTTTTAGAGAAAGCTAAAAGAGTTTAGTTTTCTTTAATTATTGCAAGTAAAAATAATTTTTTCAAATTTTATCACAGAGTTGTGATAATCCAAAATTATTTTCACTAAAATAAAGATTAATTTAAATAATGTAAAACAATATTAAAAAAATAAAATTAATAATAATTGATATCTTGAATTTTTTAAAATATATATATATATATATAAAAATTGAAAGAGTTCGATTTTCTTTAAATAAGAGATTAATATTTAGATTTCACTGGTGAGTGGGGATAATCTAAATTTCTTTTTATAAAAAAAATATAATTAAAGAATAAATAATAAAATTTTTACAAATAATCATAATAAAGATTAATTAATTAATTCCTTTCACTATAAAAAAAATGATTTTATTTAGGATCTTGCCAAAATTGAGATAATCTTAAAACTTGTTTAAAATTTTTTAAGATTTTACCAAAGAGTCGAGATAATCTTAAAATTTGTTTAATAAATTTTAGGAACTCACCAAAGAGTGGGGATGTTCCTAAAATTCTTTTTTAAAACAAATAATTAAAATCTTATAACAAAGTTTCAAAAATTTTGTGAATGGTCAATTTTCTTGAAATATTTTTTGAATAATGATTTTTTATAATTCCATCAAAGCGTTGGAGAATTTATAGAATACGAAATAATAATAATAATGTTAATTTTGTAACAGAGAAAAATGTTTTAAAATAAATTTTAGGAAATTAAACTTAAATAAAAAAAAGATTACATTATCAAAATTATAGGATTACGTATGCTTAAATGGTACCATTCTTCAAACGGACTAATACCTTTTTGACTTGTAACCGTACTTCCGAACCTAATTTTAATTTCGTAGACCTAAATTTTTTTAATTAATTTTAAAATTTTTACTAAAAGATGATATTTTGGATGACTAATCATACCTTATAAAGATATTGATAACAATTCTGAAAATTTTTATCAAATTTAGTGATTGAGTTCTCCGAACATAAAATCATTATGACACTATATATAGACAACTTTAATTTGGACGGACGAGTTTTAACCTAATAATTTTAAGGCGTTTTTCTCGTTTCAACTTTCTTCTAACATCAAGGACTTATTACTATGCTAGTTTTCTTGGTGCCTGCTATACACAGGTGATTCTCACTCAAATTAGTATATAATAAAATAATTCTATTATTTTATAGTAATAAAATTGAAATAATTATCATAATATTAAATTAAATAAATTAAAAAGATAATTTTAGGTTTATAAAGCAAATAAATATAACAAAAATTAGGCAATACCTTGCCTTTCCTTATCGGTTCTGGAATTCCCAATATTATATATCCTTACTAGGAAAATTTTAGTTTTTTTTTTTTTTTAGTACAAGGAAAATTTTAGTATTCAGGTCAGATCGATGTACAATTTTTTTTTCTTTTCATTATATCTTTAATTTATTAAAATATATAAATTGAGCCTTATTGTATTTGATCAGATTGCTAGTGTTTCCATGAGAAAATATTATGGTTGTAGGGCTTAATAACTATGAAGTGAATGGTGCTGGGCTCTATATCTTAACAAGAACAGTTATGAGGTGGTGAATAATTTTCAAGAATATAATAAAAAAATAATAATGATAATAATAATAATTATTATTGTTGTTGTTATTATTATTATTATTATTATTATTATTATATGCCAATGGTACCAATTTGCAGTAAATAAACTAATTAAAACATTAGCTTTTCTTTTCAGTTAGCACACATGTGAGTTTAAAAGATTAATTAAACTTTTAATTGTTAAATTAATTAATTTTAAACATTTTAGTCAATTGAGCCAAAAGGCTTTCTTCCTTAGTCGTGAATCGTGGTGCGTACGAAATATAGGCTGTCCAAAAAGGTAAAAACAACTAAAATTTCCTTTCAAATAGTTAATTTAATTTATATCTAGTAAAAGTTACTAGTAGATATATTTTTATTTTTAGAGTTAATTAATTTCCCTTAAATAATCTTAGGGTAACCCTTATTTGGAGGGCCCATATTTGTATATTTGCATGGACCTCATGGTTTTTTATGCATTGGTCATTGATGTCGGCTGACTTTTCCTGTTTAATTTTTTTCTCACAATATTCATTGAAAAATATAGAGTGTGTACAACATTCAACATGATCCCAAATGCATTGCACTGGGCTGGGGTACAGAAACAACAAATTATTTTAAAGAGATTTTTTCAAAGGATCTAGACAGACAGACTTGTATGATAATAAATTAAAAAGAAAATATATAATTAATTAACAAATTTAATAATTTGCTTTAACTAATTATATATGATTATTTTTTCATGTAGTGCTTTTATAGTAACACAACGGAAAGCTAAAATTGGCATGGTACTTAATTCATTAACTCTATAATTTATTTATCTTGAGTTATAACTTCATTTCCAATATATATAAAGTTTGAAATATTAAACATATATAAATATGACACTTATATATCAAACTTGTAACCAATTAGAAAACGTTTCTAGTAACATACGATCCATAAATATGACACTTAAACGCATTGCAGTAATTATATGGTTGGTTGGTACATATATTAATGTACTTCTCTAGATTAATTAAATAAATTATAAATTGCTAAGGGTGAGAATGAGATGTTGGTAAATATCTAACATGAGTATATTTAAAACATATGCAGTCATACTATATACTTATAATTAATTAAGTTTGCAATACATACATTGTATTAGTATTAGTATTATATATATATATATATGATGTGGAACATCAAAAACGTTTAACTGTATATGTATTCTTTCTCGTCCATAGCTAGTGCACGTTTATAGATTTGTTGTCATTTAATTCACTTTATAATCCCTTTTTTTTTTTTCAATTTCTACGCCAAATATATGTAGTTTCTTAAAAACCAATCCAGTCCAATGCAAAAGCAGCATCAGATTTGCGTAAAATCCACTTGATTGCTTCACCTTCCTCAAGCTCTCTTTCTTTCTTTCTCTCTCCATAACTTGAATTCTAAGTATTATTTAGTCCTCATCCCTTTAAATGATCAAAATTTATTCTTCATTTTTTCCAATCATACAATTACATAGGGAATTGAAGAGACTCTTTCTCCCTCACACCTTATCATGCCCGAATCATTCTGCTGAGGATCACGCTAGTTAGCGGCTTACTTTAACCTTTTTCCTGTGGGCTACCGTGTCGTAAGTCCTCTGGCTTCCACTGTGTGTTTGTCTGAAATGAGACGCCATTCTTGTTGTCTCAAGCAAAAGTTAAGGAAAGGTTTATGGTCCCCTGAAGAAGATGAGAAATTGTTTAATTACATAACAAGATTCGGGGTTGGTTGCTGGAGTTCAGTGCCTAAGCTCGCTGGTGCGTTTTAGTTTCATTATCACTCACGCATGCACATTTTATATCTCTACTTCATTTCTTGAATTTTCAATATTCCAGGGGATTTAAAAAAAGAAAACAAAAATTCAAAGGTTTTTGGTTTTTGTTATGCAGGTTTGCAGAGGTGTGGAAAGAGTTGTAGATTGAGATGGATAAACTACTTGAGACCTGACCTTAAAAGAGGAATGTTTTCACAACAAGAGGAAGATCTCATAATCAGTCTTCATGAAGTTCTAGGCAACAGGTAACTACTACTACTACTAATATTTATTGGCCAGAACAGGAATTAAGTTTTTTATCTGATAAACAAACTAACGGGTGGAAATGGGCTCTGATTGCTTTTTATTCGAATGATTTTGTGTATGGTCCGGATTGCAGGTGGGCTCAAATTGCAGCACAGTTACCAGGAAGAACAGATAATGAGATCAAGAATTTCTGGAACTCCTGTTTGAAGAAGAAACTAATGAAGCAAGGGATTGACCCGACCACCCACAAGCCGCTAAGCAATGTTGAAGTGAAAGAAGAAAACAAGTGTACAGATACGGTAGCATTACAGATACCACAGTCTAAAGGACTCTCTAGTACTGTATCATCCTTCGCAGCTCATGAGCCAACATTTCTTGTCAGTGATTCAAGTTACTATGGCAATGGATTGACAGAAGCTTCAAGAGAGCAGTTTATTAACAAGCAAGTCTATGATCCTTTGTCTTATATTGATTTGCAGGCGGGGACTGGTCCAAGTGGTTATAATTCCAATCTTATGCCACAATTTCACCCAAGTGTTAGGCCTTTTGATCAGAAGCATTTTGAGACAAATTCCAGTTTCACCTTTACTTCAATGCCAAGTTTAACTAATTTTGATCACGGAAACAAGTCCGGAACAGACTACTTTTCTGATAATTCAGCTTCGAGAATAAGTACTTCTTTCCTCCTGAATGAGGCAAAGGAAAGTTCTAGCAACAGCTCAAATATCAGCAGTTACACAGGGTTCCAGATGAACAATATGGTGGAAAATGGAGTTTTCTCGTGGGATACTGAATACAAGTTGGACTCCATGTTTCAGTTTCAGGTCAACGGTATCAAGTCCGAGGAATTGAAACCAAGTTCATGGCAAGAAGGGCATCTTCACAACCACAATTCGGTAGATTTCAGTACCTATCCGTTAACGTCGCTGTCAGAAGATCTAACAGCAGAAAATTTTGATGTCTTCCAGCAGATATGAACAGAACTGTAAATTCATTTTTTTCACCTCTTTAAACCAATACACACAGATGTTGATAGTACAGGACGACTTGAACTGAAATGGTTTGGAGATGAGTCTTTACCCTTTTTTTTTTATTTTCCTTTGGGTATTTTTTTAATAACCGGGTAAATGATTTAGCTCTTCTCTCTCGATCGGGAGAATTTTTTATCTGTATTCTTCTTCTATTGTGCATTATTCTTTGTTTTTTTTTTTCCCCTTTTTCCTCCTGTATTTGTTTTGAGAACAGTTGCAATAATGTTCTTAACAAGAGCGAACAAATTTTAATTTCTGGTCCTAAGCTTTACATGGTGTCTAACTAATTATCATTATTATATGCAGTTATGGCGCTATTTTCATGCCTGTCTTTTTCTTGCTTAAGCTAAACCCTCTCTAAGAGCAGACAAATTTGATCCGAACCCACAATCCATATATACCAAATACATCCAGTAGTCTTTTCTGATCTAAATTTAACATCAGAACAAATTATGTTTCGTTTTATCATTATTTTTAAAATAGCATGAGATATAGAATGTGTATATAATTAGATAGGTGGGGTATGTTTAGATTGCGATATTTGGATGCTTTGGCAGAAAATAATTTATATAATTAGATTATCTTGGCCTATACATTCGTATCTGAGATGCTGATTTCCTAGCTAGCGTATATGAATTTGATCCAGCTGCAGGCTCTCCAGATAGGCCCCCATGCACTGCGACTGTGATTCCCTCCAAAAGCAGGAATTGGCTCGCTGGCCTCTCTATTATTAGAGAGAGAGAGAGAGAGAGAGAGAATTAAGAGCCCCAGCCGCCATGGTTATGCAGGACACCTTTTGGAATATATAATAGATGGTCCAAAATTTTTCTATCATCTATGGTTCCAAAGCTTTCGGAATATTTGTTCATGCTGCTATACAAGGATTGCTGTTAACTCCATCTAAAGCTAAATGTTGCAGTAATTACAGCATTGATCTTATAAAAATAGATTCGAAGAGAGATATATATTATGTAGTACCGATGGATGAATAAAACTAAATCTCCTCCTTCCTTCAGCAATACGCTTTTTTGCCCTTCGACCTTCCTTGAGGTTGAAACTGAAGAGGCTTGAAGGGAGAAAAGAAACAGAATTCTATTGCTTTTCTTTTGTTTTTTCAAGACTAATGAACCAAATTAACGGTTTTACATCAGATGTTGTTGGTACCTAATTTGACATAACAACTAGTGGGACGTTGCAAATCAAGGATCTGACTTGATTTACGCCTAAGATACTGAAAATATACAGTCAATCTATCTTTTATTCCGCCAAGCTTGATCGGAAATTTACATTGATCAGGGCCGACAATCGCACCCATTAAATAAGTTCACCATTCTATAATTTGAAAGCAATCTTTCAATTTTAATGCAATGAGAAACAGAAAACTCTGTCGATGGTCCCCAAACCACAAAAAGAAATAAAAAAAAAATTCTAAACCATGACAAATTCATTATGGGTTCATTTCAAATATGTAAATATATAATATATTTTTGAAGCTGCCCACATAATTGTTTTTCTTGCATGGCCATGAGACTACAGAAATGCTTTGTTGAATGACCTTATCTGTAGTATGGTATATCTTTTACATTTTTTCCACCGACATCCCTTTACTTCATCAAATACTGTTGTTAGAGATGACCCACCGAAAGAATCGACCAGGAAGTTTGTGCAGCTCAAATTTGGATGTGAAAGATTGCAACGACCGATAATTATAAACAAAATTCATAACATTCCAGGGGTGTATCCTAATGCAATTGCAACCATTAGAACGAAGGCTAACTCCATTAATTAATAATTAATGCTGGCCGGCCGTCTCAAGAATCTGATCATGATCTTTACCAAACATCTAGTGAACATATAATATATATACATATGAGGAAAGATCAACTTACAAATTACATAATTTTTTAAACTCTTAAATTTAAATAAGTGTAAGTGGAATATTATTCTATATATATTTTTATATATTATATATTCATACTAATAAAACCTTTTAGTGGAAATTACATGGATTCAAATAGGTCCTAAACAAATATATCCCATCCCGGTTAAACAACCTTTTGTTTTTCTGATTAATAATTAATGTTACTGTCTCAAATCTGAATCACAAGCTTGCCTGCCTGACCAAAAAGGTTGTTCTACAAGCTACATTCTTCGAATGTAGAAATTAGCATACAAGCTTCTCTAATTAATTTTGAACTTTTGCTAGCTTCTATCAATTGTCTTTCTTTCATATGCATAATTGCATATGCATCAGCTGAAAGTGACTTGGAGTAAGCATCTATATTCAATATCATACAAATGTCATACTCCCTTTTGTCCCATTTTGTGTTTATATATTTGATTTTTTTTTTTTCAAACCAACTCAATTTTAGTTATTATTTTTAAAAATATTATATTGAATTAAAATTTTATAAAATATGTTTTAAAAAATTTGAAACTTAAATTTTATAAATCTTAATTTAAGAGATTTTTTAGTTTAATGAATTTATTAAAAATAATAGTTAAACTAGGATTCGTTTAATAAAAATAATAAAAATAAATAAATATAATAGGACGGAAGAAGCATTTACAACTTGATATTGCAAAAGTAAAAGGTATTAATTGACAAAATATTTCAGAATCCATGTATGCCGAGATCCAAAGAGATTAGCCTTTTGAATTCAAAAAAGGGGAAATGATCACTGCAAACAAAGAAAGGAAAAAGTTCATTTTTGTGGTTTTTTTACCATATAGGAGGGGGGAAAAGATTTAGAAAGGAAAAAGAGATTTTGAGGTACTATATATATATGCTCACTGCTCAAAGTAACCCTGTCCGACAAATGTCATTGCAATGCTTGACCTAATCATAAGTTTCAAATATGTACCCAGTTGCATATGTAAGTATAACTGCACCGACGAGAGAAATTGTTGGTCAAACTGATCATATAAAATATATATATATCAATAATAGAAATATATATACAAGATGTGAAGTGTTCACCAAACCTAATTGTAAAAGCCATGATATATAGAGATACATCCACTCACAAATGCACTAAAACCGTGAAGTTCAAGCATTTCAATCACATTAACACATTCTTTGAACAACTGTTAGGAGTAATTAGTAAATTCTTGGAGCTTTTCCTACAACTAGAAGGGTCCACATAAATTAAACCAGTGATGTCAATTTTTTGAAATAAAATTAAGATAAGAGATCAATTTATACAGTATAAAATTAAAAAAAATTTATATATTTTTGTAACAATTGATTTCAATAAATTTAAAGAATTAAAAATAAATAATAAATATATTATATATATATATATATATATATACATTGCAAGACAAGAAATGATCAATTTGTGCAGTATAAAACTAAAATGAAATTTACATATTTTTCTAATAATTGATTTTAACAGATCAAAAGAATAAGATTAAATTATTTTTTATTTTTATTTGTCTCTTTCATTTGATCTATTAAAATCAATTGTTAAAAAAATGTATAAAATTTTTTAATTTTATATTGAATAAGCTAATCACTTATCTTATAAGAAACATAACTATATAATTAGCTAGCAAGCTAGGTACATAACCTTTCCTGTAGATGATTTGTGATTTGCTAGCAAAAATGTTAGGCGAGGTGGAAATTGAAAGGTAAAAATTACAAGCTAGAAATTGTTGTTAACATTGTAGATATCACAATCTTGAGAAGGGCATTTAAATCAGCTATTGACTTTCATCAGATAGAGCCTGCAACTTATAATGAGTAATACTGGTAATAGTAAATAAGATTCCTCAATGGATTAAGTAACAGTAACCATACTCATGCATAAATTAACATATATAAAACATGAAAAGGGAAGGAGGGATTACATAAAAGAAATGAACATTTAAGTATTGCTTTCTTAGTTTTAAAGCTTTGAATGATATATATAGCTAGCTAGCGTCTCATCAAAGATAAGTTACCAAGAATGAAAAAGGTGCTTTTAATGACAAGCATGAAAAAGGTGCTTTCATTAATTGATGTCTCCATCGGCTGCCCCTTTGGTGATTGAAGTTACCAAAAGACTTCTGAGAGTATGTTTCATGATTGTCTGTTTAGTATTAAGATGGATTCCAAATCGCTTTCCAACCACGTATGTTAGTTTGACAAATTAGTTGGTTGGAACTCAAATTTTCATATTACTATATATATTTTTTAGATAACAATCTTTCCGTTCCCAGCTTGCTTGTAACTGAAAATTCCAAAATGAAAATTGTCTCTTTCTCTAGCATTAACAGCAGGTGATAGCTAGTAGGCTAGCATAACTTTCTGTAAAAGAAGAATCTCAAATCTGAATTCTAGAGCTTGAAACAAGCTCAAGCTGTATAAATAATTAAATATTAATTCTGAAATCGTTTTTAGTGGTACAAAACTACATTCAGGCCCTGTAGCATCTGCCCATAATATATAGAAGATACATCTGCCAAATTCACAGCACCTTATTTATGTTTAACAAAAAAAAAAAAAAAGAGATGTCTAGTTAGTCTTTTACAAGGTATTTTACATCTTCCAAGTTCTTGCATTTTTTTTCTCAGAGACTGAAGCCAAGGATCTCTATTGGCTTGATGAGATAAATGGAAAGAACTACTTGGCAATTTTGGCAGAAGTAAAGTTGTTGGAGGATGAGAATTTGGGTAGATATATACATAATAATTACCACTCTCTTATTGTTAAACAAAATGAATATAGAAAAAAGGGACTCCCGATGTCTGTAGTAGGTTGTTAAGGAAGTAACATATCTCACAAATCGCAATCCTTAGAATGGTAAATAAAATGAACCTAAATCCATAATTCCACAAAATGGAATGGTGCTATCAGGTTTCAAAGTATCATTTCCTTTATTCTTTTTGTACAAATTTTTATACAAAGTACTTTACAATTTAAGGATTAAAAAAATTATAAATGTTATAATTTAAATTTTAAAATTTATTAAATATCATTTTTTAAAATTTTTATGTAAGTATATAAATCTATTGAAATAAATTTCACTAATATCATTTCGTTTATGGGCGGACTGGTGCTCGATTCTTTACATTTGGGCACAGATGAGATGAGTTTTGAATTCAAGATTTTCGACAAGCCCACAATCATTGAATCATTAGGTTGTCCAGTAACGCAACCATGGGTTGACTCAAGTACTTCGGCTTGTTGGGTTTAGCACAATGGGACCTCCCTTTAAGGTAAAAGTTCACTGTGTTTAAGTTAAAAGTTCAATTTTTTTTTTTTTCAAGCAAAGGTAAAAGTTCTATTTAAGGTGGTGGAAAAACTCTAATTATTCAAATTTAGGTCTAATTATGTGTAGGAGACTTGACCGTTTGAGTAACTATTTGTATTTTATTTGTATTTTTTTTTATAAATGAATGTGTGATTTTATTCATCCAAAAACAGTATAAAAAATTTGGTTTATACAATCATAATTTCTAAAATAAAATAAAGATGAAATAAGTTAATTAAACATGACTCATCAAGATTTCAATTACTACAAAGAGATTGATTAACAGGATTATAAATTAAGTGTTGAATTTCGTGAAGCCTGCAGCAAACAATATCATTGATGAATGAAAAGACGGTTTTAGTACTGTCAGTTTGCTTTCCCAATACTCTTCTATTTCTATCCATCCAAACTCCAAAAATGAGGGCATTCCAAGCAAGTTTAAGAATAGTAGTCAAAAAAGATTAATTTTTGAAACTAGTTTTGATTCAAAAAAAATTCATACTACCAGTTAATCACTTGCCTTTGAATCCCAAACAAATGTAACACAAGTGAATATACATATGAAGAATAGATGGCATCTGGATTCAACTTTCTGAAGATAAAACAAGATTAACACGGATGCCTCAATCGCATAGTCTTTGTTTAGTAGGCAGTTTGTCGAGAATGATCATGAATGAAATAAGAGAATGTACGGGAAAACGGTATTTAAACCAAATAACCCTATGCCAATCATTGTGTCTAATTTCATTCCATGTATTGACAGTGCAATATGTATCAACTGAATTCAACCACACTTGTCTTCCATCTTGCATGAAGGTTAACGCAATACTTCGCAATTTTAGTAATTTCTTCCTACTGGGTTAGTAATTGTAGTTGGCAGCACAACACTTTAAATATGTTCAACTCAGAAGGCAGAAAAATGTAGTTTGTGGATAAGACTCAATAAACATGCATGATGCATGTGCCAATGTCCACGGTGAACAGAATCAGCCAGTTTGACAATATTCATTACCTACCGAGTGTCGAGTGGAGGCATTCATATAATTCATCTGCGTCTTCTCTTCTGTACAGCAGAAAAGGTTTATCAAATAATCGGGTTAGCATAAATCTTTCCTCCTCACCATATATGATTTCTCATAAATATGGAACAAGTAAAATATAGAACATAAATCATCAATATACGAGCCAAACCAAGACTACGTAAAAGAGATACTACTTTATTAATCTTGCTCCATTAAAAATAAAATACCAGTAATCATTAATGAGACACTTGACAAACGTGCATTTCTTTTACAATCAAAGCTAAGATATGTTATTTAAGAAAAGGGATGTAACTAATAGGATTATTCATGGCTCAGAATGGGTTTACCCATGAACTCAACAAAAATACAATCTCATTATCAAAGTGTCACGCCCCGAATCGAGGCATAACACGGTCATATTATCTTGAAGTAAAACCCCAAAGCAATACGAAGCCTAATCCATAACCATTGAACAACTCTCAAATATAAAATGTTCTCATTAAGTAACATAGCTAGATAACAAGTCTCCAAAGGTTCAAAGTAGAGTATTACAACTAAAATAAACAATACTTTATAAAATCTTATATTTCTAAGTAGTTCTCCAATGCTCGATTCTTTTAGCTTTTCTCAAGCTAATCATACTTATCATTCATAACATCTGTAAAAGAAAAAAAAATAGGGAATGAGCAAACCACAGTTCAGTAAGTAAAGGCCCACACACCTTACCAGATCAAGCATCATTTTTTTACACATCATATAGATCATTCAAAATATTCGTCAAATCATAATGTCAAAACATCTCAATATCATCATTCTGTCAAACATTTCATAAATTCATAAATCATTGTAAAATATGTTATCATTCAAATCGTTAGCTACGGTCACTGCTATAACCCGTGACATTGATCGTATCGACAATTTCATTCTCATGATCATTGCTAACTATTATAACCTGTTAGCTAGGGCTTACGCTAACTACTATTACCCGTTAGCCAGGGTCGTATGATCATGTCTTTGCTAACTACTATTACCCGTTAGCCAGGGTCGTAGAACTAAGTTCTGGTGTCGATGATCCCACTTCCTAGGGATATAAAAACGTAGCTATCATAAAATCATTCTTTAAACATAAATCATTTTCTCATTTCATTCATAAGCATGATCCATCATTTATATAGAGAAACACAAAATAATCATATGCTTGATCCTATTTTCATACATCAAAAATAAAGAAATAAAAACATTCTTTCTCTTAGAAACACATATATATATAGATTCGAAAATAAGCAAAGTGTGTGAGATTCTACTTACATTCTTCTGATTCCACCACCTAATTTTTCTCCCTCAAAATTTAGTGGCCTATTCAAGATAATTCTAACATAACAATAATTAATCAACCCATTTGAGGTCACTTATACCAAAACAATTAAGTTAAACAAGTAATAACTCGAGTAATTAATTCTGGCAGTCTGCGCTACTTTCACTAAAATGACCATAACTCAAGATATCCAATTCGGAATTAAAATCTTATTAATGAGTTAGAAACTAGACTTGACAAGCTTTCTAACCATATATGGCTCATCTCGTGATTCTTTGTGGATTAATTATAACAATTTTTGAAATCCACGTCATATGCTGCTGCCAGACAGCCTATATATCTTTTCATAAAAAATACGTATTTATTCATAGGTAACTTCAAATTCAATTTCGCTTATTTCATTGAAAAGTAGACTCGATAAGCTTTCCAAACATTTATGGCTTAAACTGTAAATCCTTGTATAAAAATTTAGGGAAATTTCGTAATTCCCCCTTACTGCTGCTACTAGGCAGCCTGCACCTCCTTAGGTAAAAATTGGATAACTCTTCATAAGGAACTCGAATTCGACTCCCGTTTGTTTCATTAGAAAGTAGATTCAACATGCTTTCCAACCATATATAGCAATCATAGTAGTATTTAACCCTTTAATACAGAATATAACCTTAATTCATCACTACAAACACATGATTCATATCAGGATTTATACGAAACAAAGATTTTCCTTTCTATTCCCATCAAATTTCTGTTTCAACAATAAATTCACATTACCAACTTTCTCAACACTTAACTTGACTCTAATTAAAGTCTAAATCATCTGCCCAAAGAGGGATAATGGAAACCCTAAAATTTTAGGATTTCTCGATTATAATTTACACCTTAAGACTTAACCATCAATACTCCAAAAATTGAAAAAGATTATTTACTCACCTCTAACAAATAATTTCTCCTTGTAGATTTGTTCTTCCCTTCACTTGGAATCCTTCAATTGATCTTTTATGTATAAGAAACATATGAGAAATAAGTTTCTGTTTTTATTACGACTAATCGTCGACTGAAAACTGAAAAGTTAACTCTATTAATAAAGAAATTTGGGTTATTTATCAATAAGTCCTCTGCACTTCTCATTCTTTATTAAAGAGTCCCCCCACTTATAAAAATACTTAAAATAATCTCTTTTTTTTTTCGGGTATTACAATCTCCCCAACTTATAAAAAGTTTCGTCCTCGAAACTTGATTTACCTTCATTTTTGAATAACTGAGGATGTTGTTTCTTCATATCATCTTCCATTTCCCAAGTTGCTTCTCTTGGTGTATGATTGCTCCATTGGACTTTTATAAAGGGAATAGTTCTATGCCTTAAGACTTGCTCTTTTCGATCAATTATTCGAATAGGATATTCCAAGTATGTTAAATCTTCTTGAACTTCTAAAGGTTCATACTCTATCACGTGGCTTGGGTTAGAGATATACTTTCTCAACATGGACACATGAAAAACATTGTGCACACCAGATAGCTGAGGTGGCAAGGCTATCCTATATGCAACTTCTCCCACCTTATCAAGAATTTCAAATAGACTTATATAACGTGGGCTTAGCTTTCCTCTCTTCCCAAACCGCATAACACCTTTTGTAGGTGACACCTTTAAAAAAATAAAATTCCCTTGTTGAAATTCTAACTCCCTTCTCTTTTTATCTGCCCAACTCTTCTAACGATCTTGTGCTGCTTTAAGTCTCTCCTTAATCACCTTGATCTTTTCTACAGTCAGTTGCACCATTTCTGGCCCTAGGAGTTTTCTTTCCCCAACATCATCCCAACATAAAAGGGATCTACATTTTTTACCATACAAGGCCTCAAAAAGAGCCATCCCAATACTAGATTGGAACTATTATTATAAGCGAACTCCGCTAAAGGTAAGTAATCATCCCAACTACCTTTTAGATTAATCACACATGCTCGAAGCATATCTTTTAAAATCTGATTTGTTCTCTCTGTTTGCCCATCTGTTTGAGGGTGAAAGGCTGTACTCAATTTCAAATTTGTCCCCATAGCTCGCTGTAAGCTTACCCAAAACTTAGAAACAAATCTAGAATCTCTATTTGACACAATACTCACTGAAACTCCATGCAATCGGATAATTTCACCTGTGTACAATTGTGCTAGTTTATCAAGTGGAGTAGTCGACTTGATAGGTAAAAAATGAACTGATTTAATGAGTCTATCAATAATTACCCACACTGCATTATTCCCTTTAGATGACCTAGGCAACCCCATCACGAAATCCATAGAGATGTGCTCCCACTTCCATTCCGGTATCTCCAAAGGTTGTAACAACCCTGATGGTCTTTGGTGTTCAGCTTTAACTTGCTGACACACTAGACATTGGGACACAAACTGAGCTATGTCACGTTTCATATTATTCCACCAAAAACTTCCTTTCAAATCTTTATACATCTTAGTGCCTCCAGGATGTATAGTGAATCGAGACCCATGTGCTTCCTCCAAGATTTCTCATTTTAGAACAAGATCATTTGGTACACACAATCTATTTCTAAAACGTAATGTGCCATCCTCGTGAAGATTAAACTCTGACCGCGAACCATTCTGCACTTCTGTCTTAATTCTGTCTAACTCACTATCTTCTTTTTGTGCAAATTTTATCTTTTCGATCAAAGTTGGTTGAACCACCAAACTAGCCATAACAACACCTTTTCCCTGTATAATCACCTCGATTTGCTGCGTATCAAGTTCCTCCAACAATTTTGGTTGCAAAGTAAGTAAAGCAGCCATACTTCCAATGGACTTTCTACTAAGAGCATCAGCAACTACATTAGCTTTGCCCGGATGATAATTGATGGTCAAATCATAATCTTTGATTAATTCCAACCATCTTCTCTATCTCATGTTCAACTCTTTCTGTGTAAACAGATACTTTAAACTCTTATGATCCGTATAAATTGCACAAGGCTCCCCATACAAATAATGTCTCCATATTTTCAAAGCAAACACAATGGCAGCTAACTCTAAGTCATGAGCCGGATAATTCTGCTCGTAGGTTTTTAATTGCCTAGAAGCATAAGCAATTACCCTATCATTCTGCATTAACACACAACCCAACCCCTTCTTGAAAGCATCACTATAAATGGTAAAACTACCAATATCAGAAGGTAAGGTAAGGATAGGTGCTGACACCAATCGTTGCTTTAGCTCTTGAAAACTCTGTTCACATTCCTTAGTCCATTCAAATTTTACTCGTTTTGAGTTAAACGAGTCAATGGCACAGCAATTTGAGAAAACCCCTCAACAAATCTTCTATAATAACCTGTCAAGTCTATAAAACTTCTTACTTCTGTCACATTTATTGGGCGAGGCCAATTCACCACTGCCTCAATCTTTTTCAAATTAACTGAAATCCCATCTTCAGAAATAACATGACCAAGAAAACTAATACTTGTCAACCAAAATTCACATTTGCTAAACTTTACAAAGAGTTGTTTATCCCGCAAGATCTGTAATACAATCCTCAAATGCTTCTCATGTTCCTCATCACTCTTAGAATAAACCAGGATGTCATCAATAAAAACAACAATAAATTGATCCAGATACTGTTTAAAAATTCTATTCATCAAGTCCATGAATGCAGCAGGTGCATTTGTTAATCCAAAAGGCATAACCAAAAATTCATAATGGCCATACCTAGTTCGAAAAGCAATTTTGGATACATCACCTACCTTAATCTTCAACTGATGATATCCAGACCGTAAATCAATCTTTGAAAAGACCTTTGCTCCTTGTAATTGATCAAACAAGTCATCAATTCGAGGAAGAGGATATTTGTTCTTCATAGTCACTTTATTTAACTCCTTATAATCAATGCATAAGCGCAGACTCCCATCTTTCTTTTTAACAAACAATACAGGAGCTCCCCAAGGTGACAAACTAGGACGAATAAACTTTTTCTCTAATAGTTCTTGGAGTTGCACCTTTAATTCACGTAACTCAGATGGAGCCATACGATAAGGAGGCTTAGATATTGGTCCAGTTCCAGAGATAAGATCGATTTCAAATTCAATTTCCCAATTAGGAGGTAAGCCAGGCAAGTCCTCAGGAAAAACATCAAAAAAAATCTCTAACAATCGAAATATCTTCTAATCGTGAGCCTACATTCATTTGAGTGTCTTTCACATAGGCGAGGTAGCATAAACACCCTTTCTTTAGAGATTGCATGGCACTTGAAATCGACATAATCTGACACAGAAGGCTTAAATGATGACCTTCATATACAAGTTTTGATTGTCCTGGACACTGAAACACTACTCTCTTCTTGTAACAATCAATAACTGCATGATGTATAGATAACCAATTCATTTCTAAGATCACATCAAATTCTAGCATCAAAATAAAATAATCGAATCTTATCAATGTAAATGCTAAGAATACTTAAGTTCTACACTATCTATAACTCAATTCTTTTTTTTCCTGGATCTTAAACCTTTGCTCTGATACCAATTTTGTCATGCCCCGAATCGAGGCATAACACGACCATATTACCTTGAAGTAAAACTCCAAAGCAATACGAAGCCTAATCCATAACCATTGAACAACTCTCAAATATAAAATGTTCTCATTAAGTAACATAGCTAGATAACAAGTCTCCAAAGGTTCAAAGTAGAGTATTACAACTAAAATAAACAATACTTCATAAAATCTTATATTTCTAAGTAGTTCTCCAATGCTCGATTCTTTTAGCTTTTCTCAAGCTAATCATACTTATCATTCATAACATCTGTAAAAGAAAAGAAAATAGGGAATGAGCAAACCACAGCTCAGTAAGTAAAGGCCCACACACCTTACCAGATCAAGCATCGTTTTCTCACACATCATATAGATCATTCAAAACATTCGTCAAATCATAATGTCAAAACATCTCAATATCATCATTCTGTCAAACATTTCATAAATTCATAAATCATTGTAAAATATGTTATCATTCAAATCGTTAGCTACGGTCACTGCTATAACCCGTGACATTAGTCGTATCGACAATTTCATTCTCATGATCATTGCTAACTATTATAACCTGTTAGCTAGGGCTTACGCTAATTACTATTACCCATTAGCCAGGGTCGTATGATCATGTCTTTGCTAACTACTATTACCCGTTAGCCAGGGTCGTAGAACTAAGTTCTGGTGTCGATGATCCCACTTCCCAGGGATATAAAAACGTAGCTATCATAAAATCATTCTTTAAACATAAATCATTTTCTCATTTCATTCATAAGCATGATCCATCATTTATATAGAGAAACACAAAATAATCATATGCTTGATCCTATTTTCATACATCAAAAATAAAGAAATAAAAACATTCTTTCTCTTAGAAACACATATATATATAGATTCGAAAATAAGCAAAGTGTGTGAGATTCTACTTACCTTCTTCTGATTCCACCACCTAATTTTTCTCCCTCAAAATTTAGTGGCCTATTCAAGATAATTCTAACATAACAATAATTAATCAACCCATTTGAGGCCACTTATACCAAAACAATTAAGTTAAACAAGTAATAACTCGAGTAATTAATTCTGGCAGTCTGCGCTACTTTCACTAAAATGACCATAACTCAAGATATCCAATTCGGAATTAAAATCTTATTAATGCGTTAGAAACTAGACTTGACAAGCTTTCTAACCATTTATGGCTCATCTCGTGATTCTTTGTGGATTAATTATAACAATTTTTGAAATCCACGTCATATGCTGCTGCTAGACAGCCTGTATATCTTTTCATAAAAAATACGTATTTATTCATAGGTAACTCCAAATTCAATTTCGCTTATTTCATTGAAAAATAGACTCGATAAGCTTTCCAAACATTTATGGCTTAAACTGTAAATCCTTGTATAAAAATTTAGGAAAATTTCGTAATTCCCCTTACTGCTGCTACTAGGCAGCCTGCACCTCCTTAGGTAAAAATTGGATAACTCTTCATAGGGAACTCGAATTCGACTCCTGTTTGTTTCATTAGAAAGTAGATTCAACATGCTTTCCAACCATATATAGCAATCATAGTAGTATTTAACCTTTTAATACAGAATATAACCTTAATTCATCACTACAAGCACATGATTCATATCAGGATTTATACGAAACAAAGATTTTCCTTTTTATTCCCATCAAATTTCTGTTTCAACAATAAATTCACATTACCAACTTTCTCAACACTTAACTTGACTCTAATTAAAGTCTAAATCATCTGCCCAAAGAGGGATAATGAAAACCCTAAAATTTTAGGGTTTCTCGATTATAATTTACACCTTAAGACTTAACCATCAATACTCCAAAAATTAAAAAAGATTATTTACTCACCTCTAACAGATAATTTCTCCTTATAGATTTGTTCTTCCCTTCACTTGAAATCCTTCAATTGATCTTTTATGTATAAGAAACATATGAGAAATAAGTTTCTGTTTTTATTACGACTAATCGTCGACTGAAAACTGAAAAGTTAACTCTATTAATAAAAAAATTTGAGTTATTTATCAATAAATCTTCTGCACTTCTCATTCTTTATTAAAGAATCTCCCACTTATAAAAATACTTAAAATAATCTCTTTTTTTTTTTCGGGTATTACACAAAGTACAACAACACCTATCTGAAGTCACAAGGAAAAGCAAATGCTTGAAACAGTCAACAGAAGTAATTCTAGACCATGGAACTAAATCTGGAAACAATTATCAAGTTGCGTCCAATATTTAGCCACAGGGGTTGTCATTGAGAATTCATTTATGTTTTCTATCATTCCTATGAAAAAATAGCCGCACTCTTGGTCCTAAATAATTGTTCAAGTTCTAACTGTATCAGCATCAGCGTATCATATCTGACATAATAAACAATCTTGCAGTGAAAATGAGCTAATGCGCCAAAATATAAGGACATTAAATATCCCAACTTATAAAACACAAAAATTCAGACGCCCAAATCAACAAAAAACATAAACTATCAATACTATTGTTAGACCAATTCCACATCATTTTCCACCAAGACATGGATATAAGAACAGATTAAACAGATAGTATTAGCCTTTCAAAATAAATCATAACTACCTCACACATGACACAACTTCCCATCAGAAATGAAACAAATCAACAAAAACAAAATAATCCCACCAGCCAGCCAAATGCAATGCGTAGTATAACAAAGGAAAAAGACAACTCCATTTCATTTCTAACGAACGTTATGCTGAATAATAACAATAGAAACGAAATCAGTAAACAAGTACATGCCAAATCGAAACTGAAAATTTAGGTACTACCGATAATAACATTAAAAAAATAAAAAGACTTTCAATTATTATATATATATATAATTTATTTATTTACTTTTTGACATTAAACTTCATGAAACATTAATTTTATAGAAAAAAATTGTAATATAAAATATTATATTCAGAATCAGGCAGCACAGCTAAGAGGGAAAGGATGGATTGTCAAAACACCTATGAAGCTATGATAATGATTTATTAATGACGAGCATCCTGCTAAAAAAAGAGCACATATTTTGCAAGTTCAGATGCAATTGTATTCTCCAAATGATCCTGTTGGTATCTGCACAGCCCTAGTGAGAACGCTACAATTAATATGCCAGACTAAAATTTTTTTCATTCGCTTCCATATGAATCTGTAATATACTGATTTTTAAAGCTCAACAATGTACCCTGCTATTATACATGTATATAAAGTGAAATAAAATCGAAAAACAATCTGAATCCTGAAACATCCTAAATCACAACACCGAGATAAGTTCCTTCAATAAAAACAAACTCCTAACTACCAAGGCCTCTTTACACCAAGGGGCACAGTATTAGATCCTGATATCAAAGAGCGGTTACCATAACCTCCACGTCCCCTGGAGCGGAAGTTTCCCCCTGAACCTAAAAACCAAAGGAGCAGTCCAGATCATCCAAGAATATACCCAGAAACTCTTATTCACACATTCATTTACTTTTGCCAGCAGGTGTTTAAACACAAAGTATTACCTCCAAAACTGGAAGAGCGTGCCAATGTAGATAATGCAGGAGAGACAAGCTGCCCTGCGTCTTGCAGGAGCTTGATAAGGTCCCTAGCATACTTTGCATTTGCCTGTGTGAAGAAGGAAAAAGCAGTTCCCTTAGCCCCTGCACGACCAGTTCTACCAATCCTATGTACATAATCCTCCAGGCTGGAAGGAAAATCATAGTTGATCACACACTTTATGTCCTTCACATCTACAGCAAACAAAGGAAAATTAGAACAAAAGGTGTGCTTAGTTATTAAGACAAAGATAAAGCTGTGATAAATTTAGGGCTCTAATAAAAGCCAAGTGACTTTTGCAAGCTGGCCATGTAAGCAGGTTTACTTGAAATAATTTGCTATATAGACAGGCCAAAAATGAAGAGCCAGCTACTCGGTTTGACATTGTCTTAACTCTAGATTAAATGAATATTGAAGGTTACTAAAAACCTTTAAATTGCATGCAACATTCTTTTGCTAAGAAACTCAGTACGTTAAGAACCCTAAAAAATTTCAAAAACTCCCTTATCCCTGCATCCTAAGATCCAAATGATCAATATTAAGACAACACATTCATCAGATAAATGTGCCCACCTTAACCTTGCAGGGATAAGGAGCTGCTTTACCACCACCATTTCCGAATCCAATCAAGGAATCTAAGCAAATGTGAGTCAACCAGGCCACCACAATAAACCAGCTCCATAACTGTGGATGGGCAAAACTAACTTCAAGTTCAACCATGTTACTTAGACACTTGACTAAAGGGGCCATGCCAATTCAGGCAATTCAAGCAGGTAAATACAACTACACATAAGAGAGCTTTCTAATTTTTCTTTTCCCCCAACCTAAAATAAATAAAACTAACTTTTCAAACAAAGGAACAGAGAAGCATGAGTTTTGCATGGTACAACCCTCCAAATTATAGATCACCACCTTAGCTGTCTAAGCAAACTATGCTCCTTGTGTCCCTGTAACATGAGCTGTAAGCATAAGATAGTAGCCAATTATCTTAGGGGACATCTAGTGAATATGAGAAACCAGTATGCCTCTCAATCCAACTCATAATTCCCTTGAAGTGGAGGATCATGCTTATCAGTTAGAAAATATATGTTCACAGATTTGTAATGCACATCATGACACCTCCTTTGCACCCAAGCCATCAGGAAACTGGAAAGCAGCCGGCAGACTCGCTTATCTTCACGATTCAAGACCTAAATGAATATACTAAGACTCCTAACACACAGTGATCCTACCAAGACCTCGTGCAGCCACATCAGTGGCAGTCATTATAGGACTTCTGCCACTCTTAAATTCAGCCAGGACCCAATCCCTTTCAGTCTGGTTTTTATCACCATGGATAGACAGGGCAGGCCATCCATCCATTCTCAGCTGCCTAGTAACTTGGTCACATCCCTTCTTTGTCTCCATGAATATGAGTATTCGATTCCCATCCATCTCTTCCTTCAGCAATTTGATTAGCCTGCGCATAGAGAGGTCAAATATTTAATATCACAATACCAAAGAGAGGTCAATATTTAATATCACAATACCAAATAAAACTTTCCCCCCAAACAAGTTGCAGAAACAAACCTGTTGTACTTTTCCAGCTCTGTTATGACTTCAACAACTTGGTTAATAGACTGGTTTGCTTTCAGATCAGGTGATCCAATGATAACCTAAACATCATAGGAATTTTGGTAACCCTGACTAATCATCTAGGCACCTCCAAAAAAAATAAAAATAAAAATAAAAGCAAGAGAGAAGCATAAAAAACGTGTGTAAACAATGAAGCCACAACAACTTCATTACAAAACCTTATATGAGTTGCGTAAAAACTGCCTCGCTAAAGATTCAACCTCCCTTGGCCATGTTGCACTCCAATACAACGTTTGTCTATCAGGCCGAATCTGATTACGAATAAAACCAAAATTGTCATATAAAGATCCAAACCATTTTCTTTTGACAGGATTGTAATGCCAAACATTACAAAATGAGATTAGCAGTCTGATAAAACAAGATGACGAGATGAAATTGACTAAAATGCAACAACCTTAGAAACAAAAGATGCCATTTGGTCTAAAGTCTAAACATCGAGAATCACAATTAATTTAAAATATACACCTTTGTTCTGAACTGAACAATGGAAACATTAACGCATGAAAATGTGGCTAACAACATTGCCATTATTATGTGAGCAATGTCTCAATTCAAGAAAATTTAGGGGTAGTCCAAATTGAGGAAAAGATAAGAGAAGGCCATTTGAAATGGTTTGAACATTTGAAACGTAAGCCTATCTGTGCACCAATTAAGAGAAATGAGCTTCTGGATTTGGGAGAGACCAAAACTTCTAGAGGTAGACCACGAAAAATGTAGATGCAAATAATAGGAAATGAAATGAGGGTTAAAAAGTAGATGAAAACGTTGTTTTTGATAGAAATGAATGGCACAAGAAGATTCAAAACTACTACCCAACATGATTCCTTTTTTTGGCCTTTCATATAGCCGACCCCAAAGTTATGAGATATAAGGCTTATTTTTTTGTTGTTGTTGTTGTTAAGTAATGTCTTTGCTTCATAGGTTTAATCTACCTTTTCTACATCTATATTGCTGAACTATGCAGTCTCTAACATATTTTCAGACTTCAATGCTTATTTGTATTTTTTCTCCAATATACAAAGATCATGTAGCAATAAACAAAACTTTGCTAATTTCTACATTGCTAAATCCAGAATAAAGTTATAGCTTCAAACTTAAAAGAAATGATGTACAAATGGGCAACAGACAATAATCCAAAAGAAGACAACTTAGTGACAAATAAAGCTACCTGAGCAACAATTTTTCTTATTTGAGGCTCAAACCCCATATCCAACATTCGATCAGCCTCATCCAGAACAAGGTAAGTCACTCTTTGCAAGTTTGTGTGTTGAGCTTCTAGCATATCTATCAGTCGACCAGGTGTAGCAATTACAATCTCAACACCTAGCATAGGAAAACCTTAAATTCAATACAGGTGTAACCCAAGTGCCATAAAGGTATTCACATTTCACAGAGACAACAAGGAATACCTCTTTTAAGATCCCGAATTTGTGGTCCTTTGGGGGCACCACCATAGATACAAGTACTTCTAATATTAGCACGAGTTGCAAACTTTGCAGCTTCTTCTTGAATTTGAACAGCCAACTCTCTTGTAGGTGCTAATATTAATACAATAGGACCCTCACCATACACTACTCAATCATAGAAACAAAAAATGAGTGACTGTATTCAAATAAATGAACACTGCAAGTCCGCAACAACCCAAAAGAAACTGATTAATGGTACTAACCTAATCGTGGCTGCGCATTAATATGCACCAATGCTGGCAGTAAATATGCCAGCGTTTTACCAGAACCAGTCTCAGCAATACCAATTAGATCCCTACCCTTTAAAGCCATAGGCCACCCTTGAGCCTGGATTGGCGTAGGCTCAACAAAACCCAATTTAGCAATCACCTCAAGGCAGTAATCTAACACACAAAAAAAAATCACATAAAATCATATTAACTCAAATTTAGGCTTTAAAAAAAATTGAAAACCAACCAAAATAGAAATACCAGGGAAATTGGCTTCATGGAACATCCTTATCGGTTTTGGAACATCATGTCCTTGAACTGTAATTTCCCGTGTTCTACGGTAAACCATAGCTTCTTGCTCTGTCATTCCTCTAACTGCAGCACTCTCCATATAAAAGTTCTTCTCAAAAGGAACCAAATTTCCAAAATTTTGCCTCGAAAGCGAAACATGATCTAAATCTCCTCTAGACCACCCTCCTTGCCTCCCTCCATAACCCCTCCCGCCATCACCACGGCCACCACGACCACCACCACCTCTGCCGCCAACACCACGAGCAGCTTCACGACCTCTTGCCCCATTACTTCTCCTGTCTCCAACATGAGCATTACCTATACCCCCACCGCGGCCCATCTCGAATCTTCCTGCAGGTGGTTGGATGCTCGAGTACGTATCGAAATTCCCTTGATCTGGGATGGCTACGGGCACTCTTCCCTGAAAAGTCGGCGGCTGCACCGTTGGAGGGCCACCGTAAGAAATGTGTCCACCACGGGGATAAGAGGTAGCACCAGCAGATAGGACCATTCCCGGACCCATAGGTGGTGGGCCTACCGGAGGTGGTTGGCCGATAAAATCACTGCAAATAATATTTTAAGAAAAAAAGGCAAAATTTTCAATCATCAAATCATAAAACAAAAATTTAATAAAATAATAAATCTTTGCGGAAGGGATTGATCTGAGTGACGGGAGGAAGTACCTGCTACGCTGACGGTAAGATTGGGGGTCGCCGTATCTTCGGTCGTAAGGAGTCATGGGGGCGGAAACAAAGCTTCAAGAAAAAGAGATTTCAAAGGCAAAAAAGGCAACGTCTTTATTCTGAAATCGGTAATACTGGTTTCGGAGAGATGGGAGCAATTGGAATTGTTGAATAGGGATGGAAATATAGGGCCTGGGACTGGGCCATGTCAATGCTTCCATGTTGATTGCTGGGATGGAAAAAAATTAGAATTTATACATAGTATTGGGTTTAGATTTGGGAATTCGTGGTCTGGCAGTGGTCCAGTTTGGTTGACATTCACTTTTCAGTTTTTAGTTTTAGCCCAACCCACTAACTGAGCAGCTCAGCTGATTTTGGTCACATCCGCTTACCTCAATTTGCTCAGTTTTTACAAGTCGAGTTTTGTTGTCATGTTAAAAAAGAGGTGAGACATGTATTTTTTTTAATTTTGTTTTGTGGACACCGGCGTAGGAGTATATTTAAATTTATAAATTGTTTGAATTTGATTTGAAAAAAAAAATAATAACTTATTTATTATCGAATTGAATTTAAATTTAAATAGTTTAATTTTATCGAACGAATTAAATTTAAATATTTTAATATTTGATTCAAGTGCTCACAAACTTATTCAAAATTTTTTATTTTAATATATATTTTATTAATTTAATTACAATTTTACTCTTAAAATATAAAAACCTAAAACTGAAGTCCTATATCTATTCTTTTTCTCTTTCACTCTCACACTCTCCCCCTCCCTCCAAAACAGTGCTATCTCCTTCACTCGCCACCCCTCTCCAAATGGAAAGGCCTATCACAAACTATGCTCAAAAAGTTAGTGATAACTTGCAAGAAGTGAAGACACAAATCAATCGTATGTGCTAAATCAAAATCTCATATCGACAGAAACAATCATATTCTCTGTTAAAATAATTTTTTTACATCGAATAAATATCTAATATTTTATAGTCTTATATTTATATTAAGCTATTCTATTTACTATCAATTGATAATAAATTTGATGCTTAAAATAGTATAGAGTCGAGACTCTATTTTCGTTACCTTTTCTTAATTTGTCACATTAAAAGTTTTTTTTATCTTTATCTACATGTGATGAAGTCTTATTAAAGTGAGTTACCCCATATCTAATGAATATTAAATATCTTGTAGTTTTGTATTTAAGCTAGACTTCTCTACTTATTGCTAATTGATAGTGAATTAGATGCTTAACATTTTTCAATATCTCTACTCTTTGCTATTTTTTTTTTAGCTTTTTTAACCTTTTTTCTGGGTATTTGTAGATTTTTTTTTTCCATTTATAGTATTTGAATCTATTTTTGTGACAAAATGTGCTAATAAAATTGTTAAATTGTGGATATCATCTTGCGAGTAGATGGTTATTTAAAATGATAACATGTGATTTGATTTTTCTTCTTTTAATTTTTTTTATTTAAATTATTTTTATTGTTTTGAAATTTTATGTTTTTTTCATATATTTGGAATGATTCACATAAGATTTTATAAATTTTGTTTTATTATTTTGATTTTTGTTTTGTATAAATAAATAAATTTACAAATTTTTTATTATAATTCAAACCAAGTGAATTCGAGCTTGAATTTGAAAAATAAAATTTGAGTGAATTCGAATCGAATTTTAAGTTTTGATTTTTAAATCGAGCTCGAACTTGAGCACTCCAATATACTAGTTTGATTTGATTCGATTAAACCCTAAACGGGTGCATGAAAATTTGAGTCTTAAACTAAATTCATTTACATAACAAGGTTAATTATTAATTGTCTACCTCTTGCAAATCAACTTCGGCTCAATTATGTATAATGCATATATACCCTGCCCCTACCATTTTTTTCTCCGATTTTAACAAATATGATTAATGTCATGTAAAAATATTTCAAGAAAAAAATTATTAACAGTGTGAACAATTAGATCAGGATTAGCAAATTTTGAAAGTACAAAATTCAATAATAATAATAATAATAATAATAATAATAGAGGGATTAAATCCAATATTTTCACATGATAATAAGTATTAAATTCAGAATTTAACCTTTTTGTTTATATATATATATATATATATGTATATATATTTATGGAGTTAATATTTAGGATTAAGGGTTAATTCGCTGCTTCATGGCGGAGATCTCTTTCCTTGTGATAGTGCGGCCTTTTTGCTTGGTTTTCAAATTGTTTACTTAAGCAAAATGAGCAAACATATATGGTTAGATATAGTACAAGTTTTTTTTTCTTTTAATAGAAGTAGTCATTAATTCAAATATAAAATATATAAAAAAAAAAAAAGGCATGAATGGTAATGGATTGGTTACTATATTTTGGGTAGAATAAAAAGGTAAGGAGTACATAGCGTAGAGGTTGCTAATGCTTGGAGAGTGAGTGAAAATTACAAACTGAAGCATTTTTTTTCTCAATTATTGCTGCTTGCTGAAGAATTAAAGAGAGATAGAATTGGTCCATCTCCTCCTCAGAAAGAATCATATAGAAGTTTGATGTCCATGTTCTTTCTTCCTATTAACCCCCTTCTAAGCTCTAATTAATTGTTTGCTTATCTACAAAATTTTAGCTACTATGCTGTACGCATTCAAGTGTGAACATTTAATCACTTCTCATTTCATATTGCTTTTCTGTGCAATTTGGTTAAACGTGGCCTGAAAAAAAAAAAAATACTCCAATTTGATTGAGGTAGTGCGTTATGTTAATGTTTTGCCCACACGCCGCCATCTCTTTGACATCATTTGGAATTGGGAGTTGGTGACCTTCCATTCCTAAGCCACTTGGTTTTCACTTTCACGTGGAATGGAAGAGGTGAACCCCATTTTATTTAAGCTCTTCAAATTATACAAGTCCCTAACTCCGGTCTCACACGCTGGGTTTGAGAGATACAGAAATGTTTAAAACAAATATACTCTCATCTATAATG
Source organism: Durio zibethinus (assembly GCF_002303985.1). The sequence goes on along the minus strand of NW_019167838.1, from coordinate 23,395,690 downwards.
CGAGAAAAAACCTTCTTGGTAGTGTTTATGATTCATTACAATTTACGAATTACTTGTCTGTTTCAACACAGGAAAAAGCTGAAGGTAGGCAAGGGCTGTATGACAATAGGACTGGCAACTAATAGGGTGCATTGCCAGTTTTGCAATGCCAATTGAAGCATTTTCATATTGTAATTCTTGATTTCTTTCAGACATGTTAAAACCTTGTCTAGGCCTTAATCTCTTTATTATTAGCGGGGTATTCCAATTTACATTCAGCATCAAGAGTATATCAATTAAGCAGTACTTTTATCGTTGAAGCTTATAAAATAGTAAAATGAGAGAATATAATTTCTGCTAGATTATCACATTGATGCGGAGGAACGCAAACAGGCTCAATTGGACTTGCTTGTAAAGCATACACACTGGAAGAAATTCCTTTCAGAGTTGACTCCTGTTCTCGGGGGACTGTATTCTTGGGATGGATGGACTAGCTCCGATTCCTGTTGACAATCTTGAACCTTCTTGTCACCATGAACAATGGTAACCTCACAATAGTCCGGAGCATCCTTCTTGATCAATTCTCCTATCCCCTGTTTCCACCTTGTCTGCCTGAAGAACATCATCAACATCTCATTCCATAAGCCTTTGACAACAGAAATTACAGCTAGCAATCAATATGGTTTAGCAGTAGCCCCAACACCAGGGGTGCTAATTAAGCTTAAAGTGTTTAGGCTTCTTAATTAATTGGTGCTTCCAGTAGTTTTATGAAACAATATTCAATGATGTATTGAAATGGGTAAACGATTCGAACCTTGAGCTAGGTGGATGTTTTGTTCCGATGACAAGGGTGGTAATGTTGAGAACAGGAATGAGTTCAAGAATTGCTTTGGACGTGGAATCGCTTTCAATCAGCATCGTGTCCACTATCACCTGCCGCATGGAGATAGAAATATATTATCAGTTAAATTCTTTTGGAGCAAGATTTATGGGCTGAATTTGATTGGCAACTGGGAACATGAAAGTAGTCGATGTTCCACCTTGGAGTCAACGCACAGGCGAATGTATTTTTGCAAGTGGTTGCTTCTCCTGTTTTTCTCTTCATTAACATAAACTCTCAGCTGTTCTTGGCTCAATTGGTTCTTTGATAACTTCCCAACTATCAACAAACATTTCCAACATGCAGAAAAAGTAGACTTAAATAAAAATCTTAGCAGTGCAGAAAAGTACTAGCAAAGGATCAGGCTTGTTTATTTAGTTAAGAACATAAAAAAGCTCATCAGGAAATCAAGAAAGAAAGATATTTGCGTTTATTACCTGGGGTACGTACAAAAGTTATGGGAGCAAAAACATGAACAAGAAAAACCCGAGCTCCAGGAGACACAGCATGGTCAAGTGCCCATTTCAAAACACCCAAGTCATCTTTGCCAACGGCAACATAAACATCGCTGGCACTTCCATCTTTGCTTCCTGCAAAGCTCTTGCTCTCTTCTCCGATCTCTACGATTTCCGGAGACATCATCATCCGTGCTGTATGATATTGCATAGAGTCTGCCGGTACATAGTTTTCTTCTTCCATCTTTCTAAACTCTAGTCTCTAAGCTCTTACAAAAAAAGATATAAAGAACAAAAAGGCTGAGGAGGGTGGAAGAGAGCGAAGATAACAAGATTTTGATGGTAGCGGTTTGGAAAATTTTATAAGATTATATATATTGTCGTTGCTCTCAATGCCACAAAAGAAAAAGGGGAAAAAAGGACAGATTCTCTTTTGTCAGGGATGTTTGCAGCCGAATTTGATTTGGCTATGCATATATGTCACAACTCACAACCAAAAAATGGACCTGTCTTTTTTCATTTTTCTTTTTTTAAATGCCTTTTTAAAGAGAAGAGAAAACTACTGCTGCTACTTCCTTTTCTTCTCCTCCGTCTGTCTAGTTTTTAGACCTTTGACCTTGTATTTGGGCCAGGGAGGTAGCATCTTTAATGTCTATTATCCTCATCAAATCTGAAGCCAAGCCAGGGTCTTGAATGCCCCTATTACTGCTTTTTTCTTACTATTAATTTATTCGGTGTTAAATCACTGCTTCAACAACAGAAATGGGACCTTAACTTTCAATCACGGAAAGCAAAAGGGATGATAAAAGAAATGATTGCATTGTTATATATGTTTTCCAAACTGAGTGGTCAGAGTCCTATTCAAAGAGGATCGCATTGCTATGCAAGGTCTTGAATATTGTTTCTACCCCTTTTCCCTTCACCAAATTGTCACAGTTTTAATTGATAAAGCCATAAAGGTTGAGAATAAGAGGGAATAAGAAGAACAGAGATGATAAAGGATGAGAATAAGAGAGAGTGAATGAACAGAGAGAAAATAGAGAACAAGGAGGTTGAATTTTAGAAAGAGAAGAAATTGATAAATACTAGGGACCAATAGTAAAAGAGCAATATTCTCAACAGTCTGCCAGCTATCTACCTGTCCTTTCTTCTAGAATCTCTTCCATTAAGCTTCCCTGTACCATTTTTGTGATCAGCTCCCTCATATGTCTCATTCCCTGGTGAATCAGCTCCCATCATTGTCTTGGCATTGTGCGCAACAGTTAAATTCATGACACAAATAAACCTCAAATTTTCACGGAAATTGTAATTTCATTGTGAACAAGTTTGACCACAACTGTTCTTGTTAAGATAAATTTCCACTTCCATTTCCACTAGGTTTTACATAATGGTGAAAATGATAACTAATTTAACCAAAACTTACCACTACCATTTGTGGGATAATCCAGTTAACCCCAGTTTGGATACAAGGATTGTTCATTACCAAATAACCAAAGTCAAGAGAGAATTCAGCAGACAAAAATTTTGGATCAACAGCGTGCATACAGGAAAACAGGAGTTGCTTGAAAAATGTATTCTCTTCCCCTCTCACAAGTCAAATGCCAGACCAGAAATTATCTTTTTTTTTTCTTTTTCTTTGTGATGAGAACCTGACACTTCATCACTTCACAATTTGTGGGTCAATTCCAAAAATAACTCTTGATTCAGTTTATACTTGATTTGATTAGACAGAACTGTTTCTCATTAGATTGCCAAATTGTTTTATTTTATCAACTATCATGTTCTTCAGTTCTTGTCTAATGCTTTCCTTGTAAACCTGCATCAAGAATCACTAATGCCATTAGTTACTAGACTTATGCTTAAACAAAGGGTTCACTTTGATTGAGAAAGCAAAAGAAAATAGTGCTCTTCACAAATTTCCAATGAGAATAATCATTTGGGGATGTCATAGCAACATATACAATCTAATTGGCTAAACTGTAGCCCTGGGTCCTGTTATCCCAAATGAATGTCACTAAGTTATTTGATTAGATAGAATTTGGTACACCATAACGTGGTACACCATAACATCTGTTTACACAGACGTTGAACTTCTTCTCAGACACGTGTAGTCTAGAAACAAGGATAATTATCATCGTTAAATAGCATTCTAAACCGTAGGCATTACAATCAAAGGATTTTGATGAACATCTTTGTCTTGATTTTAAGGTACTTTTATACTGACCTGCCCTAGGCAAAGCCTAATGTAGTCGTATACCTTACCCTAAACATAGAGGTCTCATATTGAAATCATCTGTCCTTAAAGCGAACTTTAAAAAAAATGAACACCGGTTTCCTTAGCCAACCACCCGTATCTCACTCTCTGGTTTTATTTCCCTTGTAGCTAAGAATATTAAGTGCATTCAAAAGGTACACCATAGAGTATAGTAATTCTTTCAAGGACCACGATGCAGCCTCTCCTTGATATTTTCACTTATTTTTCTATCATCAAATCTGAATCTAGTCGCTTCTAGTCAGAGCTTAGTAGTTTTTGGAAGGCCACACCTTGCAAGGTAAGGTAGGTCTAGACTTCATCTAATCATCCCGTATTTTTTGTTATTTTGCTTTCTAGAAGGGCAATTAGACCTTCATTTTCTTTTCTAGTTTTGATTTATCCCTCTTGCATTGCAAAACAAAATTATAATTGGAACAAATCTCATCAAGTCAGGGAGAGAAAACACTAGTTGTAGCCACTTTCGGTGGATTGAATTCCAGGTTGCCCCACATGGCTTGTCCAATTAACGGATCACTTGCTTTGTGGAGGAAACTGGATAGGAATATGATTAAGAGTGAAATGCTAAAGGAGAAAACGAATTTAATCCCAAAGCCATATGGACAGATCTTTTTTTTAAACGAAAATATATGAACAGATCTGTTAGCATCTGATGACTATGATTGAATACCATGAAAAAAGAGATCACAAAATACTGAAACTTAAACCACATTCATTTTAAGATTGTTGCTGTGTGGTGAGTTGCAATTCAATCTTCTTGAAAGGAGTGACCGTAGGATGAAAAAGAAGGAAAGAGAAAAAGAAAAGGAAACAAGATGGACCATATATCCACTATGTAAAATAATTCATCAGGCTGATAGGAAATCTAACCTATAAATGCCAATCAGCCAGTATACGATTTCTTACAATAATCTGAAAATGAAAACCATCTTTGGTAGACTATGTCATATGCAATAAGATTTTTTGTGGCCACTTTCATCTCCTCAAAGAAAAATGTCAACTTCTTAATTCTTATCATGGAAGGTAAATAATGAAGAATTAGAATATCAAACAGTTTAGATAATGCAGAAGACTCCTTATTTCATTGCCAACCACAAGGAAGTGACTCTGCAAGTGGTGGGCACTCCTTAAAGCCAGTGGGGCTAAGTAAAATCTTTTTATCACCTAGTGGTGCCGCATCTTTTCTCCGAGCTCTTTATATAGAGATCCTTTTTAATAATAACTGCAACTCGGAAACCTCCTTCCTGCAACCATTTTAGAAGAAAGAGATGGGGAAAGCCAGTATTCTTGTTGTTCTCGAAGTATTGATGATTGTAATATTCACTGCCTGGATATCTCTGTGGCTGCTGAAACCAACGAACTTATGGACAAGAAAATGGAAAGGAGCAGAAGAGCGTGCTCGAAATACAGTGTTTGGTTATTATGGTAAATAATTAAGATATTGCAAAACCCACCTTTTCCATATAGTTTTGTTTTTAAATCTCTTTCTCTAACATGATTATACCATTCACCTCTTTCCCCAGGAAGAATTAACTGAAAATTATGTTGTAAACATTAATCCAATAATGGATATCTTACAGGTCTTGACTTTGCCCTGTATACATTTCCTGTAATTGCTCTGGCTATAATTGGAATTGTCTACTTGAATTTGCAATCTTGGGGGCAAAGAAGCAGGTGTTCTAAGAATGCCATTAAATTTCGGCCTGTGAAAGTGAGTTTTTTTTTTTTTTTTTTTTTTTTGTGCTTAACATTCTTTCTCCTTAATTTTTTGTGACAGTCGACGAATAAGGAGTTCAGCCGCAGCTTTCTCAAATCCGCTAGTCATAAGTAGTCTCATCGGCATTTTATCCAGTGTAGAGATTCTGTCAGTATTTCTCTTTACCCTCTTCTTAGCATGGACATTTTATACACGCATATCTCAGGATTTTAAGAAGTTGACACCTGTTGAATCGTTGAAGTTGGATTTGTGAGTTCTTAAAATCTCTTACTGAAATTCAAAATATGACAGATGCTGAGAATCAACAATATCACCGTTACTTATGTGTGAGTGTGACCTTTGTTTTAGATGGCAACTCAAGTATCTAAGAGTGGCAACCCGATTTGGTTTGCTAGCAGAGGCCTGCTTGGCTTTGCTTCTTCTACCGATCTTGAGGGGATTGGCTGTATTTAGAATACTTGGCATCCAGTTTGAAGCTTCAGTGAGATATCATATATGGCTAGGGACTTCAATGATATGTTTTGCTACTTTTCATGGTGCAAGCACCTTATTCCTCTGGGGTGTCAGCCACTACATTCAGGATGAGGTTATAGTAGTCTCTTCAATCTCTATTTATCATGAATCTGATTAATACTTGTTAGGTTTTACCACATCTGACACTTGTTTGCACATTCCTTCCCTCCTCCTTGCTGTCCAGATCACAAAATGGCAGAGAACAGGCCGGATATACCTTGCTGGAGAGATTACTTTGGTTACAGGGTTGGTTATGTGGATCACATCACTTCCTCAAATAAGGAGGAAAAGATTTGAAATCTTCTATTACATGCACCACCTGTACATAATCTTCCTAGTTTTTTTCTTGCTTCATGCTGGAGATCGACACTTCTATATGATCTTCCCTGGAGTTTTTCTCTTTGGCCTTGACAAACTACTTCGCATCCTACAGTCAAGGCCTGAAACTTACATTCTTTCAGCACGATTATACCCCTGTAAAGCTGTAGAACTTATTCTGCCAAAAGACACGGGTAAATTCTTAGTCACTTCTTTTTACTGAAATGGGACGTGAAAACATTTGAAAAGTTTACGCTGTTTCTGCACTCATTTCAGGATTGAAGTATACCCCCACAAGCATAATATTTATGAAGATACCGAGCATATCCAAATTTCAGTGGCATTCCTTCAGTATAACTTCTAGTTCAACTGATGATAATCACAGGATGTCGGTTTTAGTTAAATGTGATGGATGGTGGACAAGTTCTCTATATGACAATATACAGGCTGAGCTAGACACTGATGCTGATAAGATGAAATCCATACCTGTTGCAATAGAAGGCCCCTATGGTCCTTCTACCATGACCTTTCTGAGGTGCGCGAAAGAATCATACAGCATGAGATTTTCATATCTAGAAAATGTATAGTGATCGCTTATATTCCTGAATTATGTTTTGAATTTTTTGGTGAAATCTAGAATTCAGCTGTTGATATACTCTTCATTAAAAAATTTTAGATTACCACTGTCATAGACAAAAATTCTTTGCAGATATGACAGTCTACTCTTGGTCGCCGGTGGAATTGGGATAACACCATTTCTGAGCATACTGCATGAAATTGCTGCAGCTCAAGGCAGCCGCAGATATAGATTCCCATCCAGAATTCAACTGATATACGTTGTCAAGAAGTCCCAAGACATTGGCCTGTTAAAATCAGTTTCTTCCCTACTGGAGAACCAACCCTCACAGAAATGGCATCTGAAACTAAAAGTTTTTGTGACCCAGGAAAAGCAATCTGGCGTAACAGTAGCAGAAATACTTGCCGAGACATCTCAAGTGCAAACAGTTCACTTTGGCACAAAACGTCCAATTTATGCAATACATGGGCCAGAAAGCTTGTTTTGGATTGCTGGATTGGCTGGAATTGCTTCTATTGTGTTCCTTGTTTTTCTTATCTGTTTCAACCACATATTTCTTCCCTCTGAAAAGAAAAGTGTTCACTCTTTAAAATTGGTGGTTTCCTCCAAAAATAAGGCCCCTAAAGAAAAGAGCCCCTCTTGGGTTGCTGATATACTAATCGTATCCTCTTTCTTCATATCTTTAGCATGCAGCACCTTGGTAGCAGTTATTTTGAGATGGAGAAGGCTGAAGAAAGAAATACCACTTGTCTCCTTAAAGGAAGAAAAGACGAAGGAACTAAGTTCAATCGAAACAAAAGGTGTGGTTGAGGAACATGAAGTCCATTTTGGGGGAAGGCCTAATTTGGAAGGTATTCTCATATAATCCCTTCGTTCTTATAGAACCTATAATGGTGTATTTGTCTTATCAGCTCCTGTTCTAAGTTGTAACACATTGAAATAATGGAATCTCATCAGATGTATTCTCCAAGTTCCTAAATGAAACTGATGGATCTGATGTTGGAGTCTTGGTGTGCGGACCAGAAACAATGAAAGAGGTTGTTGCATCATTGTGCCAGCAGAAGTCTCGATGCTTTAAGATTGGAGACAAGAAAAGGAAACCATACTTGCGTTTCCATGCCCTCACCTTTACACTCTAATTTCACCATAAATACAGCTATCGAGTCACATTTATTGTATTTCACCCATAAATGGTCCTTGTATAAATTGGTCGATATGAATTAGTTGCTAATGGATGCTCTTCAGCTTTCTTAAATAAGAATTTGGAGCCCTTTGGAAATAAAGAGATGTAAAAATAAACTTGTTTCTTTTTTTTTTTTGGGATAAATTGTAAAGATGAACTTGATGATATGTAGAAGAGATCTGCCCTTTTCGGGTTCTTTTGCACTTACAAGTTTCCAGAAGGTAGTTTGGTTTGTTAGTAAGTAGCCACCAAGACAATTTCCTGTACGGATTGTTGGAAATATTTGTAAAATAGTAAAGAATAATTAGTAAAATATGATATTTAAATAAGGAAATGAGAAATCAAATTTTAGGAAAGCTTAAAACAAATTTTGGAATTAAAAATAAGTTTAAAAGGTGAAGTTCATATTAGATATTTGTAAAAATCATTCAAGACACTAACCATTACTATTATTAATTTTTTTTTTTTTTTAACCTTTTGGACTTTTAAAAGATTGCTAAAACTTAAAAAGGGCTGAAGGGGTTTTTAGTAAAAACATAAGGACCTAATTGCACAATTTACATGAGTTATAACTACTGGGTACTTCTAAACATACTTTTATTTTTCTCTCCACATTTTTTTTTAATTATTTTTACTTAAAATTATTTAATTACTCTTTTTCTTTTCAATTTTAAGTTTTTAAATATGCATGTCTTATAAATTTTATAATTTATAGAATATACATAATTTTCTAAAGACCTATAATATATTGTTCCTATCAATTTGTAAATGAATTTATAATTATTTGAAACAAATATAATTATTTGAAATAAATCATACTTTTTTTTAGGATACAGATTTTTTTCCTCAATTGATTTGTTTTCAAAACCCTAATTATAACATACAAGGTTTAACAATTCAAAAACTTTTAAAATTTTCTGAAAATTTTTAAAAACTTTAAGATTTGCAAATTCACAAGTTTAAAAGTGAAAAAGAGTTTGAAAAAAAATAATTGAATAATTTTATTTAAAAATTATTTCAAAAAATGTGAATAAAAAAAAGGACGTGCGTTTAGATGCGCTCATAACGTATTAGTAATTAATATTTATCCTTTGGCTTTGGGTGGAAATTTTTTTAAGATAAAAGGAAAATTTATAGGCGAAAACAAACCGGGTATTACAAAAATACCACTCCCTCCCTCTAACATAAAACATTAGAACTTAAAACCCTAAACCCCAAAATCTCTAAACTTTTCTTCGTTTCGTTAGGTTTTTTTTTTCGTCGAATTTCTGTCTCTAAACTGAGGATTTTTGAAAACTGAATATCAAGATATCCGCTATCGTTCTTTTTGACCTGAGTTAGTAAATCAAAGAAGAGAGATGCAGCACGACGAGGTGATATGGCAAGTCATTAGGCACAAACATTGCAGTTTCATGTCCAAGTATAGTTCTCTTTCAAAGCATTCACTTTACTTTTTTCTTTTCTTTTTTTTACTTAGATTAGCTTCCGGGTATCAACTTTTTTAATTTTTTTTCCTTTATGCAGAATCTCTACTGGGATTTTCTGTAGGAACCCTTATAACGTTACTGGGATCTGCAATCGTAGTTCCTGCCCTCTTGCTAATAGTCGCTACGCCACTATCCGCGACCACGATGGTAACTCAATTTACTCTTCCTTCTTTATTTAATTTTATCTGTGACTTTGCTTGTTGAGAAAATTAGAGAAAACAGAAGAGGATTACTGGCTTAGGCTATAAAATTATAATGTTAATGTTTGTTTGCCTGCGTTAAACTCAATGCCACCGGATGCATTTGTTAAATTCAATTAAAACATATATTGCATTAGTTATGAAAATCAAATGATGCATCTTGTTTTTGTAAATTGGGTTAATACTTGATTTCTATAAAATGAGAGCAACTGGGTGTTCTGGGTGTTTTGTGTTTATATTCGAGTGATTGTTATCCAATGATTAGCATGTATTTTGGCTTATTGGATTTTACGGTCATGGTCTTGTGCAGGGGTCTTTTATTTATATATGAAAACTATAGAAAGAGCTCATAAGCCCAATGATTTATGGGAAAGAGTAAAATTACCCAAAAATTATGAGAAGACACTTGAAGTTATTGACAAGCATCTGGTATTCCATCTCTTCTCATATTTTACTAATGCCTATTTTTTTTTCCTTAACTTTGGCTGAATGCTTCCTGTTGAGCATCTGCCTTCTTTTTTCTTTCTTTTTTGTCAATAAGATGTATTGGCCGAAGCTCCTTGTGCACAAAATAAAGCAGCGTCTGACAAAAATGACCCAAATGCGTATCCGCATGAGGAAACTTGCCTTGAAAACAAGGTTCCCTTTTGCTTTCGCTTTTATTTATTTGATTTTGATGTTTATGTGGCAATTTAGTTGATGAAAATCACAGAAAGAACTTTATGCTTCAGAATTTTACAACGGTGCTTGCTAAAAGTTTCCTTCATAAACTTCATTTTCATTCCTCGTGTGTTGTTTATATGTTTGATATACTCGGCATTGGACTTATTGGTGAGCATTTAAAAAAAAAATGGGTATGTAATTCTGCAAGTTATCCCTTTTTTTAAAAAAAAAAGGATTAAGGTCAAATTTACCACCAAACTATGACTCGATATTGAAAATTTACCACTATACTTTCAATTTTGTTGGTTCTTGGACAAAAATAGTAATGGAATTGGAATTTTCCGTTAATGCAAATGGTAAATTTTCATCAATTCCATAACTTTTTGTTAAAAAATCAACAAAATGAAAAATATAGTGACAAAAGTTAATGGCATTGATATGGTGGCCAAAATCAACATTGACCCATGGTAGTCAATAGTGGCAAATTTGGCCTTAATCCCAAAAATTATTTTTAATGGCATTGATTAGTTAGTGCTGGATTTTCCTTTTGTCCTTTTTTATGTTTATTATTTTTTATTTGTCCACAGGGAGAAGATAATGACTACACCCAGAAAGGAGAAGAAGAGAGAGACTAGAAGGGAGGAAAAGGCAGAAAAAGCTGCAGTTCTGGATAAGGTTATAATCTGCTTAATTGCTTGTCCTGAATTATGGTATCTCCAAATTGGTTTTAACTAATTCCTTTGCAGGCAATTGAGAAAGAGTTGCTTGCTAGGCTTGAAAATGGAATTTATGATGGCATATACAACCTTCCCTTCAATAAATTCATCGAAACTCTTGACACAGATGAACTGAAGGCTGAGGATGAAAATGAAGAGGTTTCTGTTATGCAACATATTGATGTATATAATCTGAGCTTTTTTGTTTTTTTGGTCCTTTTCTCTTACCGCTTATTTTCTTGGAATAAGCAGGAATCTGAAGTTGAATATGTCGAGGCCAACTTTGAACTTGAAGAGGAAGATGATATAGAAGATTTGGGTATGAAGGATTATCACATCAGTAATGGTATGACTTTTATCTGTGTTCATGGTACTATTTTGTGATGTGATATTACTTGCGATGTGCATGCATAAGGTTACAAATGCATATATGTGACTCCCTGTTTGTTTCTTTTTTTCCTATGTCATCTATTGTCTTTCGAAATTGTGTGAAGTTACTTTTATGTGAGCATATTTCAGCTGGTTCCATTATTCTGAGAAATATGGTTTCTCATCACTCCCATTTGCCTGCCATATACCTGAATAATATAGATTCTGCATATTCAGTTCTGCTCAAATAAAGTTGAAATTTTTATACAGATAATGCAGTTGACGATGATGATGATGAAGAAGTAAATGCAGTTAAAGAAAAGCGAGTGAGAAGATGGTCTAAGTCTGCCCATGAAAAGTCTGAGAAAGATGAACCTGGTACAAAGTTGAAAAAGAAATCTAGGATTCATGTTGAGGTAAGATTCCTGATCAATATCAAACTTTTTTTGCTGCAGTCATGTAGGTATTCTTATATTTTTTACATGTAACATCCCTGTTATTCAAACAATGTTTTATTAGTGTAATAGTTTTCAGCAGTAATACATCTATTAGGTGAAAATTTGGCTCTGGTTTTGTTAAGTTGGTGGTTGTACATCTACATGTAGTTTGGGAACTGTCTTATTAGCATTGGGAAAAAAATATTTGAATAGCGTGGTTTTGTCAAAGGAACTGCAAACATATGCGAGCACCAATACTTTGATGTCTTATATTTGGTTTCTGGTGCTCTTGGAATCAGCCATATACAAATGCAGTGTAAATATTTTGGTTCATGGCTAGTGGGCATTCACGGTGTTAGTTATCAAATTACCATTGGATTCCATTATTTGAGATGGTTCTTGGGCTCCACTAAGTTTTAACTTCAATTACACTCAGTTGACAGCTTTTGTTTCTTTGAGATACTTGTTACATTTTTAGCATCTCATTACATCATATCTCCGCCCCCGTTTTGTAAATCGTTTAGTGTATCCTTTTTCTGGACTTCCCCTGATACTAAAAGATGTGTTCGGTTTTGCATATTTACTATCATTGGTGATGTTATACCACTTGTTTACAGAATATGGGCACTAAGAGATGTCATTTCTATTGTAACTGCTTTTCATCAGGTTGATCATGAAGATGGTGGTGAAAGGCAGAAAGCAACCTTTTGAATCTCAGTGGCTTTGATTCATCAATCAACAAATGCCATAGAAGTCTACTTATATGGTAGTTCGAAGTTGTGTGATGTCATCCCACTTGTGTGCGAATGAATGAAACTCGAAGAGGCTTAGCATAACATAAAACCCCCAGAACCCTACTTAACCATCTGCCCAGCACCTTTTCTCCCTTGTTTAAAAAAAAGGGGGAAATAAAAGGAAGGAGAGAGGAAAAAAAAAAGAAAAGAGGGAAGAGATTTTTGTTTTTGTAATTTTAATCGCTTTTTAACTATGCTTGCAAGCAAAGGTTTCTGAAAGATGTCTCAAGGTGTAGGCTAAATAAATACAAACTGAAACTAAGAAGATTGGTAATTGCCAATGCACGCTTTTCTTTTCTTTTTCTTTTTTTTTTTTTTGAATTATATAGTTAATTTTACTCATGTATGGCTTTTTATGATTGTGGACAAGTGGTACTCTCTCATTTCTCCTCTTTCCTTTCATTTTTTTTTAATATTTTTTCAGATTTCTTGTCATTTAATAAATATTTCTTTAGGGTTTAAATTTTTTTAAGGTATGACTTATTTTATGTAAGTTTTTCTTTTGCTTTTTAGATTTAATTTTCAAATTTTTTTTTTTAGATTTTAATTTGTGTGAGACTGATTGAACATCAATAATATGTTTCGTGTTTATATTCTTCTTTTTTTATTATTTTATTATTTATATATTTAGTAAATGTTTTTTAGATTTTAAGTTTTTTTATGTGATTCACTTTTTTGTTTCCTCTTTTAGTTTAAAAATCTTTTTTTAAGGCAGTGTCGCTTTTTTTTATTTTTATATATTTAATAAATATTTTAAAAATTTTTTTATCTCGTCAACTTAAAATGAAAGGAATACCATTTGTCAATTTTTTTACTTTTTATTTACTTTTCTTTCTTTCTAAATTTTTATAAATGCTTTTATAATATTTTAACTTTTTTAATTTGAGATATATTTGATATTATTATTGATTAAAAATTTATTTTTCTTTTTTTCGTTATTTTGCTTTTGTTTGTTTGATAATTTAAAAAAGATATTAGAAAAAACTTATTATTACTAACTTTGAAATGACAATTTGATTTTTTTTTTGTTTTTTTTATTTTTCTATTTTTTTAGTTAGATTATTTCATTGAAAAAAATTGATGAATGTATACAATCGACACTTTTATTTCGTTTTTTTTTTTATTGTTGTTAATTTTTTACTGTATAATTTACAACAAAAGATATTAATAAATAAAATTTTTAAAAAAATATTAATGGAGGTATAGATAATAAAATAATCGGTATATATTGAATTTAGGTTTGTTTGGATATGATTGATATATTTTTTTATTTAAAATGAAATCAAGATTTTTTTTTTTTCGAAAATCAATGTCAAGTTGGAGGTGGATTAATGGTGTTTTGCATTGTCTTAATTATATATATTAAATTATATTTTTAATTATTTATATAATTTTATTTATATATGTATTACATTAATAAAGATATCATTTTATTTTTTAAATTAAATAAACACTATATTTATAATTATAATATAATCATCCATTCATTTTATAAATTTGATTTGTTTTTATTTTTGTTTAACTCTTATTTAAGGTCTTAACGTGTTATTTTTTATTTTTTTATTTAGATAAATTTGTAAAAAAATAATCTAGGCATCCACGTGGCACCTAATTTTGTTTATTTTTTCTTTTCATTTTTTATTTTTTTAATTAAATAAATTTTATAACAAAAGGAACAAATAATAAGAATGACAAAATAATTGTTTTTGATAAATCTCTACTCAATTGGAATGTTCACGTAGTATCTCAATGAATTTTTTTTATTTTTTTCTTTATTTTTTGTGTTTTTGTCTTTTTTATTAAATAAATTTTATGAAAAAAAAAAATAACGGAGATGTTAATGTGGCATCCAATTTGGTTCTTTTTCTTTAGCATTTTTTTTGTCCTTTTTAATTAAATAAATTTTATAATAAAATATGTCAATTGATAATGATGTCAAAACAATCGATATCTAACGAGTTTCAATTTATTTGGATACAATAAATATATAATTTTTTAAAATTAATATTGACTTGAGATGGGTTGAGTTCTTTAAATAAAAATGAATTAGGATTGAAAGTGTATTTAAGGTGATTTGTATCTATTTTGAGATATATATAAAAATATATATTTTATTATTTATTTAATTTTATACATGTATATTGTATTAATAAAGTTTTTATGTTAATTTAAAAAATTAATATTTTAAACTAAATATGAGTATCAATACGCCATTCTTTATGAGTTTTTTTTTAATTTTTTATTTTTATTGGATAAATTTTATAAAAAAAAATCAATTGACATATTCACATGTTATTCTCGTTTGTTTTTTGATCTTTTTATTTTTTTTATTTTTAATTAAATAAATTTTATAAAAAAAAATGCAATGAATAGAGAGGATCAAAAAAAATTTTTTACCCTTAGCAACATTTTTCTAGTGCAATTGAATTTTGATAAAGAGACTAGGATTTGTTAACATTTTCTTCCGGGAAACACCTACTCAGACTCCAATAAAGATATTCTCTCTTCCAACTGGAAAAGGATTAGTCCTTCTAACATAACATTGAAACCATAGAATCGGTGCTTCTATTTTCTAGATTTTCCGAAAGCAAAATGACTTTTATTTTTGACAAGCCTTCTATATTTTGTGACTTCAAATTTTTATTTTTATTTTTTTATCTTAGCAATACCATGAAGAAATAAAATGCTCAATTTCAGTGGCACAATTTTTTATTTTCCCTTTATTTTTCCTAAATTTTTTTTTAATTTTTAAATTCACACTCCGTGTCATTAAAAAATAAAATGTATATAATAAACATTGAATTACTATGATAAATATATTTTTGTACTCTAATTTAATTGAGAATTGTGAAATAATAATAATAATAATAATGATAATAATAATAATAATAATAACTCTTAAAATTTGAAAAAAAAAAAAAAATCTCTCCAACAAACAAGCCAGCCTCCAGCCTCGGAGTGCTGTTAACATGATAACTCGAACAGAAGAAAGGCTACAAGGTAAAAAAAAAACTCTTGCATTATAATTTAATAATAATTTAAGTATTTAACATTTTATTATAATAACTTAAATTCTTAAATTTGTATTTGATTCAACTGAATTTTTAATTAGATAAAATTTAATTAATTAATCTTCAAATTATAATTAATTAAATCCTTAAAAGATTTTAGAGAGAGGAAAGAAAAAACAGAGAAGATTTTTTTATTTCATTTAATTTTTTTATATAAAATTGACTTATGTGGTAAAATTTTTTTATTTAATTGATATTATATAAAATTTTATTTTAATAGATAAAAAAATTAATTTTTCACTAAAAATGCAAATAAATAATAAAAGGAATAACTGCTTTTAATTCAAACTGTGCAACTTCTAAAAGCCTTTTTAGCCTAAAAGAAAAGCGAAAACTTTGGAAATCATTCAAACTGTGCGACTCCTAAAAGCTACCAAAATACGAAGTCCTATTTTCCCTTTCTCCAGAACCACCGCCCTAAACATGGATCCCAACCCGAAAAGCTACCCGCTACTCTCCTACGTTTTCTCCCGCCTCTCATCCTTTGGACCCTCCAAACTCCCTTCCACACCCAACTCTGATCCTCCATTCGACCTCGAACAACCTCCGCCAATCCACGACCCCTCAGCCTCATCATCCTCCACCAACCCTCCCCAAATGGTGGACCAAATGCCCTACATGTCTCATCCCAAAGTTCTCGCCTCAATGACCCATGCAGTCTCCGACGTCGCCCACACCCGCTCCGTTCTCAAAACCCTGGGCCCACGACCCGACCTAGAGTCCGTCGACATGGCCCGCTCCAAACTCGCCGAGATCGAGTCCAGCCTTTCCAAATCCCTAGAAGAACTCGTCCTCTCTCCTCGACCTGTCGAGTTGGATAGACTCGAGTGGCGGGCCCACTTGGCCGACAAAGAGCAACAGATTCGACAGCAAGCTGAGAAAGAGAAATCTATTTACAAATCGATTTTGCAATTGCACGAAATGCACGAGGCTTACGGGAAGCTTCTGAAGGAGGCAGAGGAGATGCTGGTTAAGATTTATGAGAAGGCGGGAAAAGTGGCTGAAAATTCGGGGGAAGTTGAGGAGGCTAATGTGGAGGTTGTTGGGATACTGGAGGAAGCGCAAGGGAGAGAATTGGAAAGAGTGGATTTGTCTGGAAGGAAGCTAAGGTTTTTGCCCGAAGCCTTTGGGAAGATTAGCGGCTTGGTTTTGCTTAATCTTTCCAATAATCAGCTCGAGGTCTGTTTTTTTCTTCCATTTCTTGTTTTTGGAGATGACATTGAATTTCTTTGTCTTTCTGTGATTGTTGAATTTGGAACTTGATAAGGCTGTGGATGAAGATTGAATCCGAATAAATATGCAATGATGAAATATTTGTTTTCATTTAAAGCAAAGAAAGTTGAAACCTTAAAGGAATGACAATAACAAGTTAACTCCTGCTGTATTTAGTGAAGTTGTTATGGTTTTAGTTTATTTCTGAAGGCGCCAGAACCACATTAAAATGATCAACTATGTTATTGTTACCTCAGATTCAGAGTGAGTCCTGGGTGATGGTACGTGTCTCACGTGGATACATTCAACTTTTCTTCTAAGATTTTCCTTATATTTTGGAGGGTTCAGACATGGGTGCTTCAAGGAAAATGAAGAGTTGTAGCAACCTTATATTTGGACTAGAATTGGAGAGTTTACATGCCATTTGGACTTTTCGGCATTTCTTAGTTAAATGTGGGCAAATGGCAATACTTACAAAGTACAAAGGATAAGCTACTTGGAACTGCTGGATCTGGAATCCTTCAACATCGAAGGACTTATTTAGTGATCAGTACTTTGAATTAGAATGGTGTGAGAAATAGTTTCCCTTTTTTAGTTTTCCTGTTATATTATACATATATTGATTCTGTAACATAGATTGCATCTTGGCAGCAGTGATACCAACTCCCTTAACCTCTTGATAGTTATCTTATGGTATATGCTTTAGTTCATGTCCACTTGTAAATGATCAACTGGACTCGTGGATTCAATATTCTTATGAAAGAATCCTACATTATTATGATTTACAATAGGTCTGTAGGCATCAGAGATGAAACTTGTAACCTAATCCAGGTTGCATGTTTTTTGTCAGATAAAGATTTCCTTTACCGATGCATAAGACTGTCTCTGCTTTCATGTTGGTGTAGTTAAAACTGTTTAGTTAAGCAATTGACTGGTTCTTGTATAGGCAAGTGGTATTAATTTCTCGGTCTTGACTCTTTTATAAATTTCTCTTGCATTCGACTAACTTGTATGAGGAAACAGGTTATTCCTGACTCAATTGCTGGGTTGGAAAAACTTGAGGAGCTTAATATTTCTTCGAATCTTCTGGAATCACTACCAGACTCGATTGGGTTGCTTCAGAACTTGAAAATCTTGGATGTCTCAGGAAATAAACTGAATGCCTTAACTGACACCATTTGTCATTGCAGGTAATTTTAGTTTATCGTAAAATCAAACATTGTTTTTGGTCATTAACCTTATCTGAAATTTGATTTTCATCAATTCAGGTCTTTGATAGAGTTGAATGTGAGCTTCAACTTACTGTCATACTTGCCGACTAATCTTGGGACTGAATTAAGAAATCTGCAAAGGCTTTCAATTCATTTGAACAAGATCCGATGCCTCCCCACTTCTATTGGTGAAATGAGTTCATTGCACTTTCTGGATGCTCATTTCAATGAACTTTGTGGCCTTCCCGATGAAATTGGGAGATTAACAAATCTTGAAATTCTCAATCTGAGCAGTAATTTCACTGATTTGAGGGAACTTCCAGACACGCTCGGTGAATTGACCAACCTTAAAGAGCTTGATCTAAGTAACAACCAAATTCAAGCTCTTCCTGATACATTTGGTCGGCTTGACAAGCTGACAAAACTCAATTTGGAACAAAATCCTCTTATCATTCCGCCTTTGGAAGTAGTAAACCAAGGGGTTGATGCTGTCAAGGCTTTCATGGCTAAGAGGTGGCTTGACATACTTGTTGAGGAAGAAAGAAAGTGCATGCTAGAAGTAAATGAACAGGCACAGACTGGGTGGTTGACACGCAGTACCTCTTGGTTGAAGAACTATGTTTCAGTTGTTGGTGGGAGTGTTTCAGGTTACCTTGGAGCTTCTGGAGGATCTCCTAGGGACCCTTATCTTGATGAGCAGCGATGATTTCATAGTCCACTGTCACTTTCAGTTTGCTGCCAACTTCAAGTATTGAAGTTTTTCTTATTTTTCCTTAAGCTTCAATTCCATCTTTAGTGTTGAAAAGCTAACAAATTTTGTTATTGTTATGATTCTCGAATGTGAGTTTTGTAGGAAAATATGGGAATAACCTTGCTATTATTATTGTTGTAATCTTTTTTGGTTTATTGCTCTTAAATATAACCACCTCACGTTGAGTATGAAATAAACTCATCATCATTATCATCTTTAGTATCTAGTGAGCCAATAGGTACTCAACTTTAGCTTGTAAAAAATAATATGGTACCCCTAAATAGTAGTGTTAAATTTTGGATTCTTTGCATTTATAATATATTTTTGCCTACAAAACATGTTCATCGTATGTTTTAAGTAGTGGAATTTTTTTTTGTATATAAAAATATCGCATTATACATATGGGTGTTGTTCGTTCATGGTAGCACGTCTCTGGGTGACGCTAGAACCATAAAACTCTCTCCCAGATGGTCTTCTCTGCCTCAGCAAAGCAAAGCAAAAATTAAGAGTAGTTAGTAATAAAAGATTTTTGCGAATGAGATTTTGATACACTTGTCCATTTCCCAGTTTGTTCGCAGAAATGCTTGTAGACCACTCCCACGTACGGCTGCAGTCCGCCAAAAATGGTGTGACTCAGTAACACTAACACAACCAATCAACCCATTTGGATGACATTATAATTATTGCTTGCTTTCCCTCCAAAGTGAAAAGACTAATATTAGGACGATAGCAGAAGGCTGCCCCACAAGATAATAAGATCCTATATTTACATAAGCTCTAATCTTGTGTAAATAATCTATATCATATGCAAAATATCTTCAAAGCTCATTTACCAACATATAATATATATATATATATAAAATATTTATATATATTAATTTTATGTTTCACAATCACTCTTTTAGTTATTTTTATTTTTAAATATATAAAATGCAATAATATATTTGAATTGACAATTTTTTAAAGTTTTTTTAATTTATTTTTAATCAAATATAAAAGTCTCCAATTTACTTAATTTTTATAATATCCTTTTAGTTCATAATTATAATGTAGTAGTATGTAATTTTTTAAGCAGTTAAAAGTTGATGAGAAAAGTAAAAAGAAAAAAAGTTAGAAGAAGCTGACAGTGCTAGCAATTAGTCAGTAGGAAGATTTGTTTTAACGTAAAGAATAGGAGAGAGGAGCTAACCATCAACAAAGTCAATATGACCCTATCCCTACGGATAAGCTACACCTTTTTCTTGGGGTGGGGGGGTAGTGGAGTGAAATACAAGTAGATAGGCAGTGGAGTCGAGGCCTTTGTTATTTAATTGACAAGATCAGTTTCCATGTGCTTTTGATTAGTTTATGGCTCCCACCCCCTTTATTTTTTTTTGGTGACAAGGGAATTCATCCCCCACCCTTTATCAAGATATATTTCACAATTATCTCTGTTTTCTTTGTTGAACACACGCACGCACTCAATCCTCTCCCATGATTCCGTCTCTAGATCGACACTGTTAAAAATCTGTTTCCGTAAAAGATTTAAATAAACTCAAATTCCCCATCTCTCCATTTATTTTATTAATATTTAAAACTCTAATGATTCTTATCTATAGTTTTAATGCAAAACTAGAGAGAGAGAGCGAGAGAGAGCCTTTGATGACGAGTAGAGTTGATATTCTTCACCTTCTCCTGTCCCCATGAAATTTCAAGAGACTTCTTTGGACTTCCAACCTTTCTTTCTTTCTTTCTTTGCTTTGTTTCCTGTTTGGTATCTCTCTCTATCTATTTCCCTCTCTTTTGCTACAGTACACTACACGTGGGGTTCATTTCTTTTGCCTCCTTTTGGACATCTAACCCATTAAACTTGTGAAAGTTTGATTGTTGAGGAGTGGTTTTATCAATTACACAATACAAGAAAAATACACCAAGATCAGAGCATGTCTTGTGTAGCTTCTTCTTTCTCTGTTTCATATTGTCTAGCTTATCCATTTACTCTGTCTGTGGTGAATTGGCATTGAAAAAGCTGTCCTTTTTTCGAGTTTGTGATGTATGGTTTTTCTTTTTTCTTTTTTTACTTTTTACTAAAAGGGCAAAACTTTATGAAGATTACATGCTGGATATAGATGTTTGAGCTCTTTCCTATTTTAGAATTATGGAACCTGGGAGTATGTTTTACTCTGCTGATGAGTTCAAATTGGATGCTAAATGGTTGATTGATCCAAAGCATCTCTTTGTTGGTCCAAGAATTGGAGAAGGAGCTCATGCCAAAGTATACGAGGGAAAGTAAGTTTGGAAAATCCTTTTTTTTCTTCTTTGATTACTTGGTTTATATATTTCTGGGCAAGGCCTTCACTCTGATTGCAACTTTCTCGCTGAACTTTTTACTTTCCCTTTGGCAAATTCAGTTACCTCATCATTATTTTGTTCTTTTTTTGGGTACATCTTTATTTTTCCTTTCTTTGTTCTAAATTCACCAATTGGGAATTATTAATCTTTCTGATTTATTTGTGGGTTTCTAGTTTAGCTGTTATTCTACGCATTCTTGTCTGAATTGTGTTATATTCTTTCCTCATTTTGTCTGAAACTTTAATTTGCTTCTCAAACAGAAGATTGGGACACCTAATTCTTCCTGTAAATCGTTAGAATTTCATTGACTTATATTTGGTTGTGACTGTTGAAGCTGGCTTGAGATCCTAAACCTGATTTGAGTCTGTTTTATATGTAATTAGATTTTCAATTCTGTTTGCAGCAATGTCGCCATATCTCACTCAACTTTCTTTCTGTTTCACCCTTTTGGGTTTTATGGGATACCTTGCAGGTATAAGAACCAGAATGTTGCAATTAAAATGCTTCATAAGGGAGAAACTCCTGAGGAGATAACCAAGAGGGAAGGACGGTTTGTAAGGGAGGTTGCAATGTTGTCTAGAGTTCAGCATAAAAACCTAGTGAAGGTTGGATTGCATTCAGTCCTCTTTGTATAGTCACTTTTCAGATCATTACATCATAATACTTGACTACTTTCAATTATTAATAGTTTTGTCCAATTCTAACTGTTAATGTTGAACCCTTGTGTTCAACAGTTTATTGGTGCCTGCAAGGAGCCTGTAATGGTGATAGTTACTGAGCTTTTGTTGGGGGGGACTCTACGGAAGTATTTGCTGAACATGCGGCCAAGGTGTTTAGATATGTGTGCTGCTATTGGTTTTGCACTTGATATTGCCCATGCTATGGAACGCTTGCATGCTCATGGGATCATACACCGTGATCTGAAACCTGGTAATCCTCTCATTTCACATTCTCGTTTTTGAGTTTTGAAAATTGATTACATGTATAAGGTTTGCATTTTGCAATATGGATACATGCACCATTTTGAGTAGGAGGGAACATCAATTAATTGAATTAGTTTCTTGATTGGTGGTGACTTTATTGAAATCCTTCATCTCTAAGAACTATGAAGGGATGCAAGGTTATGTAATTACTGCTACATGTTTGTGTTGATATGTTAGATGTGTGATTTAATGATGGATACCCATGTGAAAAAGGGGGAAGGAAGACTAAGAAGATGCGAGGAAAATATTAAACTGCAGTTCAGGATTCAGAATGACAAGATGGTTTGGAGGGCATATGGACTTCTGAGTTTTCTATTGCATATAATTCTGATGCAGTTGTTTGGTGACAGGGGACACCTTTGAAAACCCCTATATATTATTCATAAAAATCAATTGCACCCAATAGAATTGAAGAAAATGCTATGGACTTGCTTCCAATTTTACCAAATCAAGTCTTTTGCTAATCTTGTGTTCGCTCATTCTGTCAAAGATAATTACTAATTAGAATAGGTTTCAATCATTATTTTTTAGGCTATTAAGCTGGACTATTGATTGGTTTAGGTTGCAAAACTAAGGCCTCTGGTTTTCTTGTCTGGCTATATGTGTCTTCCTTATTATTGCTTTGCAATGGCTACAATTAAAATAATAACATTTGATTTAAGAGACAACCAGCTGTGTGAATTCTTTTATTTGTAGCAACTTGCATTAATCCTGCTTAACTATAAGTTATGCTCATCCACCTTTTACTGACCCCTCAAACAGAAAAGAGGGGGGGGGGGGGGGAATAGAGATCTTGATTGGTGTGTGCAATACAAATGATTCAACATAGCACTGCGAGGGCATGAATTTGACATATAAACATACATAGTTACATATTAGCTTGAATTTTCACCGTATCTGGATATTCTATCTGCAGAAAACTTGCTTTTGACAGCAGACCATAAAACAGTTAAACTAGCGGATTTGGGCTTAGCACGAGAGGAGTCATTAACAGAGATGATGACTGCTGAAACAGGAACATACCGCTGGATGGCTCCAGAGGTACTTGCCGTTTCACTCTTAGTTTGTTCCTCAATCCTTTCTGACCAAACCACTGATTAATCTTGGTTGTGTGGCTAAATTATGGCAGTTGTACAGTACTGTCACATTAAGGCGGGGAGAAAAGAAGCATTACAACCATAAAGTGGATGCCTACAGCTTTGCAATAGTGCTGTGGGAACTCTTGCACAACAAAATGCCATTTGAAGGCATGTCAAATCTCCAGGCAGCATATGCGGCTGCTTTCAAGGTAATAATCTGGTTTAATATTTCCAACTTATTGTACTGATTGATTAAAGTAGCTGTGATCTAAAGCTTTTCTAGTATTGTAAAATGTGGCTGATGTTTTGGGATGTTTTTCTGTACAGAATGTGAGGCCTAGTGCTGAAAACCTGCCGAAGGAATTGGCCAACATTCTAACATCATGTTGGGAGGAAGAACCAAATGCTCGTCCTAATTTCAGTCAAATAATCCAGATGCTCCTAAATTATCTTTCTAGTATTTGTCCAGCTGAACCAGTTATTCCTCCTCGAATTTTTGCTTCAGAGAACACCATATTGCCACCGGAATCTCCAGGTACAAGCTCCCTGATGGGAGTGCTTGATGGCTCTGGGGAAACCCACAAACCAAATATGGAAAAAAAGCGGAGAAGTTGCTTCTTCTGCTTTGATCAGTGCTTTTAATTTCTTAGCAACGGAAGAAATGGCAATCAACCTTTTTCAATGTGGGAATCAAAAGAAGCCAAAGAGAGCTCTGAAACAATAGGGCTTGGCTGACAAGTACACTCTGATAACATTAACAATATATATTTTTTAGATTAATAAATTACATTTTAAAGTGAAAGTCCAATTCATTTGGTGAAAGCTAGTGTAGTATCTATTTGATATTGTTATCATTTTTCTCGGACTGACTGCCCACAGTTCATAGTTTGGAGTAATTGGCTTTTTAATTTTTTGATATTGTTATCATTCCCTTAGAGTGCTCATGGTCCATACTCCATAGTTTGGAGTGATTGGCTTTTATCACCATTGACAAAAACTTGGGAATGAGTCAGTTGGGGCACATTGCTTTGTTTAATGATAAGATAGGAATTTCAACTCCGGTTCCTTGTAAGAGGGAAGAAATTGTTTATGATTTCTAAAATGACGTGTTAATCAATTAAAGAAGAAACCAGCAACTCAGAGCCCATTCCTGTCCCTCTTTTGCTGCGCCAGTCAAGGTGTAAAGAAAGGAAATAGACTTTGATGAATTTGGTGAGATATATGAAATTTTTTATTAAAAATCATTAAATGAAAATTAGATTCAAAAATTAAAATTGATAGATTAAAATTTTTTATTATATAGATCAGGTAAATAAAATTTGACATATTTTTTAGATAATCACTGTTTTAAATTTTTGATTGTATAATTTTTACTATTCAATAAGTATTAATCTAATCTGAATTTCTAAATGATATATTTTCATCAAATTTTTTTATGTTATTGATTTTCTTATTAAATTTTATCAAATTTGAATTTTTTTGTTAAAAAAAAAAGAGAAGGGAGAAAGGAAGGGGTGCCACATGGACACCTTATTCTTCCTATTCTCTACTTCGTTAAATATATAGATAAGAATTAGATGTTATAGGTTTCTTTGCCATCATCGTAAGTGTAGAACCAGATGAAGGGGTTATCCATTGTGGAGCGAACATGAGCCATTTTTTGAAATGATGTAAACCATAATAACAATTCCAATTCCTAACAACAGTTTCTTCATTATATACCCTTGCATTACGGCAGTGCGTTTACCAGTCTCATATTCTTTGAAATGCAAAATAACTGTCATTGCAATTTGCGAGTAAGGTTTTGACAAGGCCAAAGGCTATGACAAGTATTTTGCTATGATGTGGGATTGCAACTTCCTTATCTCCTTCTCTGCATATGCTGCGCTTAATTGGCATGTAGCTAGCCAGATGACTTGATCCTTTCCATCATATTTCAATTGCCTAAATGTTGAAGAGGAATATGATCCAACTATGCAGGGGGGTTCCAATCTGATAATATGCTAACTTAATGCAGAATTTTTCAGTGAAATAGTTCCAAGAACACAGGCGTGCAGGTTAATTTTTTTTTTATGCTAAAGATTCTGCAACTGTTTTATTAGAGGGTTGATGCGCAATGATATTGATTCCCACTATAGATTTCTAATCTTTAAAGGCAAAATTCGAGAGGATCTGCTTTTCAGGGTATCTTTTGTGCTCTGATAAGTTTATTTCTTAATCCAGCCCTCAAAAAAAGTTATGAAGTTCACTATCATAAAGAAATTCTTATTCCGAGATCATTAATTATGCAGCAGGCGGTATCAAGCTCTAGTGGAATCTTTCCGGCGTTGGCTCTTTTTTTATCAATATTTTATTCCTCAATCTCTATATGTGGTTGAATTGAATCGAACCTGAATATATATATATATATATATATATAGTTCGTTATGACAAAATAATAAAAAGAACCAGATGCAATCTATCACTCACGAATAAAGGAAAATTCTGTCTATAAAATATGCACCTTCGATTACAGGCTTACTATAGCTGTGAAGCGAAGAGAGTAGATATAACAATGAGCTACGGTCAAACTCCCAGACAGAATTCTGGATGGGACACCACGTCCCAGGACTACCATGCTTATCTTTCCATGCCCAACACCATCCCTGATGCACTTCGATACCCCAATGTCCACAGGGTCTTCAACAACAAGTACACCTATGAGAAAGAGGCTGAGTTTCAGGAAGAACATCACCGCAAGCAGCACTCCGCATCCCCAAAGTCTCAAAAGAAGGTTCAGGTGGTTGAGCAGGTAGAAACCATTGAAGAAACAAGGGATGAGAAGTGCAAGGTTAATGATAAAGAAACTACTGTCGATGTCCAAGCTGATGGCTATATCCAGCAGAAGCACAAGGGGTTTGAAATGTGCAAATGGAACACCTTCAAAGTGCCCTAGACTTTGGGAGCATGTCAATCATGATTATATGACAGGCCATATAACCTAAATATATAGCGTTGCTGACACACGTAAATAAATGGCCTTTCTTTGGATTGGAGTGCTACCAAAACCTGTCTGTTCCCCTTTTCTCTTTAACTAAGCTCTTAAAGGTGGTTGCTAGGTTGCAGATTAATTGCTCTTGGGTATGCCCTAATATATTTTGTTGTTAGTGAAAATTATGAACCTTAGTATACTATAAATTACCTTGGAGTAATTCAGCGGAACCAGTAACACAGATCTAATCAAGTTGATATAAGATCGAGTTGCCTTATCAAAGCTGCCACATTGCTCAGTCCTAGCACTCGTGCCAGTTGAAGTAATCAAACACTTAAATTGACCCAATTGAAGTAATATTCTTAAGGTGAATGGAGGCCTAGGGGCTAGGGTCCAAAATTTTGGTAGTTGATATCCCCTTGGACCCCTTCAAGTTGTGCTCCTTTGCTTTGTGTAGCAACACTGGAAATATCACCTGAAACCTTTTTCTGATATAGCCATATAGGCCTACAAGTTAGGTGGTTCCAGACACCAAGTTACTTGATGTATCAGTTAGTTCTTCATATATTTTGATTTCTTTTTTCACTTAGGATTGCAGAGCCGAACCTAGAAATCAAGTCAGGTACAGAATAGAAGTTCATATCAACTATATTAAAATATGCGTATTGTCAATCTTTAAATGTTGAATAAAAGCAGGCATTTCGCCAAAATATTACTGAATATTTTTCAGTGTATGAAGTCTATGGTTATGGACCATGATGGCGTTTAACTTTCAGTCCAAATAGCTAATTAGCATTCCTGCAACAATTTTATGGTAAAGATGTAAAGTGCCTTAAGATTGTAGCATAGCATATCCCAAAGTAGGGACACAGTGCCATTTTTATGTAAATTAGACTTATTCTATATCCTTACTCAATATCCATTCAACTTGCAAGAGTCCTACTTTTAAAGCTTTCCACTTGTTGGGGTCGTTATTCCTACTCATGATCATCAGAAAATTTGCAAAGAAAACAAGAAGGCTATGTCATCGATACGTCGCTATAAGCAGTACTCCATAGAGCAAAAGAAGCCAAGAAGCTGAAGGATTTAATAATTGGAGTAAAGTAAAAACATCAAAATGAAGAAATTTTATGTAAGGAAGACATAAAAAACGGGACTTATGCAAATAAAATCATCAAAAATGTGTTAGCTTAACAATATCGATTGAGATTATAGATGATTGGCAAGCTTTATACTTCTGACAAAATTCTTGCATCGACCAGTAACAGCTAGCTTTGCGGAGAACATGTTTCAGCATAACACCCAAATGCACAGATATTAAAATGAAATATGTCAAAACAGGTTTTGGTCATATGATATCACATTACCAAAAGAGCCACTATCTCTTTGTTTACAATTGCAGGAGGAAAAATGTTGTGTTGAGCTGACAAATCCAATTCAGAGTTCACGCAAAGAAAAAAAAAAAACGATCAAAAACCATTCTTATCTTCACGAGGAATATCAGCTTCATTGAATCTCCTTGAAAACATCGGTTTGAACAAATTTCTAAGGCTATTCCTACTCTCTTTGCGCCTCTTGTGAGCTGTACTTGTATCTTCTTCCAACCCTGTAAAAGGGCCATCCAAGACCAGGCCAGCCTCAAGCTTTTTGGCCACGGTGAGAATCTCACATGAATCCCACAGTGACTGCCCGAAGTCCCAATTTGGGGTAGCAATAGTGTTCCTGACCTTGACAGATGGCTTGCTCAGCTTCATGCTTGAACCTGGAAGGCTTACCTTTGAAATTTCGGCCATAGGCATCGAATTCGTTGGTTACCCTAAAGCTGCCGGACTGACAGTGCCAGGCTTGTGCCACGGCTTTGATAATTTCAAAGGTCCTTGCTGTGATCATCTTCAAGCTCTAGCATTTTCTTCATGGTCGTTGTCGTAGGGGCCATAGTCCATAGTACTGTTTATCTTCGGGTAAATTAGAACCTTACATTGTTAATGTTGCTGTGCCCATGAGGAGACATAAGCCCTTCGTATCTATATCCTTTTTTACGTTTCTTATAACTTGAATTAAATAGTAGTAGTACTACAATTGAAAAAGGATTTGTTTTTTATTTTTCAAGGAAATATCAGCTGCAGACTAAAGCAGGGGCATGTGGATATGGATAGATGGTAGAGATTGGTGGGTCTATTTTATTGGGTGGGTCATGGGTGTATGGTAATTTTGTTTGTTACTACCACTTTAAAATTATTTAGTATTCCTTTCGACTCATAAATCTGTTTTAAGACAATGTTAAAACCACAATTTTGTCCCAGCGATCCTTAACCAACTAAAATAACTGCACGTACTCTTTATAGAGCCACTGGAAGGAACTGCTCAGCCAAATTTAACCAGCCACAACAATAGTTAAGATGAACACTGCAAAACCTTACAACTTGTCAGCTGAAGTTCCCCAAATAAGATTCATGACAATTTTACTTCAGATAGATAATGCCCCCCAAAAAATTCCTAGTAAGATGGAATTGCCCATTCCATCTGTCTACAAGTAAGATTCTAGTTTGAGCTGTTTCTCAGTATTTAGAGAAAAATCAAAACAAAACAAAACAATAATCAAGCAGTAGATTTGGTACCAAATAGTTCAGAGATTTTAGGATGGTTACGAATATGATGAGGGCACTTATATAGTAGATCTTGGGCCTCAGAATGTCTCCCTTCCTCCAAAAATGATTCAAGAACATGAAGGTAAGCTCCAACGGTCGGATATTCCTTCACACTCAATGCTTTCAAGAATTCCATAGAGTCATCGACAGTCCCAAACTTTGAAATATATTGAATGAAAGGCTCGGGGTAAGGTGGGTAGTTTTGTTTCTTCATCAACTTAAGAAGGTTCATTGATTCTTCAAGTTTTCCTTTCCCCAGAAGCTTCTTGATGAGAATCTTAAATGTTGCTTGCCAAGGTCTTAAATGAACTATATTTGCCATCTCCACGAGCAATTTGTATGCACCATCTATTCTATTCTGACTAACAAAACCATTAATTAAGACATCCAACAAGTCAGCATCAGCGTCACAGTTTTTCTGCATCTTTGCAAAACACATCAATGCATTATCAATTTGATTAGCATCACAATGACCTTGAATCAAAATAGTCCATGTCTTGATATCTGGAATACATCCATGTGCTTCCATTTCATCCAAAACTTTGCAGGCTTCTTCGAGTCTTCTTGCTCTACAAAGTCCAAAGACCAGTTGGCTGTACGTGATATTATCAGGATCACACCCAGCATTTTTCATAGCCTTCATAATATTCGCTGCTTCATCGAATTTACCCACCCTGGTTAAAGAGCGATGAATCCCGTCATAAATAGCCTTAGAAAGTGTATGTCCAGCAGCCTCGTATTTGTTCACAACTCTAAATACCAAATTTAAACCTTGTGTATCAGCACCAGAAATGCTCCGTAAGAGTAAGCCGCAATGTTGAGCTGAAGGCTTATATGGACCATTCATCATGATTTCATAAAGTTTAACTGCATCCTCCAACATCTTGAACTTCTGAAAATTCCTTGAAACTTTTGTATAAGTATCAATATCCATCTCGAATCCTTCGCCATTCATCTCCTCAACAACACTCCAAAACAATGCAATAGAATCATGCCTTGCAATAACTCTCAAAAGAGCATTATAAGTAACCGTATTATGCTTATAATTTGAACACTTACCTGCCCAACGGAAAAACTTTAAGCCTTTCGGAGGGTCACTTCGAAGTTCCTTCAACACCCTTATCACAAAATTATCAGATAAAACGATTTTCATACCATCCAATTCTTTCTCAGTCTCATCACTCCTCCATTCAGGCCCCAAAAAAACATCGGCTACCTTTTGTGCAACGCTATCCTTAGCATTCTCTTCAAGCATTCTTTTATAAAAATGGGTTAAAGCCACAACATCATTACCCATCTTATTCTTTTTAAAACATGAATGGATTGTATAATAAGTTTCCTCGTCAAGATAAAAACCTTGGTCCTTCATTTCCCTTAAAGTTATCCAAAACTCCTTCATTGTATCTTTATTAGCCAAAATTCTAAGCATAAAGCTATAAACAGAAGAATTGGGATTAAACCCATTTTCATCACGTGCCCAATTGAAGAAATTCGATGCCTTTTTTGGGTCTTTATCGAGTTTCTTAAGAAGGTAGACGACAGTTTCATGAGTCAATGCTGAGTTAAACTTGTCTAACTCGGTCTCTAACTCATCAGACCAGTCGTTGTTCAGTATGAGTTGGAGCAATGAGTTGGTTTTTGTAGAGAAGTAAAGCCTTTGATGGGTGTTTGGTAAATGAGAAGGGTGTAGTTGAAATGAGAGACGTGAAGAGAGGCGGGAGAAGAGACTCACCTGAGAGTAGAAGGAAGCAGTTGAGTTGACCCGGGCGGAGAGAAGCGAGTTTGCTAATCTGAGAGAGGCGACGATTGCCTTGGACCGATTCATAGTTGGTGTTTGGATTTAGGAGGCACAGCAGCATAGACAAGGATTGGAATCGCGAAGGGGGATATTAGGTTATTGCTGGAGAAGTGCCAACAACAAGGCTGTGAGTGTGAGTCAGGGAGAGTAACCCGGTTTTGGGTGGGTCGAACCCAGCCAAGCTATATAATTTGGGTTAAGCCTTGTCCAAGTAAAATGTTCAGGCCCTTTTACATACTTTTTTTTTTTTTTAAGAGGTTTAATTTACAAATATGTTTAGGCTGGATCCGTTCGCTTGTTTGCTTTGTAAATTAAAAATCTTAATAAACATGAAACATTTAAGAAATTAAAGTTTACATATATTTTCCAACAAATTTAGGATTTTAAACAAAACAAAATTTTGAGTATCTATTTGTAAATATTGCTCTTTAATCTGATTTTTTTTTCTTTTACAAAATTTTTATCTCTAAACTCTAAAAAAGATTTTTTTTCTCAAAATAAATTTCAAACACAAAAGTTTCAAAATATTTTCCTATTCTAATCATCTTATGCATAATTGTTCTTTTCTTAATTTAATTAAATATATATTTTAATTATTTTACATATTTTTCGTTAATTATTTTTTTTGTTTTTTACTCCACCAATAAAAAAATATGATGACTCTTTTGCTTGTATGAATTTGATTTAGTTTTATATTCTAACTCTTTTAACCTTTTACATTATAAAAAATTTTATCATCAATAGACAAATATCTAGATTTCAACAAATCTTCTCTCATCTGATTGTTTAAATGTCCGACAATTCTTCTCTATTCTTTGTCCTTTTTGTTTTTATTTATCTTTGGTTAACTTAACTAATTGATATTCATTATAGTCGTACGGTTGTTGTCAGGTTACATTTTTATTTTTTTTTGTTATTTATATTTATAAAAAATAATTTAAACAGAGTAATATTAAGAGCTCGTAAATACAACCTATTTAAGTTACATTGTACAATTGATGATGAAAATTGTGTACACCAAAATATAAGAATTACTGCATTCTCATTTGTTTTGAATAATAAAAGTATCACTTAGAAAAAACAAAAAGATATTTAAAAGTCTTTACATTTATCATTCTTTTTTCTTTAAAAGCTGAGAGCTTTTAGTTTTAATTGATGAAAATAACTTGCTATTGTAAAAAACATTTGTTTTTGGAATATCATTTGTCATATATCTTTTTTTTTTTATTAAGTAATTCAATTTTCTATTATGAATTTTTAATGTTTTATTAAACAAAAAAAAAAACATTTTACTTAAAATTTACATATCACGCTACAGTTCAATAATTCTAATCTTTCCTATTTTCTCTTATTAAATCACAACTAGACTAATCAACTTCAAGTATTTTAATATTGAACTTCATGACAACAACTACTTTTACAATTGAAATTAACATTGAAATTATTCTTTTTTTATATTTGAAGTTATGTTCTCTTTATATTTAATTTACCAAAATTATAATATTTTTGTATATTTTGTTTAATGAGATATTTTTTTTTATTACTAACATCATCAATTGAATTCAAAGTTTCAGTGTCTACCACCAAAAATTGTCAGTCATTTCATAAAAGACGTTGAATTGCCCAGAACAACCTATCTTACAAGTTTAATCCTAGCTCCCTTTAAAGTGAAAATGATTCAAATCAACAACAACAACATCTACTTTCGCAATAGCCGGCGACAATTTCTCAATAGTCACAATGCTGAATTTGGAGATTTTCTTATGTTCAGGATAAAATATGATCTTACATTCAATGTTTACTTCTATGATAAAAGTGCTACTTTGATGATAATTGATGATGTTCATATTAGGAAAGGTAATACTTTATTTCTTAATATAAAATATATCTGAAATAAAAAATTAAATACATATTATTTTTTCCTATAGTTAAAAAAAAAAGAAAATAACATTAGCAACCTCTTCAAGTCATCAAAATTGAAGATACAAGCTCAAATTCTGACTCAGAAATTGATCTGCCACTTTTCCAATGAACAATGAGTGAAACTAACATCCGAACATCTTACATTATGGTGAACAAAATCTCTTATAATACCTTAATCACAAATTCACATGTTATTTGACATAATATGTTTCTGTCCAACTAAGAATTACCTATGCTAGCATATGTCTTTTTATTAGATCTTAAATTTTATGTTAATTAATATTTTACACTTCATGATCTTCTTTTATCTCATTTTGAATTTGTAATTAAACAAATTTTATTATTGACGTCGTTAATTACAAGTAATTGTTGTTGTCAATTTACATCCCTAAGAATGAATGCAAAATTTGAAGGCATCAGAACAATATCTGTACTAAAACATTAAAATCTATTTTGTATACAAAAGCGTGAACATTTTATAAACTATCATATTCTAATAGATTTGTCAAATAATAACAGTCCACTAATGCTCAAACCAAAGCCAAAATACATGGTCTAGTAACAAAATATCAAAAAATACGTTTTCATGTTATGAAGAAACTCTTCTAGCTAAAAGATACCTCTTTTATTTTATATTATGATAAACTAATACTTTAAATAATTAGTTATTAAAAATAGAAACATCCAAATACACGTCTTTTACACATTCTTTATACGCTAATATAATCTTATAATTATAAACGTTTCTAGTCGTAATAACAAAATCTATAAGTAAAGACAACAATTTTCTACAAACAATTAAGAACAAATATATGTATACAACATAATTAACTAATAAAATCCCAAACCAAAAAAAGAAAGACATTAAAAAAATAGCAAAATATAATGTTATACTATATTTGTAATCAAATAACACAAATAAAACAACATAAGGCACAAATGAAACAAATAAATACTAAAAAAAAAAAAAGAAAAGGAAAAAGTAGAATAAGAGAAAAGCAAGCAAGTTGAGAAGCAAAATCCATACTTAACAATTATCATGCATGTAAAGAACCTAAATAGCAAGCTTTACTAACAACCATAACCTAGACACAAACAAATAAAGTGAGTAATCAATCAACAACACAATTTAACAGTTACTGATGAGGGAAAAAAAAACATATATTGTTAAACTTACCACAAACGAAAGAAATAAAAAAGGAAAACACACCACAGTAAATGAGATAACGAAATTTGGATAGATATAAAGTTAAATACTTTACCTAAATCAAAATCGAAAAACCTTTTAACTTTTAACTATAAAAATAGCAAAATCTCATACTGAATCTATAAAAGAAAATGTAAAATGGATATACATACAACCATATATTTAAATAAACAACTTTCAAGCTTAAACAAAACAACTAATGAAATTAAATATTGTCAACAATGTTTAAATATAATACGTAAAATAACTAACTAATATACTTTAATTTGTGTTATCAATTTTTTTTCCCTAAAAATGAATGTGAAACCTAAGGTCATTGGAAGAATATCTATACTAAAATGTGAATTTCATGATCATAATAGACATTAACTTTGATTATAATCAATACTTTATTATTACAGGATTATATCAGTGCATGAAAAATATGTAGAAGCTCTATACTTGAATGTCTAGAAATCTATTTTCAAACCTATTTTGTATATGTTGATCAATGGAGATATAGCTTAAAAAAAAAAAAAAAAACAACAACACTAGCCTTTAAATTTAATATCCACAAAATTTAACAAAACCTTAAGACAAAGAAAGAGAGGGAAAAAATGAATAAAAAAAACTTGACAACTTATTATACAAACAAAATGTAAAACAAAAAGATACTAAAAAAAACAAAAAATTATCAGGAAAACTTTAATTGCAAAGCATTGGCAATAAAAATTTTGCAAATAAAAATTTCTCAAACCAAATTTGTATCTAAAAGAAAACTTCAATAGCAGACAATAGACAGTAAGAACTCCATAAAATAAATCTGTGTAATTCCTTTAATAACAGATGATGAATAGTAACATATCCTTTATGTTAAAAATCACAAAACCTAAATCCAATTCAATATAAGAATATACAACAAAAAAACCAAATCAACAAAACACAAAATAAACACATTCAATTAAAGAAGAAAAAAGAACAATAGATTTAAGCAAAAAATACCGAATGAGGATTTGAAATATTAAACAATCTATTTTTCATAAAAAAATCAGAACATGCTCCTAAAGAAAACCCCAAAAAAAATATATAGGCTCAATTAAACAACCAAAAAAGAAAGATAAATTATAGCAGAAAAATCAATAAAAATTTAAAAAGAAATAAAAAAAATTAACAGACCACTCTCTTTTAAAATTTTTGACACAACAATGAAAACCCATATCAAAAACCTCCCAAATTAAAGTTTAAACAACATATCTCTTTAAGTCAGAAACAATTGTCAAAGAAAAATGAATACAAAAGATACTTGTAAGAACAAAAACAAATAGGTGGAAGAAACAAAAAAATTTTTTACAATCCTTCTCCTCTCTCTAAAAAGACACATCAATAATATATTTATATATATATATATATATATATATAAGCACATGTATTTTTAAGAAACCTCACGAGACTCTTTTTATATTAGAGTGTATAAATGCTTAGATTGTAATAAGTTGGGATTTAAGTCGGCTTCAACTAATAAAGATATATGTATAATTTTTACAGTTGATTTAGGAAATGTACATTTAACAAAAAAATAACACTAATAATTGGATTTTGTGGTACACTAAAGATTGCATAATTATGGGTTTATCTACTAAAGTAAAAAAATTTAATCAGTTTACATCATAGAGGGATTGGGAGTTAATTTGTTTTACTTAATTCTCTCTTATATATCTTGCAAGGCAAAGCTTCTTTTTGTTTTCCCACAATTTATCTTTTCTTTTATATGTATTTTCTATATTTATGGTAAATCTGGTAGATTATTCTTTCTCTAGTAGTTTGTGCAAGTTTGATTTTGATTTTGGTAAAATTTGTAAAAATTTAATATCTTTGGGTTTCTTTATTTTTTATTTTTTACTTAAACAGTATGAGTAGCTAAATATATCAACATCACCAACATGGGATGGATTCATTTTGAGGAGGAGAAAGCATAAATGTCCCCTAAACTAAGCATTCAAAAAGTAGATAGATCTTCAGTAAGAAAGACATTTTGGAAAGTAAAGAGATTTAAGAACTGACCAAAACATGATGAAAACCATGAGGAGCAAATTAAGAGGCCAAAAATTCAAAGCATGAAATGTCCCCTTTTAGGCCTTTGCCATATGCATATAAATAGCCCATGCCTAATTTGCCTTTACAAATTACAGTAAAAACAATCAATCAATCCCCATAGCCCAAAGTAATTCAGTCTCTGTCCCCTTTCTTCCATCTCTTTTTGTGGTGTGGATGGGAATATCAATGCATTAATGCCCCCCAACTGTTTATGTTTCACTAAAGAACAACGTGCACATATATATATTATATGTATATATATATATATATATATATATATAAATAGAGAGAGAAATAGAGGTTGAAACTTTAAAAGCAAGCAAATAGGTAAAAAAGAACTCTTGCTCTTACAGTTGCATGTAACTCTTTTTTCACTTAGAATAATAGTAATGCCATTTTTTTTGGCCAATAAACACTTGTAACTTGTTAATACCAATTATGAGAAAGTACAGCAAAAAAAAACCAGTAAAGCCTTAACGAACCGAATATATGAGATCTTTAACAAGAAACTCAGAAACCTTAAGGCAACGAACATGAAACTTCAAGGAAGAGCAGGCAACCGATATTTTTTATTCAAAATTTATATAGAACAATGAGGATGGGGGTAGTTCAACCCAATTTTCCATGCACATCCCTTTCTTGGCTT
The DNA here is from genome assembly GCF_002303985.1 of Durio zibethinus. The sequence continues at coordinate 23,359,226 of NW_019167838.1, read as the reverse complement.
CATTTGCTTTTCTACTTACACAGCTAACTTTAAATCCTTCATAACCGGCATAATTTTCCACTGTCTGTTCCATTACCAGTTACCAGTTACCAGTTACCATTTCTTTTACTCAATATTTCATAGTCAGTTTTCAGTATAATTCTCCTATAACCCATTTTTTTGCCAAAATCACTCCTTTTAATCTGGGGCCTCAGCTAGCAAACTAGTAATGCTAGTTGCCCAACTTCTCCGTCACGTAAACAAATATGTACTTACACTAGGAGGTTTCATTTATTATATTGTTAATATATTATTAATTATTAACCCCGACAAATAAAGGCACATATCCAGTTAAACATCCGTGCACTCAAAAGGTAAAAGCTAGAGTAGAGGTATATATGTATACAAAAAAGTGTGAAGCTCGTTAATTTGCTTAGTTTTTTTTTTTTTTGGGTGTTATATTAATGCAATGATTAAGGATTTGGAGTAATTTATTTGTACTTTATTGAAAGTTAAGAAATTAAGCAATAGATGGATCGAAGAAGAATAATTCAGATTCTTCTATATATAACTTAATTATTATTTATTTATTAGATTTAGAAAAGAAAGATAAGTCAATCTTCTGACTATTTATAAAGCTTGAACTTGAATGAGCTTAAAGCATGTTGTGTTTGAATATTATATCAGAGCAAGAATTGTTGAAGCCCTATGATTTAATAATAAGTAAAACTATCTATTTTTAATGAATTTCCTTCCTTCCGTGGGATTATTGGGAACTATCAGCTGCTACATCCAAAGTTAATTTGGCCAAACAAACTTGCTCTTTAGCCTTCCCCATTATTTACCATATATATATATATATATATATATAATTAAGAGAAAATAGCTGAAGGCAGTGTGAGTTCATTTGTTTAAACGTCGCCCTTAAATCTTTTATTAGTAAATGTTTAAACCATTTTGTATGACGCAACCAAAAAGTCTTTTTATATACTTTAAGCATATTGTTTGTATGTAAGGTTGGCAGCCTAACTCATAACTGGCGATTCCGACTCGATTCAATTTTATATGATTAATTTTTTTTTTAAATTAAGTTTTTGGTCATGTCGGATTGAGTATTATTAAAAAAAAATCGAGGTTAGATCGAGTTCAAGTTTTAAGTAAATTAAATCTGATCCGATATTATATAAAAAATTATTTTTAAATTATTTATTTATATATATTTATATATTAAAAAAATAATATTTTATATTTTAAAAAAATATTTTATTAATTTCGACTCAAATCAGATCAGATATAATTTATAAATATCGAATCAAATTTAAATATAAAAATTTTTTTTTTCAAATCAAATTTAAAATTAATAAAAATTTATCCTATTTGACCTGTTATTAATCCTATTAAGAGGTGAATGTACGTCCCATCGTAATCTTTTTAGCTTTTGTTGTCTGCCCTTTTTCTATGTCTCATCCCCTGTCCCTACTTCATATTACATTCTTCATGTCAAGCAACTTTAATTTGTGTCATGTCCAACGCTGCTCCAACTCCAATTCCAACTCCCACGTGCTCCATGCTGCCTCATCCCACCTTTTACTATGCTTCTCTATACTCACAAGTTATGTTTTTGTGAAGCTTCATGGAAATCAGTTGATTGACCATACTCAATCATAAGCTACAATTTACGAACAACAGATTCAAACTGTTGGAGAATTAAGTTGGAGAATCCTTAAAATTGTTAAAATATCTACTTCTGATCAGTTGGAGAATTAAGTTGAAACTTTGAGCTTAAAAACTACAACTAAAATATACTTGAGTTAATTTCTCTTGCTTCTTTTAGTAACTTTGTGCTATATGCACATTCAAAACTGATTATGCATCTCTTTTCTTTTTTTTTTCTTATTTTCTAATATATTATTAATAACTAAAAGTAGTTGTTTCTATAAAAAAAATGGAAAAGTTGTTTATTGATTAATAATGATCAAAGCATGCTCATAAATAAAAGTTGTCATTTGACAATATCCTCCCTCACTAATATACAAGAAGAAAAATGTGACAAATACATATGTAATGTAGTCCCTAGCTATAAGACTGGTAAGCCGGCAGGCAAAAATAACATTATCAGCAGCAGTAGTTCACAAGTATGCAATGACACAAAAGATGGGGGGAATTTAATGAGAATGCTACGTGTCAGCCATCGTCTAAGTAGCTTTTGGATTATAGACAGCTTTCAGAGACTGAAGAACAAAGCAGAAGAGAAGAAGCACATCCACGACCATCGTCATCATAAGTCTGTCTGTCACAACCCATCATCAGAGAAAACTTGCATAGGCATAGAAAAGAAACAAAAGATACTTCCTTTTCTTTCCACTCTTCTTCTTTCTAGTTGCTGGAATTAAGCTACCAGAAAGCTGACTTAAGACAATGGGCGTTGACTTCTGGCCATCTAAAGTCCACTCTTCCAATCATCTCTCTGTATTTCGTGCTGCTTGTCTCAACTCTGGTACTTAATTTTGATTAATCATACTACTTTCTTCAGTTTTTTTTTTCTTTTTCTGTGCTGTACTTTTTTGTCATACAAAAACAGTTTTTTTTTCTTTCTGGTACTTCCATATGGCTTTGCTTGTTTGGTTATTTCTTGCTAGTAAGAGTTTTTGTGAGAGTTTTCAGGAACTGGGTTTTCAAGATTTTGAGTAGATTTTGTTGGGGTTGGTTGTACTTATATTTGTACTTGATTTTAGGATCCTAGGATTCTCTCGCTACTGCTGAATTATGGGTTTCATTTATTTTGTTCTTCAAAGTATGAAAATTTCTCCTTTGTTATTTCTAGTATAGAAAAAAAAAAGTGCGATTTTAGGTGTTGATGAATGAATTTCATGTTTTATTTTATGGAACATTACTTCTTTAGGTTTCCTTCCATAATTAGGAATGAATCCTATATATTTGGGGAGTCCTTAAATACTTATTCTAGAGAACTGGCCGCTGGGAAATGGGAATCTCTAGAATGTTGCCCCAACGAAGCCGCTCTTAGCGTTTCTACAGAGTCCAGATATAATAACGGAGATTAAAGAGAAGACCAAAAAAAAAAAAAAAGTATTTTGGAGGCTTTAACAAATATGGCTAATTTCACCGAAGATAAATGCTCTAACCATAATCAACTATTGGAAAAGATTCAGAAGAAAATCTTGGATTTTCAAAGGGCTTTGGATAGGCTTAAGGCATTGAGGTTGAAGGCAAATTCCCTTTCTTCTTCTTTATAATCAGCCAGAGAGTAAGAAGGAATCTGGTTGTGGTGTCTCATATGAAACCTATGAAGATGGGTGTGAAGATGAAGATGAAGATGGGGAATTGGATTATGAGAGTAATTCGGATGAAGGTAAGAGGTAATTGATGAGCTTATCAAGGAGATGTTGAAAAATCTCAGAAATAAGTGTTTATGAGGGTTCTTGCCTACTATGCTGGTTATTTCAATCTTCTCTTGTTTAACGATGACAAGGGACATCTCAATTCTTTTGTACTCATATGGTTGCGATGCCCTTGTTATCTATAATAAGATAGGTTCTTTAAATCTAAATTTGCCTTCTCTTGGGATTTGGTATTATTGGCACTATCTGGTCTGTATTGTCACTTTTTATAAATAAGATCACTTAATGCTTGGTGTCTGGATAAACTCTAAAGATGTTTAAGAAGAGAAATTTTTAAAAGCATAATTGATTCCTTTTTGTTTCTTCCATCCTTTGCCTTTCTTACCATCCTTTCTTTCTACTATTCAATTTGTGCATTATGACTTTGTATTAAAGTATGCCCTTTTTGTTTCACTGCTCATCTTTTCTTTTTAGATTCCTGAGAATGTATTTCTAATCTTTATTGTTTAATCTGTGAGGCAGATGGACATTATGATGATTTTGAGGGAGATGAAGATGCAAGAGCATGCTTTCCATGTCCCTTCTGTTATGTGGAAATTGAGATTCATGCTCTCTGCAACCATTTGCAGGAAGAACACTGCTTTGACTTGAAAAATGCGGTATTTTCTTTTCCATCTCTGATATTTTTATCTTGACTACTCTGTAGATAATTAGTAACTTGTTACTGATTAGCTGCACTTGCCGCTGATTGACTGGCGTTATAAATAATTTGGCTTTTAAATTACTAATAATAAATTGTCTAAGAATGCAAAACTGCATTTCTCCATCTCATTCCAATTGCTGGCAATGATTAATTTGAAGTTGAATGTTCAAAGTACACTGATTTATAGATAATGCTTTATGGTTCTGCAAATGCTGCTTACAACTAAAATTCTAAGTTGATGATTATTTCAGGTTTGTCCTCTGTGTGCAGCAAATCTTGGTAAAGATGTGATTGGACATTTCATAGCGCAACATGCTAGTTCATTAAAGGTTGTTCCCCGTTTTGGATCTTCATTTGGTAAATGTAGTTTGTAATATGCTTGAGGCTTTGAGCATGTTTTTGTGCTTTGAGCTTACCTGGAAATATCTTAATGCTTTGCGGCGAAGGAGAAAATCCCAAAAGTCTGGCGTCTGGCCTGGTAGTCCTGCTACACTTGGCAGGGAACCGAGCACATTTATTGGGTCCTCAACTGGTGGTAGGGGTAAAGCACATGAATCTGCACCTGATCCATTCCTTTCACCAATGCTCCTGTTTCAGACACTAAGGATGTCCAGCGAGATAAATTCTCTGATGATGAAGGAACTGTTACTTCTAATTTGAAAAGGTATACCCATTGAATGGAACTTTTACATGGTGTGATTACACCTTATATAACTGCTAACTTTTTAATCAAAGACGATTTATTTTGAAGGGAACTGCATTTTAAAATTCTTAAATTGTGATGACCACATTTATGTTGCTATCTAGAAGTCATTAATAAGCTGCATAGGAAGATTCTATTGTACTGTAGCTCGGCCTTAAGCAGAAGTTGCATAATCTTTATTCTTCCTCTTCTCCCTGCTTTAGAAACTTACGGAAGTGATCTAGAGAAGCATGCTTCTGGAAACCTCAGTCCTCAGGTGTTAATCTTTTGCGTCAGTCTTATATTCAATTTCCAAAGTTTTCAAGGATATCATGCCTTACTATTATGCTTTGCTTCTTGTTCTGGAATTCAGGAAGCAAAGATAATCTATGTCCTGTCATAATGGACCTATCGCTAGACATTGATTTGAGGAGTTATCATTAATTTTTTTTGTTTAACTGTGATTGGTCATCTGACTGAATCTGTCTATTTTTAAAGAAAAATCTTAAGTTTGACTTAGGTATCTTTTCAAGGTAGATTCAATGTCTGCGAAACCAGAACTAGGTTCGAGAGTACGGTTACACGTAAAGAAGGTTATAGCACTCTCACAACGTCCATCGAAAGATGATACTAGCTCGTGTTATCCATTAGTCTTAAAAATTTATTAAGCAATTAATTATTAAAAATTATTCTTAATTGATTCTAATACTTTTGGTAGAAAATTAAAAAAATCCTCTCACTTCAAGAGTATGCAAGAAAATTACTGTTTCTGTTATAAAAGTTCTATCGTCGGATTATTTGACATTTAAAAAAAAAAATAATGCTTCAAGCTTTTGATAGAAGTCTCTTTTTATTTTGTTGTTTTATATAAAAAAATTCATGCTTTTATACGAAGAAAATTGATACTTTTAATTTTTTTTTAAAATACTTTTTGAAGGTTTTATTTAAAAAAAAATTGATACTTTCAACTTTTTTTTAAAAATGTTTTTTTTTCAAAAATTTTATTTCCAATGAATATTAATTATTTCAATTTTTTCTTAAAATATTTTTTTAAAAAAATTTTTATTTTATAGGAAAATTGATATTTTCAACTTTCCCTCAAAAATAATTTTTTTTGAAATTTTTATTCTTGAGAAAAATTAATACTTTCAATTTTTTTCTCAAAAAAATATTTTTTTAAAATTTTTATTTTCAAAAATAATTGAAAAAAATTGATACTTTCAATTTTTTAAAAAAATATTTTTTTTGAAGTTTTAATTTTTTATTTATTTACCCTTTTCTATTCACTCAAAAAAAAAATAAATGAATAATGAGCAAAATAAAAGAAAAGAGAATACCAAAACGACTCGTGGCTTGGCTTAGAAAATTTGTCACGGCTCAGCTTCGTACAGGAAGCAACTCGGCTTGTAGCTCAAATGGCGCGAAGTTGGATTGGGTTGGATCACCCAATAGTTGGCACATGGATCCTTGAAACGAGTAAAGGGAACTCAATTTCTTAAGCTAAAATGACATCGTTTTGTTAGTGCTATAAAGGCAATCTTTTAAGCCATCCTATTCATTTCACAGGTTCTTTCTTTCTCTCTACAATTTTTGCTCTCTTTTTTTCTCTTTCTAAAAAAGAAACGAAAGTTAGTCGAAAACCCAACAAGTTTACAAATTATGGCAAAATGCCATTGTCGTTGCCGTCGCTCGCTGGAACAATTTAGGTCACAGCCACCGTTGTTTATTTTACCAGAAAACCTATCGTAAATCACCTATTCTCTACTAACTGAATGATCCTCCAAAAAAACAAGCTTTAAGAAAATCAAGCCCAAGCCGAGTACAACAAAGCCACCGAAAATTATTATTTATCTCCATATCCTTAGTTAACTTGAAACACCCAAAAAATATTTGTCATCCCACATTTTCTATTTGGTAGTTTTTCTTCGTTTCAATAACCAACCAAGAGTAAAAAATTTACCGCCCAGAAATCATTCACTAGCCTTCATTTCATTTTCGCAAGTTGTCAATTGCTGCTACCTTCTGGCCACCAGCTTTCCTTTTTCTTCTCTATTGTTCTCTTTCTTTCTAGTTAGCTAAGGGCTCAAAAAGCCCAAAAATTAACAAAACATATCCCTGGTCGTGGATGGTTTGGGTAAGGTACTAGATTCTGTCGAATTTGAATGGATTTCCTCCTAATATTACCTATGTGTTTGTTGGGTAAAAGTTACTGGAATTGTTTGAAGGATGGTGGGTTTTGGATTAAACTTTTCCTTGATACGGTGGATAACGATTTGGAAGTTTGGTTTCAACTAAATTCACAGTATTTTAGACGATGGTAATGTTTACTGAGATTGCATAGATTTGTAATAATGGTGTAATGGCAACTATGATGAAGTGGATTAATCTCATGGCTTTGGCATGGACAATTGATGGTAGTGACTAAAGGGAACAAGGTCGGGTTCTTAGCTTTTGAGGGTGGTGGCCTGGTGGTGATGAGAGTAGGCTATCAACGAAGAATTGGCATTGATGTAGAGATGGTAGTGTGGTATGGTGCAGATGGTGTTTGGTGGTGGTAGAAGATATGTTCAGATTTGGAGAACTTGGCAGTTGAGCTTGCTTGATTTTTCTATGTAATTGCCCCCTTTTTGCTGTGCGGTTGATGGTTTAAATAGGGTCAGTTTAAGGATTCAAAAATTAGAATCTTTCCATCCTCTCATCTGTTTATCCCCTCTTTTTCAAAAAACTATCCCAGTTTCAAAATTTAAAGTCCTAATCCTACCATTTTACTAGGATTGAAACTCTGCTTCTATTTATCTATTATTTATTTATTTTTATTATTTATTTTGAAGTTTACCGAAAAATGAGTGTTTACAATTGTCTATTTTTGCATATTTTCTATGAAACAGGAATTATGCAAAGACATTGACACTTATCATGCCCTTTTTCAAGAAAAGAACAAACTGGACAAATATGATGTCTGAAGAAAAAAAATTAGATTGAACTGGAACTCAAGATGAACAACTTGGACTTAGTAAAAAAAAAGTCGAAATCCAAAAATGATGACTTGGACGAACTGAAGTCTGAAATGAACAACTTGGATTAAGCCAAAGAAAGATTTGACAGAAGTTGAAATTCAAAATGAAATGACCTAGACTGAATCGAAGTCTGACTTAATTAACTTGGATTGAGTGGAAGAAGGATTTGGCATAGGTTGAAATCCAAAACAAAATGAATTGGACTGAGCCGAAGTCTGATTTCATTTATGAAATTTCAAAGTTTCAAAGGTTCACGATTTGAAGCATTCAAAAATTTCATAATAAAAGATTCACCATGCAAGTTGAAACTTAAAGATTCACAATTGAGTTAAAAAAAATCACAAATTTGAAATTCAAAGGTTTGCAATTCAAAGATTCATAGGATTCAAAAATTTGTAAGAATTTCAGATTTGCAAGTTTTGGAGATTCACAAGAATTGGAGATTCGTAAAAACTTTCAGATTCATAAGAATTAGAGATTCACGAGAATTAGAGGTTCACAAAATTTTCAGATTCGCAAGAATTGAAGATTCGCAAGAATTGAAGATTCATAAAGTTTTCAGATTCGTAAGAATTAAAGATTCGCAAAGCTTTCAGATTCGCGAGAATTAAAGATTCGCAAGGCTTTTAGATTCGCAAGAATTGAAAATTCATAAAGTTTTCAAATTCACAAAAATTGAAGATTCATAAAGTTTTCAGATTCGCAAGAATTGGAGATTCATAAAGTTCTTAGATTCGTAAGAATTGAAGATTCATAAAGCTTTCAGATTCACATTTGAAAAAACTTTTAAGATTTACAAGTAGAATTTCAAAGGTTCTCATTTAAAAATTTTAGAATTTCATCCAAAATTTTTAAGATTCTATTTAAAACTCTGGGTATCCACATCAAAAAATTTAAAACTAAAAAATTCTCATTTGAATTACTAAAAATTATTCTTAGAGGTTTTACAAATCATCCTTGTCATAACGTCTAGATCCGGGGATCTATCGCTAGACATTGACTTAAGAGTTTGCAAATTTTTTTATTAGTGCATTGGTCATAAAATTGTTTTTTCAGGGAAATAATTTATCCCTAAAAAATAGGTTCAGGTCTTAACCAGATCGGGAGTTCGATTACGTGTGAGGAAGGTTATAGCACCCTCACAACGCCCATCAAAAGATGGTACCAGCTTAAATTTATGTTATCCAATTAGCCTTAAAATTTTACCAAGTAATTAACTATTGAAAATCATTCTCAATTGACTCTAATACTTTTAGCAAAAAATTGAGAAAATTCCCTCACCTCAGGAGTATGCAAGAAAAAACTACTGTTTCACTTGTAGAAGCTCCGTCGTCGGATTGGTTAAAGAAAAATCAAAATCAAAATAGAAAGGAAGGAGAAAATGACTGTTCTTATGTGAGAAAAATTGGTACTTTCAACTTTTTCTCAAAAAATATTTTTTTGAAATTTATTTTTTTAGAAAAATTGATACTTTCAAATTTTTCCTAAAAATATTTTTTTGGAAATTTTGATTTTCAAGGAAAATTGATACTTTCAACTTTTTTTCAAAAATATTTTTTTGAAAATTTACTTTTAAGAAAAATTGATACTTTCAACTTTTCCTCAAAAACCCTTTTTTTTGAAAATTTATTTTTAAGGAAAATTAATACTTTCAACTTTTCCCTAAAAATATTTTTTTTTGGAAATTTTTATTTTTATTTAAAGAAAATAAAATAATAAAAAAATAAAGAAAAATAAAAAATAAAGAAAAGTAAAACAAAAATAAAAATAAAATAAAGATAAAAAGAATATTAAATAAACCTAATCTAATAAATAAAAAATAAAAAAAACAAATAAATAAATAAATGAAAATAAAAAAAATTCAAAAAAAAAACCTGGAGCGACTCGGATCGCGGCTCAACTCGGCTCGGCTCAAAGAAGAAAAAACATCTCGAAAAAGCTGTTTTGAAGCTCGGCTCGGCTCGGCTAGGCTTGGAGGGGGCAGACACGTGTGGGTCAGGAAGCGGGTGGAAGCTAGGGTCGGGTCGGGTCACGGTAAAACGAGTGGATCCTCTAGGTCACTTAAGGCCAAAATGACGTCATTTTAAGAGGGTATAAAAGGTACTTTCCTCTATTTTTCGACAAAACGCTCCTCTCTTCTCTCTCTCTCTTCTTCCTTTTTCCTCTCCGTTCTCTCTAAAAAGGTCGAAAAACTCTGATGGAAGATTCACCGGATTTTGGGTTTTGTTACCGAAATCTGGGTTTTTTCGTCGGAAGTTCGCCGAAAGGTCACCGATTTCTGGAAATCTTCGTTGAAAACTGGACAAGTCGTAAAAAACTTCAAGATTGGCCAGAATTTTTATCGAAAAATTCAAACTTCGTCGAAAAATTCACCGGAATCTGAAATTTTCCAGAAATTTTCAAAAAAAAAAAATCGTCAAAAATTCTCAAAAAATTTCTGCTAACTCCCCGAACACTCCTAAACCTTTTCTCAGCTTCCTATACGTCTCATTTTCTCTCAAATCAGTAGCTTTGCTCACTGTTTGTTCTGTGTGTCATTCTATTCCAGAGGTCCCTTTTATAGGGATTGATCAGGAGTTCCTGATCAATCCCAATTCCTCCTTGGACGGGAATTCAATTTTTGAATCCAATCTGGATTCTTCTGATTGAATTCCCATTCACAATGAGATTCTTCAACTTTCAATCACAGCCATAAAAAAATAATAATAATAATACTAATCAAATAATCGGGAGAAAAAAAATCAGATACAATTAACAGATAATTTAAAAAAATAATAAAAAATAAAATAAGATAAGCCTAAAAATATATTACAAAAAAATAATAATAATATAATAATAATAAATATATAACTATATAAATAAAATAGATATAAATCTATTCTAAATAAAAAAAAATAAATACAGATATACATATATTAATACATAATAATAATAATAATAAATAATAAAATACATAAAATACAAAAAAAAAAATAATACAGGATAAAAATTAAATTGGGCCTTACCTATTTGGGCCAGGCCCAATTGATCTGGGCCTAGGCCCAATTGGGTGTCTACAATCCTTATCATTGAAAAGGTTTCTTCAAAAAGTTTCACAACTTTAAAAGTTGGGATATTTTCCTTGTCAAAAATCTTATCATGAAAAATTTTTGAAGTTTCAAAGTTTAAAAGTCTCCTACCAAAGTCAAAATTTTGTATGATAATGATGCGAATACTTTCTTAATGATGCCAATGCAACAACTCAGATTTTCACAACAATACAGATGCCATACTCTAAACTATGATTCACATGTTCACTACATGTTGCAAATGCGTGATTAAACCATGATGCAAATGCAATGTAATGCAAATGTCCCTAAAATCAACACTATGACATTCTAATTGATTGTGGTAATAAGGTTCATAAGACTCCACCATCTCACATTAACTTCCCAGTAGTAACATTTTCAAAAGTAATTCATCAATTTTACTAATTGATCCATGTTATTTCCAGTATTTGATCACAACTCACATATTCACCACTTAGGATACCACATTTGCCTTTTCAAATCATTCTTTTCACTTTTTGCCCCTGTCATCTTGGATTTCTTTTCAAAGCAATGCATGAATCTTTTATGAATATTGTCATTCATTGATTATCATTTCAATTTATGACAAGCACAACGCAATCATATATTTTCTTGATTTATTTGGGGATGAGTGAAAGTAAAGTGAATTGAAAGAAAAAAAAAATCAATACAAGAACAAATCTAGTATAAAAATAAATAGATCAAGAAACAAATTTAAAGCATGTCACTTGGGTAAGTGTTTGAATGGTATAATAATATCCAAATAATGAATATTCAGATAATTTTTAACATTAATCCAGGATTATTTTTCAAAAACTCATTCCATTGACTTTTAAGCTATCACATTTTATCCCAGTTTCAAAGGATCTTCAGATAACAATGATTGTTTATATATTGAGTTGTTATTCTGGTTTTTAGCTCAGATGTCTTTCTACCCAAATCATTTTTTCAGGTTTTCAATTTGAGTCTCCATTTTCATCTTTCATCTTTCATTTTTTATTTTTTTTCATTTTTTTTATTCTTTCATTTTCATTTTTTTTTCTTTTCCTTTTTTTTTCTCTTTTCTTTTTTTCTCTTTTCTTTTTTTTCTCTTTCATCTTTTTTTACCCATTATTGATATCTCTTTCACATCGATCTCTAGAGTAATGAAGCATGATTTTGTAGTTTCATTATGAGCATGCCTTAGTTTAACATATGATCATTCAATTTGAGTATTCACATTTGATCCAAATAGACTTTTAAAAGTTATAATGTAGGCAATGGTGATGGGTTATGAAAGAAATGGATAAAATATGCTCAAAACATGTGTTTAAAGCATTTAAACCAAAAGATTATTTTTCATCATTTGATGTAATTTGGCATTTTGCCCCATTTCACATCATTTCATTACTTTTTTATTTTTTTATCTGATCTCTTACAAAATAACTCTCATTATTTTGCCCCAAATCATGTGTGACATTCATTTTTTTCTTTTATTTTACCTTTTTTTCTTTCTATTTGAGACCTTTTACAATTTTTACCCCCAGTGTGGAGGGCGAGCTTTAGTCAGGGTTCTTTAGAAAAAAAAATCAAAATAGGTTCAAAGGGGTAGCAATGAATGATTTTTCGAATGGTAAAAGAAATATGGTCATTTTTCATTTCAAATGTGAATGCCTTCTTTGAATATCATATTTTGAACAAAGACAAACTGATTAGATGCCTTCAAGACATGTATATTTTTCATGAATGATATTTGCTCACAAATTATCTTTTTTACTCAAATAATTTCTATAGATAAATATGAATGAGTTTTCAAAATTAAATTTTAGAATTATTGTTTATCATTGTCCAAACATTCACCATTTAAAATTTGAGAACGAGGATAAAATGGGTATGAAAGGTAGCAAAAATAATGACTTGGATGCAAGAGAAAATGTAATGAAATGCATCAACTTGTCTTTTATTAAAATGATAAAAAGTGAAATTTTATTACATAAAAGAAATTTTAGCATTTTTCTAAAAGAAATTCAGCAACTTTTAGCCAGTACCAACATCTTTGTCTCCCTCAAAACTATGCCTCTGTATGATCAAGTAAAGATTTTCACTATCATCTGATTTTTTTTTATTCATCTAAGCTTACCAAGCTTTTTTGGATTAAATTTTGCACCATGTGCTTGAAAGCATAAGAAGTTTTTATAGAATGACTCACATTTTCATTATGGTAATCGCATGTGGCATTAGCATAATACCATTAGAGATATAATGGCTTTAATGGTTCTAAAATAACAGGAGATACTAAGTTATTTTTAATCAGTTTTGAAAATAACTCAGTGTAAGTCATGGGGATAGGGTCAATGTGTGCCCTTTTCTTGATTATTTTGGGATCTTCTTAAGCCACCTGCTTGGTTATTAGGCATTGAATCTGGTGCAGTAATATGACTAGGCCTATACGTGTTTGTTTGAAAAGTTGGTCGAAAAATTGGGTATGAAACATGATGGTAAGAGACTGGTGCAACATGATTAATAGGCGAATAATAGGCAAGATATATTGGTTATGGGTATGAGGCATAACTTTTGAACTCTTGTCCTTCAAAACTCACAATTTGAGCCTCACTTTCTTTTTTTTTGGACCTCTCACCCTTTTTTGTATTTGAAGTCTCTCCCTCTTCAAGCTTGTCACTCTTAATGATATTTTTTATCATTTTTTCAGAGATCATCATATCGGTAAATTTTTTTGTGGCATTTTCAATCATTTTCTCATATTATGAAGGCTTCAGAGCACTTACAAATAAGATGGTCATTTTTTTCAGTAAGAGGTGGTTAAACTTAAGCAGCTACATCTTTTCACGTCTGTGCATACTCTTTAAAGCTTTCAGAAGATTTCTTTTTCATACTTTGTAAAAATAGGCAATCTGGAGCTAAGTCTATAATGTGTCGATATTGGATGATGAATGTCTTTGCCAAATTGTTCTAGGACTAGATACGAGTTTGGTCTAATTAGACATACCACCTCGCGACTGAGTCAGTAAGATTATTTTGAAACACATGCATCAGTAATTTCTCATTATGAGCATGAATAGTCATTTTACGACAATACATGGTAACATGAGTTACCAGGCATTTTGTCCTATCATTTTTTTCAAATTCGAAGACTTTAAATTTTGGTGGGATGATCACATCTGGAATTAAGCATAGTTCAGCTGCATCTATAGAGCTAAAATAATCCATTTTTTTGATAGCTCGTACCTTCTCTTTTAAAAGGTTCATTTGTTGCATGCTCAGGTCTTTCATCACCTTAAAAGTCTTCATCTTCAACCTTTCTTTCTTTTTAAGATCATTAAAATCAAGGACCTCAATTGGGTATGCTATCTTTACCCCAAAGGTAGGGTTAGTGTAACTGCGATATGGCGCTTTAGGATAAGTGTAAGCATATGCCTCAGAAAATGGTATATGCAGGGCCTGTGTCTCTTGAGAAGATTGACCTTGGTTTGGACCAAACCTAGGAGGGTATAAAGGATCCACAATATCTTATCTTTCATTCGGATTAGGGGTCTTTTCTACTGTTTTACCTTTATCCAGTTTTTTCAACATTTTCATTATCTTGGTCAACTCCTCTTTTATCTCTTCTTGAGCCTTCTCAATCTTGTCCATATGGGTATTTTGTTCCTGTTCCATTTACCTTGCTCGTGATTAAGTATTATACGGGTGACGCACAGTTGACCTGAATTTATCGATGGTCGAGCTATCCTTAAACCTTTGATTATCACAAATTAAGATGCTTGCATTACTACATGCTCATGTCATGAAAAAAAGACTATAAAAATAATCTTAATATGATTTCAAACTAACATATACGAAATGAATGCCAAAAATATATGCAGTCCAATGTTATCCTACTTTAACTGAAAGAAAAATATATGAAAGAAGAAAAAAATCAACTAACATACATCTTATCATGACAATTCATGCAACATGACAACAACAATTAATTTTCACTAAGGAAAAATCAATCATTGCAAAAATGTAACTTAGTTGTTGGATTTTTCTACGGAAGGGGAAGGTAAGGCTCTAACTACGGGTTAGATTTCTCATGCTCACTATATGTGGTTTAAAGTTGATAGTCTAAAAGTTTTTAAATTACTCTTTACATCATTATCCATTATAGAATAGTAAGGCACCCTAATCCTCATCCATTACAGGTTGTAAGCGAAAAAAGTTCAATTTGAGTGGGAGTATTTTACTAGCCACTACGAGGCATTAGAACCTCACGAAAGCATAGATACTTTACTCTATCCTAAAGAGATAGAGCTCGGATATAGAACTCATGTTATGCATATGCATATGAATGACATAGTTAGCAACATAAATAAATAAAATGAATGAAAAAGAAGAAAAATCCTTGCAAAGAATCTAGTTTTATTAGGCTTTTTAGATAACACAAATTTATTTGCTGGCTTGACTCTCGGCTTATTCCCAGTGGAGTCATCAAATTATCATAACATCTAGATTCGTGGACCTATCGTTAGACATCGACTTGAGGAGTCGCCACCAATTTTTTTTGTTTATGTGCAATTGGTCATCTGACTGAATCTGTTTTTTTTTAAAGAGAAATCCTAAGTTTGACTTACGTATCTTTGTAAAGGATATTCAATGTCTGCGAAACCAGAATTAGGTCCAGGAGTGTGGTTACACGTGAGAAAGGTTATAGCACCTCTACAATGTTCATCGAAAGATGATACCAGTTCGATTTCGTGTTATCAACTAGCTTTAAAAACTTTACCAAGCAGTTAATTATTGAAAATTATTCTTAATTGACTCCAATACTTTTAGCAAAAAATTAAGAAAATTTTCTCATCTTAAAAGTATGTAAAACAATTACTGTTTCTCTTGCAAATGTTTCGCCGTTGAATTATTTGATATTTTAAAATAAGAAAAAAAAAAGAATAATGCTTCAAGCTTTTGATAGAAGTCTCTTTTTATTTTGTTGTTTTATATAAAAAAACTCATGCTTTTATACAAGAAAAATTGATACTTTCAACTTTTTCTCAAAAATGTTTTTCTTGAAAATCTTATTTTCAAAGAAAATTGATACTTTTAGTTTTTCCTTAAAATGCTTTTTTGAGGTTTTATTTTCACGAAAAATTGATTTTTTTAATTTTTCCTTAAAATATTTTTTGAAAAATTTTATTTTCGAGAAAAATTGTTACTTTCAACTTTTCTTTAAATGTTTTTTTTTTTGAAAATTTTTATTTTCAAGAAAAATTGATACTTTCAACTTTCTCTCAAAAATAATTTTTTTTTGAAATTTTTATTCTTGAAAAAAATTGATATTTTTAACTTTTCTTTAAAAATATATTTTTAAAAATTTTTATTTTTAAAAAAAATTAATACTTTCAATTTTTATTCAAAAATATATTTTTTTAAAGTTTTAATTTTTTATTTATTTGCCTTTTTCTATTCACTCAAAAAAATAATAATAAATGAATAACGAGCAAAAAAAAAAAAAAAGAGAATACCAAAACGACTCGTGACTTGGCTCAAAAAATTTGTCACGGCTTAGCTTCGCACAGGAAGCAGCTCGGCTTATAGCTCAAATGGCGCGGAGTTGGATTGGGTCGGGTCACCCAATAGTTGGCGCACGGATCCTTGAAATGAGCAAGGGAACTCAATTTCTTAAGCTAAAACGACATCGATTTGTTAGTGCTATAAAGGCAATATTTTAAGCCTTCCTATTCATTTCACAGGTTCTTTCCAATTTCTGCTCTCTTTCTTTCTCTTTCTAGGAAAGAAACGAAAGTTGGTCGGAAACTCAACAAGCTTACAGATTCCAGCAAAACGCCACTGTCGTTGCCGTCGCTCGCTGGAACAATTTAGGTCACAGCCACCGCAGTTTATTTTACCAGAAAATCTACCGTAAATCACCTATTCTCTACTAACCGAATGATCCTCCAAAAAAACAAGCTCTAAGAAAATCAAGCCCAAGCAGAGTGCAACAAAGCCATTAATGATCTCCATATCCTTAGTCAACTTGAAACACCCAAAAAATATTTGTCATCTCACCTTTTCTATTTGGTAGTTTTTCTTCGTTTCAATAACCAACCAAGACTAAAAAATTTACCGCCCAGAAATCATTCACTGGACCTTCATTTCATTGCCGCAAGTTGCCAGTTGCCGCTACCTTCTGGCCACCAGCTTTCCTTTTTCTTCTCTATTGTTCTCTTCCTTTCCAGTTAGTCAAGGGCTCAAAAAGCCCAAAAATTAACAGAACATCTACCTGGTCGTGGATGGTTTGGGCAAGGAACTGGATTCTGTCGAACTTGAATGGATTTCCTCCTAATATTGCCTATGTGTTTGTTGGGTAAAAGCTACTGGAACTGTTTGAAGGATAGTGGGTTTTGGATTAAACTTTTCCTTGATACGGTGTATAACGGTTTGGAAGTTGGGTTTCAACTAAATTCATGGTATTTTGGACGGTGGTAATGTTTAGTGAGATTGCATAGATTTGTAATAATGGTATGATGGCAACTATGATGAAGTGGTTTAATCTCGTGGCTTTGGCATGGACAATTGATGGTAGTGACTAAAAGGAACAAGGTCGGGTTCTTGGCTCTTGAGGGTGGTGGCCTGGTGGTGATGAGAGTAGGCTGTCAACGAAGAATTGGCATTGATGTAGAGATGGCAGTGTGGAATGGTGCAGATGGTGTTTGGTGGTGGTAGAAGAGACGTTCAGATTTGGAGAACTTGGCAGTTGAGCTTGCTTGATTTCTCTGTGTAACTGCCCCCCCTTTTTGCTGTGCGGTTGATGGTTTAAATAGGGTCAGTTTGAGGATTCAAAAATTAGAATCTTCCCATCCTCTCATCTGTTTATCCCCTCTTTTTCAAAAAACCATCCCAATTTCAAAATTTAAAGTCCTAATCCTACCATTTTACTAGGATTGAAACTCTGCTTCTATTTATCTATTATTTATCTTCTTTTTTTTATTATTTATTTTGAAGCTTACCGAAAAATGAGTGTCTACATGTACATGTATTTTGAAGTAAATAAATACTAATCAACCCACATGTTCTGAACAATGCTGTCTCAAAAATGTGAAAGAGCAATATATACATGCATTTCGTTCTGTTTCCATTTCAGTTTACTGCAATTCCCGTCCTATGATTTTGTGATTTAGTGGAATTTGCTAGGTCTAGTGCAGGGATCTGGTTGAGACACGTGCAAATGAATGTCACTGATTGCTTTCTTTCTGTGCAGAATTGAACCGCCTTTGCCAGACAAATATCATGAACAGAATACAGAAGAGATAAGGCAAAGAGCCGCATTCGTCCAACAGTTGGTCATATCAACCATCTTCTAAGGTGGTCATATAAACCATTTTCTAAGGTTCTCATCTAGTCCTATGCATTTCAAAATATTAAACAGGAGGAGCAAGGCTTTCTTGATCAGTTGCTGGCATGCAGCTCACCTGGCGATGTTATAATCAACACGGGGTTTTTAGCACCGGTGATGGTTCTATGAAGTCGGTCATTGTAATCAATACTATTTGGGGGGGCACAACTCGTGAATGCAACGTGATATATTCACCAAAAGGCAATGTATGCATGTATGCATGTATGCATAAAACCTTTTTAGTTTTACATTATGTAAGTCGGTTCTTTTTCCTATATATTATGTATATAATAGGGCATTTAACGGCCACAGCTTATAAGGAATGTAAAGACAAGCTCTATTTAAATTTTAAAGCATGTGCTTATGTCTTGTTTTGTCTCCTGAGTCGTTTCTTTTTCTCTAATCTCCAGCCTTCTTTTGCGGTCAAACAAAATTCTCCTACCGTAAGCCATGTGTTCTTTGCACATCAAATTAACTCCTAAAACTACAAACTGGTCGGTGAAACTAGCAGCGACAAACTTAAAAAATATATTTATTTGGAATTAGATTTTCAATAACAAAAGAAACTTGGCCACCAAAAAGAAAAACAGAAACTAAGAAACAATGAAATTTTCACAAGTATTACGGGGTGTACTGTAGTGATATGTGCCGCAAAGCCCATGTTTCGGATAACAGGAATAATATGTATTCCCCAATCCATTAATGCAAAGGTTTAGCAGGAGAGATAAGATGGTTACCTAGAATCACAAACAATTGTAGTCACCACGAATAGCCACAGTGACTACTGTTTAAATAGAGCAAAACAACCGTCAGACTAGATCGACAATGCTGTATTAAAGTTTCATTGCCACAGACAAAAACAGCCTTGAAGAACAATGAATTCCTTGAGAAGATTAGTGTGTGTTAACTACCTTAGGATCATCACATTTTCTAAAGCAAGCAAAAGCTCTAAGAATTAGCAATAACAGCAGAAGCAACAGGGAAAAATAAGACCACATCAAATTATGACATGAAATTTACCCAACTAGATTGGAATGAGTCTGAAGCAAAAGAAGTGAAAAACTGCAACATATATGACATTGGAATCAACGAGGTTCTAAAAATGGCGAAACTAATTGCATATCCTTGACATAAAAAGTTTTTGACATCACTCAAAAAGCAAATAAAATTTCCTGCAATGCCAAAGTTTACTAAAATCACTCAATGATAGACTGAATAACACCAGCTCCAACCGTCTTCCCTCCTTCTCTGATAGCAAACCTCATCCCTTGCTCACAAGCCACCGGCATAATAAGCTCAACAACCATCTTTACACGGTCACCAGGCATAACCATCTTAGACTTCTCATCCTTATCATTCATAATTGAAGCCACCCTTCCAGTCACATCAGTGGTCCTCATGTAAAACTGAGGCCTATAACCTGCGAAAAAGGGAGAATGCCTACCACCCTCTTCCTTCTTCAACACATAAACAATGGCGGTGAACTTAGCATGTGGAGTAATCGTTCCTGGTTTAGACAAAACCATCCCTCTCTGAATATCAGCCTTTTGAACACCCCTAAGCAACAACCCAACGTTATCACCAGCCATAGCGTCATCTAATGTCTTCTGAAACATTTCCACACCAGTAACTGTGGTGTTCCTCGTTTCTTTCAATCCAACAATATCAACAGTCTCTCCTACCCTAACAATACCTCTCTCAATACGACCAGTGGCAACAGTACCACGACCCGTGATGGAAAACACATCCTCAACAGCTAACAAGAAAGGCAAATCAGTTTGTCTTTGAGGAATAGGAATATAACTATCAACAGAATCCATAAGTTCATAAATCTTATCAACCCATTGGTTTTCACCTCTCTTAACACTTGGATTAGCCATCAAAGCTTCTAAAGCTAAAAGGGCAGACCCAGAAACAATAGGGACATCATCACCAGGATATTCATAACTTGAAAGCAATTCACGGACCTCCAATTCGACCAATTGCAAAAGCTCTTCATCATCAACCTGGTCTTGTTTATTCAAAAACACAACCATGTTTGGAACACCCACTTGTTTAGCCAACAAGATATGTTCTTTTGTCTGGGGCATGGGTCCATCAGCTCCGGAAACGACCAAAATGGCACCGTCCATTTGGGCAGCTCCGGTAATCATGTTTTTGACATAATCAGCGTGCCCCGGGCAGTCAACGTGGGCGTAATGGCGGTTCTCGGTTTCATATTCAACGGTGGCGGTGTTAATGGTGATACCACGGGCTCGCTCTTCTGGAGCGGCGTCGATTTCGTCATACTTTTTAGGGGCGCTATTACCCATGGAAGCTAAGGCCATCGTTAGAGCGGCGGTTAAGGTGGTTTTGCCGTGGTCGACATGGCCAATGGTGCCGATGTTGACGTGGGGTTTCTTGCGTTCGAATTTGCCACGGGCGGCTTTGACAGTAAGAGCTCCTCCACGGCGGCAGATGACGGTAGTGGTGGCAATGGTGGTGAGGAAAGGTGGGGTGAAGGAAGAGGAGAGGTGGGTAGGGGTTAGTTTTGTGGGTTTTGAGGAGAAGTTGGAGGTGGTGGTTGCGGAGTGAGAGTGAGTTGAGATAGGGGAGGCGTAAGGGTATCTAAGATTTGCAGAAGTAGCTGCCGCAGCTGCTGTTGATGAAATTGCCATTTTTGTTTTTTTTATTCGGAGAGAGTGTAGTCATAGAGGGAGGGGGATTGGGGGGGTTTTGGCCTTTGCCTTGGGGGTCAGAGATGGGCGAGAGCGAAGGGTGGGACCGGGATGGGTTTTGTTATCTTGTTTCGGAATGGTAGGGGGGACAAAGTTCTTTGATTCACTTCCTTTGCTGCTCTCCGGTGCTCAGCAGCACTGAAATGTCTATGCTGTCTTACTCTTATGAGATTGGGTTCAATTACTAATACAATATCGTCATTATAGTGTTACCAACTGCCTATGAAGTATGCGAATCTTATCAATTAAAATTTCAAATGTTGGTCAATAATTTTATTCGTTGAATTTTAATGCTAGCTATTTAAAATATAAACGGACAGTATTGGAGAAATGGGTAAATATTTCTTTCTTTTTTTTATTGTATTGCTTTTGTAGGTCATTTGACAACCAGCCTATTACTTGTAAAGTTGTAATAGCATACGAAAAATTTTCATTGGAAGTTGAAACAGAGAGGACGTTATTCCCTTTGGGCATGTGGATTGTAGTCTCTAGCCTTGAGCCTAGTCGGGTTCTTACCAAGCAGGAGTAAAACATATCATAAGAGAAATGAGTTTGCACGGCTCATACGAGTCCCTGGTTGATTGGTGTGTAAGGCTAACATTAGATGAGTGCTCGAGGCCTCTCGACAACTAATTACTGGTTAAATGATAGGAGCGAGTGTCCTCCCTTATTGAGTTTCTTAACGAGTTTTTGAATACTTGCGAACGACCTTGTGAGGTATAACCTATCGTAGATATATGTGATAGTATATCTGATGATCATGTTATTTTTCGATCACTTAATTAACTTAAATATGTTAAGATGATCAGATTTAGTATAGCCGGCAAACTTCAATACTTAATTAAGATCAATTGATGCTCAATGATTAAAATAGAAATTATGTGAGCTTTAATGATTATTTACGTAATTTACTCTGGTTTAATTGCTTCTCTTTTGGGGCTTTGAAATGTCTACTTCTCTACCATTTAGAGGAAAGGAGAGGAAACATCGTATTCAATTAAAAAAAAAGTTTATCAAGATATTAAATATCAAGATATTGATGATATAGAGATTATCATTGCATGTTTATTATATTATAACAAAAAAATAAATTAACATAATAACTAAATGAATATTTAAAAATTTCATAATTTCTCGTATGAATGGATAGTGCTCAAAAATTTTTATTTTAATATCAATTTAATTAGTTTAGGTATCCAAAGGTGAAGATTACACATATCTAAACTAATTTTCATGGCAACACGTGGCTGGTTTTTTTTTTTCTCTTCGGTGGGGAAGAGAAAAATAAAAAAAAAAAAGAGGAGGAAAAAAGAAAGGAAAGATAGAAGGTATAAAAGGAAAGGAGAAGGAATAGGGAATAAGGACCGAAGGTGGCTTTCTTTCTAACGCATAGGCCTGCATTCCCAAGCAGTTCAGGTATCCAAAGGTGAAGCTGCCCTCTGGAGCCTACAAGATTGGCCCGCTTCAAGGCTCAGGCTACCTTGAGTTGGATCTGCCCTTCTCTAAAGTTTTTTATTATTTCCCGGCCTGGCCCGGTAGCTTACATCATGTAGCTGCCGATTATCAGAATTTACAAGGAACAGCGACCGATCGAGCGTGGCTTAACTGGAGAGGACCAGACGAAGCTCTTATAGCCTTTTTTTTTTTTAACAAAAGGAGCCTTTGCTGGGACTGCAGGTGCTGGAATTTCTATGATAAAGAAAAAAGAAAGAAAGAAACAATGGCGCAGGATCCAGAGAAGAGGTTTCATTCGATCATGGACAAGCTCTTCCACTCTTCTAAATCCACCGCTTCCTCTAGGTTTTCTTTTCTCTGTTTATTTGCTTTTAATTATTGATTTTTTTTTCATTTAGTTGATAAAACTTGAAAATTCTATTTAAGTATTAGTACTGCTATTTGTTCGTTTATTTATGTATGTATATATTTGTAATAAATTGGTAGTTCACCGGTGCCGGGAGCGAGGGGACAAGAACAACTATTACGAGGCAAGAAACGGCCTTATCCATCGTTTTCTTTAGCATTAGAAGAGAAGCAGCATTCCTTAGTTGCGGGTGAAGCTCCAATGTGTAGACCCTGGGATAGAGGAGATCTTCTGAGGAGGTTATCAACTTTCAAATCTATGACTTGGTTTGCTAAGCCCAAGGTTCGTTCACCTACCAATTCATGTTTCTTTCTTTCTAATTTTACTATGTTCTGACTATACTTTTTTTCTAAGTTTGTCATTTAATAGAGATGATTATCTTTTTCATTGTTTTTAGGTAGTAAATGCTGTAAACTGTGCTAGGAGAGGTTGGGTCAATGTGGATATGGATATTATAGCCTGTGAATCATGTGGAGCGCGTCTCCTTTTTTCTACTCCACCTTCTTGGACACAGCAACAAGGCATGTCATGCATCTAATTTACTTCACTTTGAGCAAGTACTTTTGAAATTTCTGGCATTCGCTAGGCTTAATTACATAAATTTTTTCTATGCTCTTCAGTTGAGAAGGCTGCCTTGGTGTTTGGCTTAAAGCTGGATAGTGGACACAAATTGCTTTGCCCTTGGATTGACAATGCCTGTGATGAAAGTCTGGCCGAATTTCCTCCCACTATCCCTGCTGATTTAGTTGATAAATTCAGGGAGAGATCCAATTCACTCTTTCAACTTTTAGCTCTTCCAGTGATTTCATCTTCGGCCATTGAATTTATGAGAAGCCCTCAGCTCCAAGAATTTCTAAGACAACCCTTAATGGTGGATTCTCAGACAGGGAACACAGAATTTTCTCAATTAGAAAGTGTTGAAGATGGATCTGATGTGGATTCTGCTAACTTGTATTACCAGGTATGACACTTGTTTCTCATTTTGGTTTGCAATTATAGGTGCATTTAGGCTGAAAACTTTTGCCAGTTTTAGTTGCATTCATTTGGTTGTATGGTATAGATGTACATGTAAACATGCTTGTGTAGTTGTGTTTCTCTCTGAAACTTTCATGTACTACATTTTCATACCATTCCACCTCCTGCTTTCCAGTAAAAAAATCTAATGGTTTCTCCAATTTCTGACTGTAGAAGTACAACATGTCCTGCATTTATTGATTGTGGTTTTATCATTTATGTATTCCTGAATTTTTGTTGGTGTTGAAGACTGATCATTTTGAAAATGTTGCAGGCTCAAAAGCTTATAAGTCTTTTTGGTTGGGAACTGCGTTCATTACCTTATGTAGTTGACTGCGAGGATGGTCAGAATCAATTTGTCAATGATGCTGATATTTTAAATTCATCCAAGGGAGTTGATTATGGACGAAATTTGAGTCTCAGCTTCAGTGCTACTGATGAAAGTGAAAATTTGGGTGCAAATAAAGACTTTGAGAATTCTTTTAGATTGCAGTATGATCCCAAGTCTGTTGTTTTAGATTGTGGGCTTTGTGGAGCTAGTGTTGGATTATGGGCTTTCTCCACTGTTCGAAGGCCTGTAGAGTTCTTCAGATTAGTTGGATGTGCAGAAGTCAATCCTGGAGTCCGTGATTCAGGCCATGAAAGTAAAGTCGATGATGGGATTGTCGCTGTTCCTTCAAATGGTGGGTCATCATCTATGGGGCAATCTTCAAATTTAAAATTGACAATAGCAGGGGGTCCACCACCAACACGACAAAACTTTAAAGCAACAATCTCGTTACCTGTTATTGGCCAGAGTTTAAGGGCTAGGCTTTCATATCATCCAGAGTTTAAAGATCAGATGCATAATAATCAAGAAGATACTCAAGCAGAATCCAATTGCAATAGGATTGAGCAAGAAATAGATTGTTTCAACAATAGTATTAGTGGGGAAGTTGTTCCTTTGGAGGTCGTGAGAACTTTATATAGCAAAAAGGATGATCAAGTGAATTGTAATTCTACAAGGAATGATCAGTCTCCTTGTTCAAACCATGATGTTAGTGCAAGAGATGATATTTTTAGAAACCTCACGCCATTGGAAGGAACTGACTTCACTGCAGAAGAAATATCTCCTTGCATTGGTACATATGATTCTAATGTGGGGGGTAAAATAGAGAGTTTTCAGAATGTAGTTCAAGATTCTTGCCAAAATAATAACTTTCCTGGAAAGGAAGACGATGATAGATCTGGCAATTTTGCAGTAAAGGATTCTGATACATTGCATGTTGGAGAGTCTTCTCCTACTACCCAAGGTGCTAATGTTTCCCCTAGAAATGCGGAAACTAGGAATAATGATTCATCAGTTATGATTACATCTGAAAAGTGCCATCCAGAACAAATTCTAAAAAGAGATAAGGCTTGTGATAAAGAAATTTGTTTGCCTAGCCATCAAGAGTCTACATGTGTTGATGGCACACACAAGATGAACTCCAGAGAAAACAAAACTTGTTCCAACGGAAAGGAAGGGATGATTGCTGGAGAGCAGACTGCATCGAACAATAAGGTCTTAGCCTATCCTAAAGGTAAGCATTATTATTTGTAATCAGTTCTCTTTAGAAATGATCTTTAATAAAATAAAAGTTTAACTATCAATATGCTTTTTTTTCTGTGTTGTTATTTAATACCCTTTGTTTGGTGCCTTGCTATGCTTTTAACTGATTCCTGCTTATTGATTATGAAGTTAAACTACATACTTATTTTCTATGAAAATTCTATTTTTTATACCTATGGCATCTCAAGTTCACCCTTCAATTTCTTTTAACGGTCTACTCCTTAGGGCATGCGATTTATTTTTGACTTCTCTGATTATCAACTGATCTATGTGTAGTGAAGTCGTAATCTAATTTGCTAAACTCTCTTTTTCTATTAGTGTGATTCTTTTCTAGCATATTCATTAGACGTTATTCTTTTTCTGGCTTTCACACCTAAGAGGGATTGGAATTGTGCTTCTATGCGCCAAGTTGGACATTTGAGTTGTTCTATATTTTCCTGTTTAAATGTAGTGAAATCTGTAAGAATTGGAGCCTTCTAGTTTTCCCTAGAAGATGTTTGAAAAATATGGGCCTTATGTTTACAATTGGGCAGAATGCTCCACTTTCCTAGTACAGTAAAGGCCAAAGAGACCAACTGTTGCCTTCCTACATGGAAGGAATAACTTCCCATCAGTCTATCAGTTTCAACCCAATTCATAGATAATTTCAAAGGGATTAACATAAGATTTTTTAGTGCTCTGATGTCCCACATTTTTATCTGATGTGTTGTTGAGAATCTGTCCCCTGTGAAATGAATTAAATGTGAAATGTATGGGAAGTCAAATTTGATTTGATTCTGACTTTTCTTGTCAAGAATAAACTTATTCATGCTGCTTGTAAACCTAGTTGTTTAAACACTTATAGTCTGTAGTTTTCACTTTTCTTATAGATTCCAAAATGGTTCTGTAATTTCTTTTGATCAACCAAGAACCTTGTTAAAAATTAATGCCTTTATTAATAACACTTTCAGCATTTGTTACATGGAAGGTATGTCCGAGGTTTTATTGATTTGAGCTCTTCCCCGTGCAAAAATATTTTGCATAGACCTTGTGCTAGTTCTTCAGGTAGAGAATGAGAGGTAGATCCGTTGTTGGATGGGTAGACTGCGTGCTAGGGTTTTCATTTAGAAGAATCTTCCTAGAACTGCACCTTGATGAATTGAAAGAAACATAGCCATCAACATATACATTTCTTTAGATATGATGATTGAAAAAGGGCACTTGATTTAATTGAAATTGAGGTTACAGTAATCTTGGTGGTTGAGGCTATCTTCATGAGTTGCTTTCAATTTTAAGGTGATGGACTTTACTATCATTTCTATTGATCTTTTTTCATCTAGTGATTTGCTATAAAGCATTTTTAAGTTCTTCCTGGACTAATAGAGGGCAGTGCTCCAAGGATCACAAGCCAATAATTAACTCTGATTGTGCTCAAACACTTCATAGCCACTGGGATGGCATGCTGATATTCATTGACAATACTATCTCTGGAATGTTTTAACCTGCAATGGTATTCTGTTGTGTCACATGGCCACGAGCTGAAATTTGAGTATTGTTTTGCTTTCATAAACAAATATGTTACACTGGAAACCTTTTGTTGGAGTAGCTAGAATCTTTCAGAACTTTCTCAGTTTCAGTGCTACTTGGAAAATTTGATCAATTAGCTGCATGGTCATTTTTTTTCTTTTTCCATTTCCCCCTTATAAAGAACCTTGCATGTAGCTGGTTAATAATGAAAATATTACCTACATGGTGTATAGTGTGTGGCTGGGTTATGTGTTTATGGCATTTGCAATTGTTTCATTCCTATCTTTCTCTGAATCCATGAGATTTTATTTTAATCACAAGGGTGATCAACTATGAGACCTCCATTTTCCAGGAAAGGATCTAAAACAACTGCACATGATTAAAATGGCAGAGTTTGATCCGATCAGGCAGCACAGACATTTTTGTCCATGGATTTCATCAACGGGTAGTGGGGCACCTGGATGGCAACAAACGTTATCTGCTTTGCTATGCGGGAAAGATTTTCCTAATTCTTCACCTACATGTTCTCCTTCATCTGCCTCCGTGATTAAGGTAAGTTAAAATTTTACTTATTCAAGTAATGGAGGTGTTACAATATTTTTAGTGCTGAAATGTAAGTATTTGATATTAATATGGTGTGTTTGCTGTTAGGTTTTCATCTGTTTTTTTTTTTTTTTAAACGGATTTATCCTGCTCATCCCCACTTTTACTATCCTACTCTAATTTTGGAATCTGTTGATAAAAAAATTTAGGTTTCAAGACCCACAAAGCAGTTCATTAGAATAACTGTTGCTTATCAATGGTGATTAAGAAATTCTGGGTTGTTTTGCACTGGATTTATATCCTTTGCTTTATCATCTCTAGAGGGTTATAATCTTCCTAGATTTTATTCTGCAGGTTGATGATCCCATTGCTTCAGTTAGAAAGCTTTTCATGTCTCCTATGGCCAAAAGAATGAAGATCACCCGAGAATCAACCTAAATTAATGTTTGTTACTTACTAGTATTATTGTGGTGTATCAATGCATCTCCAAAGAGATGGAAGATTGAACTTCCTTATTCTGTATGTGACGATCATGTATGTCGGTTTCTACCCTTTTCAAACATACAAATATGTTGCATCCATTTTTAGGCTTTGGGCAATAGTATTGCAGTCCCTCATTTACAGCCAAATTACTCCCGAGAGCAAAGCTGAAATTCCATTTACAGCCACACTAAAGCTTATGAGTTTATCAAACTTTCGGCAATTGGCATGCTAAGATTTCGATGAGGTCTATGAAAAATAGAAATACTTCATTTGAACTGGTAACTCTTCATTAAAAAATGAAACAATATAAGAAAGCATGCAAATGGGATTTGATTTAGGTTCAGTCCATCAAGCCACAATTTATGACGACCACCTTTGAGTAAGGCCGGTTGAAGCCTCTTTCTGCCACGACAGCTCTTTTATCGCCTATTAGCTTGGCCACCCTGCCCACCAAACAAAAGTTTTATGTTGTTATTATTTCTTTCCTTGAGATTATAGAACTTGGAATTGTCAGTTATCATCAGTTAAGATGTGTAGAAATACAAATCACCCTATGTAAAGGAATCGAGCTTTCGGCAAGGTTTCAGGCAGAGATACAATTTTTTTGAGCAGCAGTTGGCATTGCCTCCTTTTCTAGCTTTCTAATTGTGATTTTCATTCCGGGAAAGAAACTGGAAAGATGGTCTTTGCCTGGTTCTTCTAGGTTCAGAACAAGAATAGAGTCGAAATACTAGTTTCTTTAGGATGAAAAGTGGGTTTGTGGGGGAAACAAAAGTCTGGATGGAGGTAGCATTCATTGGCTTCTTATCTCCAACAAATCTGAGTTATTTTATGATTTTGCTAAGACGAATAGCAAATTAAACTCCAATTTAAAACAAAATTGCCATGATTGAAAAGCATACCTGAAGTAAGGAGAACTTGTGTTCTCTTGCACAGTCTTGACCTGTCCAATTCTCTTTGCAACCTCCATTCCTTCCAAGACTTCCCCAACCACAAGAGCTGAAGCATCCAGTTCTGGGGAATCCTTGATAGCAATTACAAACTCTGTACCATTCGGGTCTTTTCCAATCTCTTCTTGATCAATCTCCAGCTTCCCCTCTCGTGCAACCAGCTTCAGTTTAGGAGGCGGTTTAGAGGGATCCCTGACAATGATGCTCACTGTTCCAGCCAAGTTCTTAACTCCTGGACACTTGTCATATACTCTCTCCCATTCCTCCCGCAGTTTTTCAACTGCCAGATTGCTTCCACTTTTATTCGCAAGCTCAGCATCAACACCATAAGATCTCAATCCACCATGTTGCACGTAGTTTGGCATGATCTTAATGAACTCTTTTCTTCTGTAGCTAATTCCAGTAGTTCCACTAACTATACGACTAAACATGCCGGCCCCAGCTGGAACATCATCTCCGTATAGTCCAATAACAATGCGACCAACGGGCTCTCCGTCAATGGCCATATCAAGAAAAGCTCGTTTGTTAGGAACTTTGTTGCTGCAATTAGGAGTAGGAGTACCAACATTCTCTTCCCGTGGATTATTATCTGGTGGATTTTCTTCCGCCTGTGCCTTGGACGGATACCGTGGTCCCAGGGCCTGAGAACCTAACAGAAGAAGCAACGAAGAGTTGCCACAAATTGTAAGTTGTCGCCGGGGCAATTTGAACTGTTTCGGGATGGGAAAACAAGGGGAAGCAGGAATGTTATGGAGTTGTGCTGCAGTTGGAGCGCGAAGTAATTGTGGGGGTGACTGTGAGAATTTTGGGTTCTGCAGTAACATTTCTCTGTTTATTTCACTGCTTTGCTTGGAGGTGGGAAGCGAGGAGGATTCTGCCTTCACTGCCTCGAGTCAAGAGAGTTCTGCTGCTGAAAAACTCTGTTTGATACGATCTCTTAGGTAAGTAGTTTGTGGATAAGAAAAATGCTGAGTCAATCCATCCAAAAAAACATCCAAGTGCCTCAGAAATGCCATATTTTTTTTATGGTGACCAATATTGTTGACCCTGCTGTGGATCATCACTTTGAACATAAGGTCCTGATTTCAGGATTTTTTTTTTTTTAATTTATAAGGCAGGAAAACAAAAAGAAAAAAAAATGAAAGATGAAAGTCATTTGATAGTTTTTAACCATAACAAAATCTATGCTGTTTTTAGTGTTTAGAAATAACTAATTTTAAATTTCTTAATAAAAATTACTACTATTAATTTTTAGCTATATTTCTATAATTTTTCTAAACTCCTTTTTTTCCTTATTTTTTTAGAGGAATTGATGCTATTTTTTTAAATACATAAAATAAAATCGATTATTTTTGTTCAAACTAACGGTCCTGTGATACAATAAAGGAGATTCAATTTCTATTATCCTCAAATACAAAAAAAAAAAAAAAAAAAGAACTTACAAATATTTGTATAGAAAAAAAAAAGTAAAAACATATTAATTTTTTTTTAAAGCCGCTACTACTAGGGTTAAGCCACTGTAAAATCGCTATCCAATTTCCATTTCCTTATGATATTCTTTCTCCCAAAATAGAAAGAAAGAATGGCGAATTCAATGGCAACTTTATCAAGCAGGCTTTATCGATCTCTTCTCTCCAAACCCAAAACCCCTCAATTTTCGATGCCCTTTTGCACCACCACCCTTTCTTCCTCTGCTGAAGGTCCCCACTCCGACATTGACTCAACTCTCGACTCACCTCCATCGCAATCCTCAACGCCCTCAGAATCTGCCAAGGACTCCATCACTCAGACGCTTGTACAATCGCCGGCTTGAGAATGGCCTCGATATGGGCATTTATAAGGTGCATTCAGTTTCACCCTAATGGTTTTGCATCTTTTCTTTTTTAAATTCTTCAACTTAAAAAATTTCTGTTTCGAGGATTTTGGGCTGTAGCTAACTTTAAAGAAAAAAAAAAAAGACTGGATAGGCTTTTATTAGGGGTAGAAATCTTTAGTTTTGGAGCTGTATTTTGAAAGTTAACTCAAAGTGGTTCTTTGGTTTTGTTTGGGTTTTCTGTTTGTAGGCAATTTTGGTTGGACAGGTAAGGCAGACCCCAGTGCAGAAGCCACTTAAAAGTGGGATGTCGTTACAATGTTTTCAGTGGTGACAGGTGGGTTTCGTAACAACAGGAGGCTGTATGTGAATGAGGAACCAGTGGAGTATGCTAGTCTTAGAGCTGTTCAGTGGCATCAAGTTAGTGTTTACCAAGAGTGGTTGGGAGGTTTTATCCTGAAGCACGCTGTACCTGGGTAAGATTTTATTCTAAGCATCATTCATTGTACTTAATATGCAGAAATGCTTCTTGTGGTATTTAGATGATGTACATTTTCTTTTCCTTTGAATTTCATTCCTTACTGCCATTTCTAATATTGACCCTTGTTATTTGCAAAAGGTATCATAAGGGTCAATTAATGTGATTGCCTTTGATGTAGAAACACAAGCATGCTGTAAAAAATTAAGCTTGAATGCTCTGAAATGACCAAATCATTGAAATTATTAGCATTTTATTAAGGATGCTCTTATAAAATTCTTTCTACAACTAAGAATTGGGTAGTCCCTTCATTGAAACTGTTGCAGGATAAGCCATCTGTAATGGACGTGAAATGCATGAGAAGGGTGAGTGCAAGAGTGTGGATTAAGTTAACATTGAAGATACTAGAAGCTTGAAGGTTTATGATATAAGATTTTAACAATGTGACCTCTATTGCATAGTAAGGTTGTCGATTGCAAAAATATCCTCCTTTTCCAGCACAGCTTTATGACCTAGAAAATAAAAAATGCAATGCACTGTATCGTTAAAGGACTTTGCACTTTGTCAGAAGGTGAGCACCAAAACTCTGGAGTATTGGAAGATGGTTCCATCCATCAAAATGGTATGTACATTACTTTCTTCCATTCTGTGTTTTGAAATGCTCAATAAAGGACAGGAAATTATCTGTACTATCTAATGACCTGTTTTAATATTTTACTTGTGCCATTGACAACAAAAAAAAATAAAAATGAAAATACTATACTTTCTCTCTCAATACTTTTCTTCTTATAGGTTCTTAGTGCTTTGATATGGATTTTAACATGAGCGATGACAATGTCTTTCTGATTAGTATATCATGCCACTTTTTATTCCCAATGTGGCTAAACCAAACTATCAAATGTGTCACTAAATTGAAATAAGTGAGTGGTTTTGATGATTAGATTGGTTTGCTGTCTTGGGATGGATATTGAACCCATGAATGCTTTTTGACTTTTGTTCTGTTTTTTGGCATGTCAAATTTACTTATATTACTTTCCTTGAAAAAAAAAATTAATAGTATTACTTTTCTATATAGGCATCCAGAAAATTCCTTAGTAGCCTTGTGGGTTATTTAATTTGAACCTCTAGTAAAAGTTAGTCTAGATCCTACATTATAAGATACAAAATGGTTACATTGGTGCTTATAAGAACAATATCTGTGTTATCTTGCTTGATTTTTTTTTTTTGGTGCTGATAATTAAATATTTGTATTTCATGATTGGGCCTTGTCCCATGAATGAATGAATCTGACCTTAGGTTATCTTGTGGCTTATTGGTGTAATCCTTCTTTTTTTTTTTCCTTGGTATTCTTATCTTTTCTTTTTTCTGCGCTTGGCTTACTAGTTCATGGATCATGTAACAATAGGAGATTTACGATGGGTTTTTTTTTTTTGGGTGAAGGCAAGTTGACAAATTAACTTCATAGTTTTGTACCACAATGAGTTTCTCCTTGATTTTTATCTTAATGTTTGCTGTGAAAATTTCAGGTCGGATTATGTTTTTGAGAAATGTCGATAATTTCCGATGACCAACTTCTGCAGAAATGAAAGGTGCTGGGTTTTACTAGAAAGCATTGCTTTTAGTTAAAGAAGTGAGAATTTATTTTACATGGAACCAGTTATGGCATTTGTAATCATACAATGCTTGAAGTTAGTTTATGGATGAAGATGTTTGTGGCTTTGCATCAACTGGAAAAGACTAAATTGGATGTTATGTTAACTAATATCAAGGATGAGTTGCTGGTGTAGCATGGAGAAGTTGAGTATCCCTGGTTTGATGGTATAGTCTATGATTCATTATGATTTATCAGCTTGTACAGTTCTGAGTTTATGCCCCTTTAACCCTGTTGAAGAAATGTGCTTGTTGCTGAAAGTTTGGCTCTTATGGATTGGTGAGAGAGAGAGAGAGAGGGTTTTGGGGTATGGTTATAATTCAATTTGGCTAACCGAAATGCAAATTACATTGAATAACAAACGTAGTTATTGCTATGTGGTCTGAATTCTGAAAGTTAAAAACTTGAAAGACGTTTTGGATTAGCGATTGGGCTACCAGCGCAAACAAAATCTGGTGGGTCTTAAACAAATAAAAAGAAATGGATTGAGGGCCCAGCCCAGTCCCTGAAACAGTGCGCTTATTTTCTTCGACTTCCCCAGCACGAGTAACATCCGCGTCCCCTCTTCTCTTTCATCTTTTTTACTTTACTACAAAATGAAAAAAAACAGAAAAAAGAAACGCATTTACTAGAATTTTCTTCTCCTTTTCTCTTCTCTACTTTACTTTTTTTTTATTTGCAGAAGATAGAGAAAGAATCAAAGAAAGAAATTGTAATTTGTTTCCTTCAATCCCTCTTAAATCTTTTAAATTAATATTTTTTCCGTTAAAAAGGAGAGAAAATGGCAACAACAGAAACTTCCCATTCCCAATCAGCGGATTCCTACATTGGAAGCTTCATAAGCCTTATTTCAAAGTCTGATATCCGATACGAAGGCGTTATCTTCCATATCAACCCTCTCCAATCCTCCATTGGCCTCAAAAACGGTACCTTTCTTCTTCCCTTCCCTTCCTTTCTTTTTTTTTTTCTTCCACTCTATGATTAATTTGTTCGATTTTTTCTTTTTAAAAATTCCTTGAGAAAAAAAGAAGAAATAATTCAACAAAATTATTCTATGTAACAAAATAAAATCAATCACCTTTTTTTTTTTTTTTTTGCGTCAAATTGCAAAGGCAGGAAAAGAAATACTACTAATAAATGGAATTTAATGAAAGAAATCATCATTGAATTTTTATTTTTAATTTTATTTATTGCTGCAGTAAGAAGTTTCGGTGCGGAAGGTCGAAACAAGGTTGGGCCGCAGGTTGTTCCAAGTGACAAAGTTTATGATTACATATACTTCCGAG
This sequence comes from Durio zibethinus, assembly GCF_002303985.1. The sequence continues at coordinate 23,325,159 of NW_019167838.1, read as the reverse complement.
GAAACGACATTAAGGTTTAATAATAATAATAATAATCATAATACCTCTGCCATTTTTTTTATTATATACATATATTTTCTGCCAAATGATTTTTCACTTTTGTAAATAGTATTACAATAGTTTTTGTTGCACGTTTGGTAATAATTATTTTCCACTTTGGGTTTTGGAAAATGGAAATTATTTTTGAGACATTCTATTCTATTACTCCCCAATGTTAAAACAAGTTGGACGGGTTTGAACTTGGAAACTAAGAATATCTTTGTCGGTTATGTCCTATTTGAAATTAGCGGATTTTGTTTTTAAGGGTTAGTGCAAGCATTAAGTTCACAGAATGGACCCTATGTTTTATGGTGACAAGCTTCTCAACTAGGTTGTCTTTTGTCTATGGTCTGCATTCTACTCGCAATGTACTGAGTCTAGAGTCATATTAGTTTATTTTGTAGCTGTAAGCTGTTGCTAACATTAAGTCAAAATTTGTAACCTTGTCTCTCTAGTAATACTCTGGTAGCATTTTTTATTAGAAATTGTGGCACTGATATTGTAATACATATGATATGTTTTTAATTCTTTCTCTTTTTTCTTTTTCTGGGAATAATAATTTTACCTAAATCTATATGTGTCTTATTTTGTTTTACGAACAAAGTTACACCATTAATGGATTCTGAGTTTTACCTTTTCTCCATGCCCTATCAGGATTTGCAAGTTTTGTCTTCACTATCCGTGCAGAGTAAATCGGCTATACCTGATGATCCTGCTATCATTCAGGCATGAAATTTAAACAAGAAAGTTTTGTACCAATTATACTATAGATGAAAGAATAATTAATGTAACTCCTTTTGCAGTCTCATTATCACCATCCTGCTGCAACTTCAATCATGCCACATTCTGCTTCTAGTTCTATGACAAGTTTTACTTCAAATTCACAGCTAGGACTTCCAAGTTCAGCTTTCCAAGACAGCGTGCCTCAATATCAGCCTGTGGGACATGTGTTATCATTGGATTCTTCAACTTCTACGACTGTAAAAAGCAATGAGCATAATATGCCAACGTATTGGCAAGGATTGAATGGGCCCTTAGGAGGTTATTCTTTTTTACAACAGCAGTCTTTGCTTCGACCACCACCTGGCTTGTTAACGTCTCCTGGGCTGCGTCAGATGCAACGTTCCATCATGGATGTATCTATTCCAAGTGCTGTACCAAACTTTTCTGAAATTCCCCATCCTTTATTTCCACCTTCAAGTTCTAGCTCCCTGAACTCTAGATTGCTGCCATCTTCTAGTGCTAGCTCCCTGAACTCAACACTGCTTCTATCTTCAAGTGCTAGCTCCCTGAACTCAACACTGCTTCCATCTTCAAGTGCTAGCTCCCTGATCTCGACACTGCTGCCATCTTCAAGTGCTAGCTCTCAGAACACCACAACCCTGCCACCTTCAAGTTATAGCTCCCAGAGATCCACAATGCTGCCACCTTCAAGTGGTAGTTCCCTGAACTCTACGTTGACATCAATCTCTTCCTCAGCTTTGCCCTCTAACCTTCCATTAGGTTATGCTGCTTCATCAGTTTCTAAAGAAGCATCAGTTTCTAATGCTCCTGGTTTAAAATTGAGTTCTTGCTTGCCTTTAGCATCTGCTTTGACTTCTGCTGTGGATACAATTAAAATTGCACTTCAATTTGGTGAGAAATCTAAATCAACTCTTGGCTCCACTTCTCCCTATACAAATATGTCTACACATACACCTTCTATTGTTGGGACATCTGTCTCCAATCATCCTGAGGTACCAACTCCTTCTCTAGTGACACCGGGCCAGCTTTTACGGTCTGCACCCACAAGTCCAGACACAATACTTTTTTCACTTCTTCCCCTCCAAACTGCTCAGAAAGATATTGAGGTGGTTCAAACATCAACATTAGAACCACTTTCAGCAGATGCAAACGAGGCTCAGGCGCCATCTGGGGAGGTATTTCTTCTGTGTCTTTCTTGATGTCAAGATCAGTAAGATAGATATTGTTTTGAGTGGTGATCTGTTAATTTGGAAAGTCAAGGATGCATCTCTGTGCATGTGCATGCTTGCATTCTAGCTACCTTAGATACTCCTCTGGGGTTTTTCTCTTAATATCTACATATGCAGATATTTTTCTTGTTCTCCACTTTTGGCTACAAATAATGCATACTGCTTATTTATATATTATGGTATTTAATTCTGTGAATTAACTGTCATGTGGAATTCTGATGCATGGCCTTTCCTGATGCATTTGTTTTTCCCAGATGAATGGAGCTTCTTTGGATTCTCAACACCATGACAAGGGGCGTGAACGAGGAAGAAGGAATAGGGTAAGAATATTAATGTTCTTTAATCTTTAATGCTGCATTTAGGCACAGCGGATGTTGCTTTTCTTAACTTGATAAGTTAAGTTTTTGTTTTTAACTGAATGTGTACTGATCTGTTAAATATTCCATGAATATCTATCAGTTTTGAAGCAGCTATTTTGACTGTGGATTTTAAATCAAATTTCAGCACCACATACATGGGGTTTCTAGAATGTTTTCTTAATCCATTTACTTTTCGCTTGTGGGTGGGGAATAATATAATTTTGAAACTCTGAGTCTCCCTTGGGCAAAATAAAAAAAAAAAAAAATCTGAGTCTTCAATTTCCCAAGGGACTAATTGGTATAAAGAAAAGTTTATATGATTCAATTACATGACAGGTCCTTTGATAAATATCCTTAAATCCACAGAATTATTGAGGGATTTCACGTTGTCCTGTTAAATTGCCTAATGTTTAGCAATTCTTCCTTATGTCCTTTTGGGTGTATATTTCTTTTTCTTTTCCATTTAATCTTTGTTAGGGATATTTATGTGAATTTGTCCCTTGTATTTAGAGTTCTGTATTACTATTTGTAGATGCTCAAGTTAGAGGATTTGGGTTAATCCATTTTACGTAATTATGTTTCATATTTTCTGGATAAAAGTGTGTTATCATATTAATTTTTTGTATGGATTTTCTTTTTGTTAATTAATTGCCATGCTTTTACTCCTTTTTGTCATTGATTTTGGTTAATTTGGTTAATTATTTAGAGTTTGCTGGTTAATCTTTTTTTTTCAATTTCCATCTCATCTAGATTACTTTAGTTTTTCTTCCAAAATCTTTCACTGATCTGAATGTTCAAAATCTTTGTAGTCTATTAACTGCAATTTTTCTGTTTTTACTGATTTCCAACTTTTCATTTTTTTTCATTAGGTATATTCAATATTTACTGTCTTTCAATTTAGCTTTTGTTATATTAAGTTCATGATAAGGGGTTTAATCTTTGCTCTCTGCTGTTTCCTTACAGCCATATGGCAGTGCCTTACATACTCCCCGAAGTATTAGCGGCCCTGTGGAGGAAAGAGAAAACAAGGTAAAGAGGAATTACAGTTTATATTCTACGAATCTTGGTATTTACACATATTTGTTTGGAATTGTTTATATTCATCCAGTCCAATTGAGTTACATTGCAGTCTCACCCCGCTAATAAGGTTCATGCTAGGAGGAGAAGAAATGGGGTAAATATTTTAGCTTCTTTGAGTTGCAGAAGTTCAATTTACTTATAATGGACTTATATATCATGGGAACTCCATTATATGTGTTTGTGCTGCTTCTTTTTTCCTTTCAGTTGTATGGAACTGCGTCACACTCTCATCGCAGTAACATAAGCCCCTCATGGAGACTAGAAAAAGTGGTACTCCCTTTGTATTCCCCTCAACTCTCAGAATTTCCTAAGTTAATTTTCTTGGAATCAATTTCTGTATTTTCATAAAATTTTATGTGGATTTTAAAGCATATGTTCTTGTGTTACTTTCTCAATCTCCTAGATGAATGGAACTGCTCCACACCCTTATTATGGTAGCTGGGGCCGTGCACATGGAAGAACAAACATGGTAAGAAATGTGGTTTTTGTGATTTTTTTTCCTTTTTTTTTATTTAGTAACTTAGAAGAATTTAGAAACTTAAACTTGCACGTGTAGTTGGATGTGGAACTTTAGCCTGCTAATTAATATGATAATCTACTTGCACCATTGATAATGAAGCTTGTAATCGAATCAAACTATTGAAGAAATGATCAATTGAAAACCAATTGATTAGTTAGAAAGATTTCCCATTAAATTGATAGTATATGCCATGCATCTCTTTCAGCATTAAATATGAATTATGCATGTGATTAATCTATGCTATATGGCGATATTTTTGGGATAATTTCAGACACAATATTGCTTTTTCACAATCTGTAGTTTGAAATAATCAAACTTCTTAACATATTACTTGAAGAATAGCTGTGGAAAAAAAAAAATACTTTTGATAATCTAATGCTGGATGTCCTGATTCTTTTACTTTGGTGCTTTCATGTTGGCATACACAGATTAAATTCCAGTGACACAGGCATACTCACTTCCACATTGCACACCTTACCTTACAAACTGTTGCCACATTCCACATATATTAGACTGCACATCAAGATCATGAATTTAGAAAAGAAAGAAAGTTGAGAGGTTTGGAGAAATAGACATTTAATTGAACTGTTAAAGAGGCTCAGATTATTGTAGATAAGATCACTTCATTTTTCCGGTTCTCTCTCCTCTTATATTCTCCAGAGATGCCTAAAGATCATTCTCAAATTTAAGTGTAGCTATAATAATTGCTAAGTGTTTGCTATGTAGATTTCACACTTTGTTACCAAGTTTACTGAGGATTTTGATTTTGAGGCAATGAACAAGAAATTCAACAAAGATGAGGTATGGGGTCAACTTGGAAAAAGTATCGAAGGTATATCAGAAGACAATGGAGATGCAGATGACAGTCAGAAAGACGATAGACAACATGATGATGGATATGGACTGCTAAAAGTTGACATAAAGGTGAGATTGCTAGGTTGAGGTGTTCCTTTGTTTTTTGGCTATGTATGTTGAAGCAACTTTTAATCTGGTTTCTATTTGGTTATGGTAATGCCTTATTTTTTTCCCTTCTATTTCACAGCCTGTGTATGTTAAGGATGAGTTTTTTGATTCTCTTTCTTGCAATACATTTGATCGGGAGCCAAAGCAAGGACGGTCTAAGTTTTCTGAGCAGAAGAAATTAGATGTAGAGGTAGTTTACTCTCATGGTCTATTCCTCTATTAGATTTATATTTGGATATTGAATTGTTGACCTTTTAATGATGATGGATGTTTCAGACATTCGGTGGTTTCCGAATTAATCATGGTGGACATGGTGATCGGGGAATAGGGCGTGGTGGCTGGTCACGGGGTTCTAGATATGGAAGGGGATATGGACATGGTGGAAGAGGCCTGGGAAGGGGTGTGTGGAGTCGAGTAGACTAGTTAGCTCTTTTGAACATAGTCGTGAGTGGCAGGATGTAACAAAGGGAAGATAGCAGTAAGGAAGTAATAAGAAACTGGAAATTTTAACTTAATGCTTGTAATGGTTTTGCCAGTGCTAAGCAACAAGCAGCAGGCTGATGTGAAATGAATCATTATGAATTATATAAGATGGACAAAGTCCTTGTTAACTTGTAAGCAACGTGGGGGGGGGGAATTTGCCAATGGCCTAATCCGGTACTTGTCAATTTCAAAATTGAGAAGAGGCAACGTAATTTTCATTTTAATGCATTTCTGTAAAATTTCTCCCACTTCCATAATGAGGAATCTAGTGCTGAACCTGGCCTGGAATTTAGAGGTAGAATGCACTAAGCTTTGCGTCTAAAACTCCAAGTAATGCCCCAATTGAAGCATAGTTTTAGATGAAACTTTTGTTTGTTCAACGTGGGTTAGGTTGTGAAATTAATTTCGTGATTAACATGGTTGTCTCGTCTTACACAAAAGAAATTGTCTACTAATAATGTCTTATTTCCATATTTTCTCTTTCTAATTATATACTACTAGGTTAGAAAATCACTAAACTTTCTTTATAATTCTCTACTTAATTTGATTTTGGATTGCGATTGTGATTGCGATTTGAGTTTTAAAATGTGTAATAATTTTAAAAATCATATTGAAAATGCATTTTGTATTTTTGCAAACTTGTTAGTTTTAAAATCCTTTCACATCGGCAAGGCATCAATCAAGCCATTAACAAACTAGGGAAGTTGATTGGCCCCACTTCAGCACAGCACAGTCGACGTCACTACTCTTGCGGGTCAGCGTTTCTCCTGCATCAACTAACGGACACGACACATCACACATGGAGCGCGTTACTTGTTCGACGTAATGTCTCAGTAACAGTAACAACGAAAAATAAGCCAAGCCAACCCAGCTTCATTCCTCGAACAGAAAACTAAAAATAAAAAAAGGAAATATTTTGAGATTGAGAGCAAAAAGCTAACGATTAGACAAGTCCGACAGAGATGTGGAGGCGCGTGGCTTCGCTTTCTTCCTTCATCTCATCCTCCAACTCTTCCTTTCTTGCCCAGGTTCCGATTCTCTTTCACCTCTGCTCTATTACAATTCAAAAAAAAAAAAACCTCAATTTTGATTTATCATATTTTGTTGTTCTTCTCTTTCTAGCTTGTTTACTCATGACTTCTGACAGTAATTTTTTATTGCTGTTTTATAGGCAGCATGCAGATTGAACATTTGGGAATCATTAACGACAGGGATCGCGCAACAGGTATTGTTTCGATTGCCAAAGTGATGAACATTTCTTGTTGTAATTGAGCTCGTGTTATACTTGGATAGGTTGAAACTTTGAAAGTAACTGATTTGCGACAAAAAAAGTTGGATAGAAGTTACAAAAACGCCATTGTTTATGCGTTGAGTGAAGGATATGCTGTTATTTTGTTTTGCTGTGGGTTTTGCTGCTTGGGGGAGCGTGTTAGGAGGGAAAATATAGATTCTTGTTAATTTGAAACTGACTTTGAGGGACCTTCTTTGAGTTGAACAGATTCGACAGACGTGTGTTAGATGTTCTCCAAAACATCTAAAATTTTTTCTGTCATTAGTCATGTATCAAAATGATGAGCTTTTGTTTGATATGAATAGTTTGAATCTGAGTTCTTCTGAGTTAGACAGTAAATAAGAAGAATTTAGCATACCAATCATTTTTCCCCAGGATTTCAACGTATTCACTTATTTCATGCGAATCCATGTTGCTACCTTAGATTGTTTGTTAGATAAATTTCATCTTTTTTCAAATTTAATTCCTTTTTACTTTTGTATGTTTTGTTAATTTTGCAATGCATTCCTCTTACTTACAGCAACAGTCTGTTTTCCATGATATATTCATAAAAATGAGTTCTTGTTGTTGGTTCATTATCTGCATGCAGGCAAAAGGTGTAATAGTCCCCAAAGAGAAAACTCCATTCATAACTTTTGTCCTAGGTAAAATTTGTGCATTGCTGGCGTGAGTAAATAAAGGCCCTTGCTTACTTTATATCCTAGCATGCAAAATACATTTATGTGCTATGCATTATGTTGTGGTTTTGAAACTCTTATTTTTTGAGCTTGGGAAGTTTTGGACAAACTTAAACCTTATTGTCTCCTTAAGTTTGTTTCTTTTTCCTTGTTTTAATATATTTATCTTTTAAATGTTCTTTTGGAGAAGAAAACAGAATTCAAGCTGCAAACCGCACATCTGTTATACTTTATTCTTTGCTTAACAAAAGGAGGGGTTGCATTCTGACCTAGCTTGAATCTTTTCCTTTTTAAGTGCCATAAAACATCATAGGTTACATGATCCACAAAATCATAATATGAATAGGTTATCTATTGTAGATGTCACTTGGCATTTTATTTTATGGTTAATATGCAAATGATACTTGAGGTTATTCAATGATATACGAGTGTTATAAACCTTTTGATAGATCAAACATTTTTCTGTTGTTACATTAAAGAAATAGTGATATCAAAAACTATATCCTGTTTGCTTGTTTGGACCTTTTTTTGCTCTCTACTTTCATATGGAAGATGTTTGTGACACCAGCCTTTGATGTACTATTTGCTCCCTACTTTCATATGGAAGATATTTGTGGCACCAGCCTTTGATGCACTATGTGTGATGCTGTCATGTGTTTAACTAAACATTGTTTGATTTGTAAATTTTCTTCTGGAGCTTACATTTAGTCAGATTTTTCACTCTGCCTTTCCATTTTCAGGTGGTCCTGGTAGTGGAAAAGGTACTCAGTGTATAAAGATTGTTGAGACCTTTGGGTTCAGACATTTGAGTGCTGGAGACTTGTTAAGGAGGGAAATAGCTTCTAACAGTGCAGATGGGTAATAATTGTTCTTCATTGTTGACAAATCATATTAATTTCTATAGTAATCCATGCCCTCTGATGATATAACTTTGATTTCAGTGCCATGATTCTTAACACGATTAAAGAAGGAAAAATTGTCCCTTCAGAGGTGACAGTCAAACTGATACAAAAGGAGATGGAATTAAGTGAAAATCACAAATTTCTCATTGATGGTTTCCCTCGTACTGAGGAGAACCGAATAGCATTTGAACAAATTGTGAGCTTCTTAGTTTGTTTCTTTCTAATGGTTTCTTGTGTGAGAACTGTATACAGTTTAACTATTTGCCTTCCAAACTTTGCTGTTAATTATGGGTCACCTAAAGTTATTTGATTGTTGGGTTCAAGAAACTTACTAGAAAAAATGATGAGATATGTGGAATTATTTGAAGAAGTGTTTTTTATTATTAACTTAACTTTCTTTATGGCATATGCAGATTGGAGTAGAGCCAAATGTTGTACTTTTCTTTGATTGCCCAGAAGAAGAAATGGTGAAACGTGTGCTGAATCGTAATCAGGTACATATAGATAATTTTCTGCCTTAAGTTGAATCATGTGAAAACCATTATTTGAAATGTGATGTTTTCTTATGCAGGGTCGAGTTGATGACAACTTAGAAACAATCAGAAAACGCCTTAAAGTTTTTGAGGCATTGAATCTTCCGGTTATTAACTACTACTCTCAGAGAGGAAAGCTCTATAAGGTATATATATACTATCAGCTGCTTCTGGGGCTTTATGTTATCCCTTTCTAATCAATGATTGCTTACATGGCATACATATTCAAAATTCTGTATTTGTTATAGTAACTGAGGCAAATACATGCAGATCAATGCAATAGGAACAGTAGATGAAATATTTGAACAAGTTCATCCGGTCTTTCGTGCCTTTGAGGTATATTCTGTGAGCACAATGATCCTCTCTATCCAGCTGTGTTGATTTCATTTTTGAATCAGAAAACACAGTGCCTGCATTGATTTTGAAATCTAGCATTCATTTTAGTAACTAACTTTTGGCTAGAACTAGTAGGGTTATTATTCTTGTGATCTTTTTTGAATATATTATTACTTTTAAGAATAGAAAAGTCCATCCCTTTAAATACGCAGTGGAACATCTTTGCCCTAGTGGGTTGATATGAACTAAAGGAGAGAGAATAGAGGCTGGAGAAACATTAGTTCCTCCTGCCATTGTAATGTCTGTACCAATATACTAGTAGGTAAGAGTTTTAGAGGTGATTTGTTTTTTTTTTTTTTGTGTCTGCAGCAGGTCGTTGGATGAGGTTCTTATGAAACAAGCTCATCAGAGGAACATGAAGATCCTTTTACCTTGTTTTGGAGGTCAGTTGAACTTAAAAAGTTTCCAGTAAGATGAGGAAATTAGAGAAAAAGAAGATTGGTAATATGGTTGAGGTGAATTTGATGATGGATGTACATTAGCTCAACTGCGAGAAAGTAGTGGAGTGTTGCAGCTCAACAGTCTATTAGCTCAACGTAACTGCATAAGAAAACAAAATAATCTGACAATTTATATTGACTAAGGACTGCTATTCAGTTTTCCTTACCTTTTTAAGTTTTTACTCAAAATAACATGCAAGATATATGAGGCTGAATTCTAGCGTTCAAGTTCGTAATAAATATCCTGCTATTCAAGGTAAATGTTTTGTTGGGATAGTTGTGGACTGTTGAGTAAAGTTGAAGCTGGTAAAGCCTTGGTTGGCGGTAAAGGTAATTTGGATAGGCATTTTTTTTTTCATGATAATATTAATTGGATCCTTTAGGTTTCATTGACCATGTAGCGTCCAATGGTAGTTCTTGGACTTCCTGCGGCCCATTAAAAAACTTTAGTATTCAGAATTCCTCAGATGCAGTGCTCCACTCTTCTTTCTCCAAAAATTAAAACGCTGACGACTTCATGTTTGATGAAAATTATGAGATGAATCCGAGAAAGAAGCAGCACAATAAATCATTAAATCCCAATAAAATGAAGGCTTAGTTGATAGAAACACAACATGAATCAACGCAATTGTGTTTTTATGTGGCAACCGCCATCTCAATTATCTAATTACTATTAATTAATGGATTTAAAAATATGGAATGACTTCTTGTAAGATTATAATCGTGCAAGCAATAATTATTTTTATGTTAATATTATATAATATCTCTGCCCTTAACATAAGGAACCATGTGCTCATGTCTCACAGCATATCTTTCAAATATTTGTTTCCTTTGTCTTATTTAAAAGACTACAAGTAAAGTACTCTTTCTTTGCATCATCAGCAAACACTTATTTTTCATTTAATTCCTTGCAACAGATACGTTTTGCCCTTACTTGAGCCTCATTATTTTATATCATAAACCCTTTTTTTTTTTTTTGAAGCAATTTTATATCATAGACTTTAGGGGGTTTTCACCATTCAAGCTGCCAAAATAATGCATTATTCCATGTATCCAAGTCATAGGTGGACCGCCCGCTCTATCAATTTTCGCATCCATTAATAAATGGACACCTAACTAGGCTCCCAAAAGAAGGGAAATGTAACAGCTGCATATGCATCGTCTAAGTCTACGGAAGCTTCTTGGCTTGGGTCTCCTTTTACCTAATTATTTAATTAGCCTTTCATATTAATTTTTGACTTTTTGCCACTCTGTTTTGACCTTTCAAATATCTCTTTATTGGCTGCTTTTCATTTGGCCTATGTTTAACTTCCCTTTTCATTTGGTCTAGAGAATTGCTAAAGCTTGAGATAGAAATTCTGAATTATTAATTAATTACAAGTCCAATATCATTTTTAGACCCCCAACATAAATTCAATAGCAGAAACCCCACTCATTCACCATTTCCATTTTTTTTCCCTAAAAATTTATTTGATTTATAAATCACTCTAAAAAATTAATATTTAACAAAATTAAAACTCATATTTCAACACTTACAATCCTTTCAAAATAAATCTCTTTTGTTTAAAAAAATTTCACAAAGCCAATGTGAGGACTGAGACAATCAGGGCTTGGATCTTATTGGCCGAAAGACTTTACTTTATAACATGCTTAAATCTTAATAGAGGCTGCTCTGTCCCCATTATCCAACCCTGATTGCGCGCGTTAGACCTAAAGCAAAGTGCCCAAGCCCAACTGCCCATGTCAAGATTGTCAACTTAAACACTATAAATTAGAACCCTATCAGCATGTTCTTATACAAGCTGATCTTACTCCTAAGTCTCAAGTTTCTAATAAGCTTTTAGCTCTCCAAAAAAGATGGCCAGAACCTCCCTTATTTTCCTCCTGCTTTCCCTTCTCTACATTGCTTGCCAGGCCAGATCTCCAACTGCTGCAAGCTCTCCTGCCTCGAATTTCATCAAGGCTTCATGTAGTGCCACCCAATATCCAGCACTTTGTGTCCAATCTCTCGCAGCATATGCCCCTTCAATCCAGCAGAGCCCACGCCAGTTGGCTCAGACTGCCCTGTCGGTTAGCCTAGACAGGGCTAAGTCCACCCAGGCATTCGTGTCCAAAATGAAAAGCTTCACGGGACTTAAGAAGAGGGAATACGATGCAATCAAAGATTGCATCGAGGAAATGACTGAGAGCGTGGACAGGCTCAGCAAATCAGTGAAAGAGCTCAAGAACATGGGTCAAGCCAAGGGTCAAGACTTGTTGTGGCACGTTAGAAATGTGGAGACCTGGGTTAGTGCTGCACTAACCGATGAGAACACTTGCGTTGATGGGTTCGCAGGGCGGAGCATGGATGGTAAGGTGAAAGATTCGATTAGAGCTCGTGTCATCAATGTTGCTCAGGTCACCAGCATTGCTTTGTCATTGGTTAACCAATTTGCTTCAAAGCAGTGATTAACCAACTGTTGTTTGCTCACTGGCACTTGCAGAAAAGTTGAAAAAAGTAGTGGTGGACTAGTCGTAATTTTCTTTAGAGGCTAGCTTTTGGTCAGTTTTGTCGTTTGGTTTGGTTCTGATGTGTGTATATGTAAATGAATATATGATGGTGGTCACTGCTCAGACATGGAGCTAGTTACTTTTCTCATTTTGTTTTTGTTTTGGTTTTGATAAACACTAAATAATAAAGTTGGAGTCCTTGAATTAATGGATTATTCACGCTAATGTGATTTACGAATAGATTGAGGAATTAAATAGTTTTCTACACTAGTAGTATTTATTAAAACATTTTAAAAACCAACACCTTAATAACATACTAACTAGTATTTCTTAATTAGATCAAATCTGATGAGTGTCTTCGCCAACTCCATTATATTGACGTGATTAGTGCATTCCAGGGGAGGTAATTAAAGTTTTCTAGATTAGGTTTCTCTCATCTTCTCAATAGAAAGTTCCCAAATTTCTGTAGTAGTTTAGGTTGATTCTTAAAGCTCTTTGGCTACGTTTTTCCTTTTTAATGGAAGCAATTCAGACAAGAGAATCAAAGCAGCTATTCGTCACCCAAAGCATTAATTGGATGCTCCAAATTCTGTCTTGGACCATTGACGACTGACTCCACCATCAAATAATTTCTTCTCTTCAAAGTTAACTACTAGTACAACATGGACAACTTGATTTGCTTATTTGCTCCGTTTTTCTCAGTGAAAATACATAAAAACTCACTGAACTATATCTCCTGATCACTGCCTATAAATTATGCCACAAAGTTGTAAAACTTGTTGCCAAACCTGCTTGGTAAAATCACATGTGAGATATAGGATGATCAATTCTATAATTAAATTAGCATTCTAAATATGGTTACTTTTTATTGAGAGAGAAAAAAAAAACTTATAAATTTCACCCCTTTTTTTTCCCTTTAGATAATAGTTTAGTATATATAAAGACGGTGATCGTGGTTGGGGGTGAAAGCCGAAAGGATGGTAAAGAGCATGCAGCAAACGACCTGTCGAGGTGGGGCTAGGTGGCTGGTGAATGGGGTCACTCTCTGACGTAGGCCACGTGAGTTCGTCAGCTATTGCTAAATTTTCCAAACCAATGAAAAAAAAATTAAAGTTTTGTTTTTTCTTTTGCAGCCAAAGTCGAATGGGATGGGCACCCATCATTGACACTTGACCGTCACGAGTCAAGTAGAAGTATTCATTCTTTTCTTTCCCAATTTGTAACTGTTGGTCCAAAGCATACTACTTTTTATTTTTTCTACAACTATTATTTTTTTCATTTTTTTAATATTGTATTCAATAATTGATCAAAATCACGTAAGTAAAGATATATTTTAATTTATTATTTAATAATATATTAAAAATTATAAAAAGTACTTTAGGTTCATTTTCAATAAAATTATCAAATTTATATTTTAAAAAAATATGATTATTGACGTTTTCTTTTCAAATTCGGTATATGATGTTGCAGTCATCTTGCATGTGGAGGGATACATTCAAATTGACAAACATAATTTTATGTTGTGTAATTAATAATTATTAATTAGATTTGAAAAAATATATATTATTTTCAATTTCATTTGCTTTCCTCTCTTTATGATTTTTTTTTTTTAAGTTGTTTCTTCAAAGCTCAATTATTGAATTGATGCGGCTATGCCTATCTATATCTACATTTTCATTATAACGCCCTCCAATATGACATTGGGCGTTACAACTTGCAGGCTCTTTAAGAAAAGATGCCTTATGTTTTCGCCCCTTCCAATGTTAAATGAATGCACGTTGGATACGTTTAGAGGTGGACTATAGTTACTATATAAATTAAAAATAAATCATGGAATAAACAAATAAAATAAAATAAAAAATCCTTCCCGTTGGGTTTACTTTTCACAAATTAATACTTTTGTAAATACAAGAATGTTTATGATCATACGAATAAATTTATACAGAATGATCATATTCATAAATTAAATAAAACAATGGAATAATTAAGTAGATAAAAAAATAAAAAGTAAGGAATGCTGCATTAATTGTTTCTCATCAATCTATATAATATTTAGTAATATATTATATATATATATATATAAGTCATATATACATACACGTAGGACATGCATGCTAAGTTTCATATGCATCCGTGCGATTCACATTCATTTTGTTCATAAGTTGTTTTGATTCATAATTTGTCCATACGACTCTCTGATTTTAATATTTTCATGCTGTACTCTTTCAGTTTTTCTTCTTCTTTTTTTCGAGTTTTTTTTTTTTTAATCTAATACTTGAAAATACATGAAATATGGAATTAGCTAAACCAAGTCACCAATGTTTTAATATTAATTTTCTAAATAACATTTTAATACTAATATTCTTGGGAAGTACAGATCACGTGTTACAAGATTATAATATTAATTCTTAATTTCTTATTTAGCTGATGAGATTAGGGTCATGTAATTAGCACATGGGATCAATTTTACATTTGAGTCGGACAAAACGAAGGCCATCCACCGTATATAATATTGAAAAATAATTGTGAATCAAGGTTATATAAATATTGTAGGGTAAACCTTGCTTAGTTGCTCCCCTTCTTTAAATGATTCATTTGACTAAAAATTTCTATTTATTACTATTTTATTAAAAAAAAATACTACTTATTACTATTAAACATAAATACTATTGAAATTTACCAATTATTAATCTAAAAACTCTTAAACCAAATATCTTTTTTTATAAAATTGTCTGTCAACTGTTAAGTTAAATAATGATATATTAAATGTGACAAATATCAAAATTAAAATTATATCTACATTAAATGTGAGTCAAAGATCAGAGAATGTAGGGTAAAGGTGGACGCTAAAATTGGATTTAGCAAGAAGTAAGCTTTGGCTAATTAGTAGTAAAGAGGAATTCCTATAACATTAATTATATATATAGCTCTACCACCTTACCAATAACATTAATTAGTAATTATTTTGAACAATTTTGATGAGGTAATTAATTAATTACAAGTTATGATTCAATAATAGCATGCTACTTTCTCGTATATTGGGGAGTTTTATATACATATTAATGTATATATATAGGTGTGTATGTGTGTAATTTTGCTTTAGAAATCTAGAATCATTGATATTTATTATAATTGGCACAAGGAATCTGATTAATCTACTTAAAACAGACTGATCCTTCTTGTTCTTGAAAAACCAAAAAAAAAAAAAAAATTTGTTCGCACATGGGATCGAAACCAAATAGAGGGCAGTATTCGTATTTGAAAAATAATGATGAAAACAAGGTTGATTACATGACGAAAACTTGTTATCTTCATTAAATAATTAATAGTACTTAATGATTAGACTTGAACGCTCTTTCTTTGGTCTTCCTAGCAATACTTCATCTTATTGTATCAAAGTAATGCTAGAAAATGTTGCATGCTTGCATACGTAGGCCGATAAAAAGAAATAGTAAGCTCTTTCTTTAGTATTCACAATATTAATTGGTGCATACAATAAGGAAACAGTAGAGAAAAAAAATTAACATATAAAAAGAGAGAAAATTTTTCTTTTCAAATCTCTGTTTGAACATTTCATTTGAATTAACTGCCAAAGATGTATGGAAAAAAATATATTATATATGAAATGGCAGAAGGGAAAACACTGGTAGTGGTTTAGCTAGTACATAATTGAGAGAGGATCAAGAAGAGCCAAACAATTGCTAATCATCTTAAAAAGATCGAACACAGTCTTCTTGATATTCTGATTCAGTGCGTTGCTCACTTTCTGCCCATCAAACTCATCCGTGCATGGGCCTTCATCGGTTAACGTGGTGCTAACGCAGGTCCTTATATTTTCCATTTGAAACTTACAGTCTGCGCCTTGTAAATTGGCCATTACCGTCAAGGATTGCTGCAGCTCGTCGAGGGCATTACTTACGGTATCAGCACAATCACGGATGATCTCACGCTCAGTAAGACTTAAACCGTTCAGTCTCCACAGCAATGATATGGAGGAGGAAGTTTCTCAAGCTGTTTTTATAGTGATGAATAAGGATAACCTGTAGAGTTTCTCTGGATCGGTTTTAATGGTGGACGCATACGCGGAGAGAGATTTATAGCAATCTTTGGGATATGCGGCCGAATTGCAGGCTGTTTTGATGTAACTTTTGTAGGCCTCGGTACTAGATTTGTTGGCTGCAGAGACGGTTGTAATGTTTAACAGGAGAAAGAGAACAATGGCAAGGGAAAATATGAAGAATTGGAAAAAATGTAATGAAGATCTTCTTCTCAAACTCTTAACAGTTTACCGTCAACTAGATCTGAGGTCAGTACTCAGTACTGTTTTTTTTTTTAAAATAATTTGAAACAATATGAGATGGCCAATAATTATGATCGGTCCAGTTAAATTTGCAAATTAGAGATGTTGCAGAGCACAGGCACAGTCACCTCTGCTTGGTTGGAAATTAAGTGCAAACACATGCATTTCCCTGTCTAATGGAAACAATAGTGAAACAGCATATATGCAGCAACCTACAGTTTATTAACTTATTCTGCACTTATTCAGCAGAATAAAAAAAATAAAGGCAAAAGCATGTGTTCTCACTGGATGTGAAAATGGTAGCAGGAAGCTTGTACATACCTATACATACGTGAAGCTAAATTACCGAATAACTATAAGTTTTAATTACTTGAATAAAACAGGGTAAATTACAGTATTAGTAAATCCATGGGTGAAGTGTTTGTTAAAGATTCTCATTGTTGTAAATGTGTTGGTTTCTATGCAAAAATTAACAATGGTAGCTTATGTAAATTAATTAGTGGTTGAATATTTATTGTCACAATATGTTGATCTAATAATTTTGAATTTAGATAAAATGGTAAATATATTGTATGGTACAAGAATATTTTATCTGATTGAAAATTTAAATTAAAATTCAATTTATATTTCATGGTTACGTATGTCTTATAAGATATTTGATGATTAAAAAAAATTATTTTAATTTATCAAACCTCTTAAATCAGATTCAAGAATGGTCATTATAGTCAAATCCGATGTTTGTTCATATAATTATCTAAAATTTGTATGGGAAAGAAGAAATGAAATGTATAAACTGAACACTGATATTAAAGAGGTTTTTGTTTGATACATGCATCCTCTTAAGATGAAAGATAAAGGAAGGAATTGTTCATGTGAAGGCGTAGGGAAAGCCATGTGATGCGCCAATCAGATACAATCGAAACGCAATTTAACAAAGTCAAACTCCCCTTGAAGATGGTACAAGTGTCTTTGGATTACAGGATGCGTGAAAAGGAGCAGAAGCAATGGCATATACACACACACTAACGAGTGAAGTGGGCTACCATTCCTTAATTAATTAATTGACGAATTACCCATATATATTTCAAGTCACTTCTCCCTTAATTCATTGATGTTTGTTTATATAAGAACCTGTCTCAAAATCAAAGAGGATCAATTTCTCAAAGCTGCTTGGCCATATATTTTAATTTTCTGGGTACAAACATTTTGGGCCATTTAATAATATAGTTGAAAAGTTAGCGGACCTTTCATTGGTTCTTAATATAATCAATACATCACTTCCCTCGCCTCGTGCATATTTTAATTACTGATCTCATAAAAGATTTTTGCATATTTAAAAAATAGTTTTTTTTATTTTTTAAAAAATATATTTGATAAATAAAAATAAAAATTATTTTCTAAAATGCAAAAATAAAGAAATAAATAAAATATTCAATAATATTATTAATGTCATTTAATTAAAAATATAATATATATTTATTAATTAATGACATTAAAAAGTGTTTAAATATGATAACTTGTAAAATGAAAAGAAAAAAAATAATATACATCTTTTATTTTCACAATTAAAAATATTTTTTTTGTTTTCATATTTTAATCTATTTTTATTGTTATTTTTTGAAAATTTATTTTCATTTTTAATTATCAAATACATTTTCATTCATATTTTTTTATTTTTTTAAAAAAATAAATACCAAAAATGGCTATTTTTTTAAACAAAACGTTACCTAAAGCTTTGTTACAGAGCAAAGCAAAACAAAACAGCAGCCGACAAGAAATTTAAAAAAAAAAAAAAATCTCTACTTTATGCATAAGTGATAAGCCAAGACTGCAGCTTAAATCAAGAGGCTGCTCAACCAACCCAAAGCAACAATTTAGATTAATAATATTATTAATACTAACATTTTTTATAATACAAAATATTGAAAGGTATCCATATCCAACAAGGAACAAACATATTTAATATTGCAAACTATAAGACGTGAATCATTTAATTAGAAACAACTTTCCTTATTGAACAATATGAATATAAATTGATATAATTACTTAATTAATTTCAATTTACAAACGACTCATGATCCCGATGGAATATTGGAATTTACATGTTTTTTAGACTTAAGTGGAGATGAGACAGTACTTTTTTTTTTAAAAGGTGGAGATAGACAATTACAAGCATGACAAACGCTTTCCTCCGCACTTTGATATTCCCTTTTTTCCTACGTTACAGTCCAATTCACACAAGCAAAGAAAATTAGGAGAATAATAAGGGAGTCTATTGATTAAGGCCAATCCATTGCTGGTTAATTCAGCAACTCTGCCGATGTTACTTCATTGCTGCCATTGATTGGTGGAGCTCATCCACTGAGTCTCCACACAATCTGTAATGGCAACAGCATCTTCGATCCAAGACTTTATCCACACAATCTGAAATGTTCAAAATCAACCTCTACTGAAAGCGACTTCTAATGGTGTAAAGTAGATGACTAGTATTTTCTACTAACAAAATTTTGTGCATATATATTTATTTATTCCCGATAGAAAGATTAGCGTTCGGATGGAAACAATCTTTAATTTAAACAATTAAAGAGCATAAATGACCGTCTTGATTCAATTTTCAATCAAACGTCATACTAAAAATAGGATATATTATAAATCTAACCCTGCTCCTCCGTAATTGTCAAATAGACAAAGATTTACCTATTCTAACAATCCAATCCAAGAAACTGGGAAATCCTTTTGACTAAAGTGATGATGCTAATTTTTAAAACAGGTAAAACTGCAAATGGAAAGATAAAGTTTAACCAATTAGACTACCATGATGGTCTACTCTGGAAAATGATTCTAATTCTCTCTTTGAGGAAGCCGACTTGATGAGTCACAAATGACCAAATGGGTGGTCTGAACCCGGCGGCTGAAGCCTGTTCCTTTGGCTTTGAAGACCCCACACACGTACATCGAGTAGGCAAGCAGTTTCAATCTTTCCATTTCAAATACAGTTGAATTAAAGTCACATTTTGCGTTGTCTGTGAGAATACAGCCTTTTCAGTACCTCCCACTTGCACTGACAAGGAAACTGAGCCACTTAAAATTATTTTAGAGATGAGATGTTACGTTAATGGGTGCTAACAACGTATTTCGTGCAGATATTTTTCTGATAGTGTCAGCAAAAGATATCGTCAACAGTTTAGGCTTGAAAAGAGTCAAGACCAACAGTACAGTAAACGGCCATATTATGTGATGGTCATTGCTGAAACCATTTTTTTAATTGTAACGGAATTTGATGAATGCGATCGATTTACCTCAACAATTATATACATCACGAATGCAAGAATAGCCCACATGGAGTAACGATTTCCCCCTATAAATTGGAGGCATTTTCCTTCTAATTTTCATTACATTCCAGTAGCTCTCCTTAGTCATTAGGTAAGAGAAAAAAAAGGAAAAAAAAATACTAGAGATATGGAAGGCACATTCTCTAATCGTTCTTTTAAATCCCTTCTCGTTCTTCTTGCCCTTAATTCCTACATATATTTTAGTTCAGCTGGTAGGCAAATTGCCCCACAAACCGGCACTGAGTTTATCAAAACATCTTGTAGTTCGACAACTTACCCAAAACTTTGTTTTGATTCTCTCTCAACCCACGCTAGCTTGATCCAGACAAGCCCTCAGCTCCTCGCCTATGCAGCCCTCAATGTGACCCTTTCAACCGCCAAATCAACCTCCACCATGATGGTAGCACTTTCCAATAGCCAAGGATTGAAGCCTAGAGAGATGGAAGCCATGCAAGATTGTGTGGAGGAACTGAGCGACACGATAGATGAGCTCCGAAACTCAATTAGAGAGATGGGTCATATAAAAGGCTCCAATTTTGGACTAATGATAAACGATATCCAGACTTGGGTTAGCGCTGCTCTAACAGACGAGAGCACCTGCAGTGATGGATTTCAAGGGAATAATTTGAACGGAAATGTGAAGGCTGCTGTCAGAACCAAGATTGTAACAATCGCTCATTTGACAAGCAATGCCTTGGCTTTGGTCAACAATTATGCTTCTCTTCATGGTTAGATTACCATGAACAGGGGAAAGCAAATATATATATATATATATATGTATATATTGATTTTAGAAACTACGTATTAATTTCCTGTCAAATGTAAAATATAAGCATGCCTATATGTGGTTTTAAAGTACGGATATATGTGATCTTGTTCTCACATAGTAAAATTCATGTGGCGCCTGATCTTTAAGATAGTGTGGGAGTGATTCTAGTATTGAGATTTCTTAATTATCCGTAATCTGTACAGATTGTACTACAGTAAATTTGCTTTCTGTAAAATCATAAACTACTAGTGCAGGATTAATCAAATTGATGAAGCCTCTCTTGCAGTAGAGGTTTATGTTGGAAGCAACACCTCTTTTTGTGTAGTATTTGATTTCTTAATTTATCCAGTTCCCAAATGCATTCCTTTTTTCATTGGTAGGATCTCAGAACCATTCTAACTCATTTAAAACTAATTAAATTGCAGCCCTGTCTTATAAAATTTAACAAATTCCTTGGAAATTAATTCATTTCATATATACCGTGTGATTTGATATCTTACTGAAAATCAACATATGTTTCTATTAATCAAAATGAGTTGCAAGAAATTCGAACAAGGTTGATGTGATTTGAGGTAAGCCGAAAGCCCAACGCGAGGTGCATAATGTATGTGGTTGGCTCTGAGTGCGCAAAATCGGCTCTGGAATCAGCATTAGAATCCTTGCTATCAGGTCCTCCGATAATGGGTCTTGTTAGCAAATTAGGGTTAGGATTGTTGCTTGAAAAATAGATGTCTCCACCTCCAACATCAATGTGTTGAGGATGTTGAGTAATGGAAGGTAAAGACGAGCTCCGATGATGTATCATTTGTGGGAACTTCTTGCCATATCCCACCATGTATGAATTATTCAATGGACTGCTTCCTAAAATGTAATCCACTTGCACCAATATGATTCCAAAAACAAAACTGATAACTTTTGGACTAATATGGCATATTATGTGAGATTTATTTTATATTTAGAAGGGGTTTTAATTGGTTCTTATATGAATTTAAATAGCAAGACAGGCATATAAATGGACATTAATTTGGTACCTGGCTTCCTGCAACTTTTGTGAGCCTGGCAGGGCATGCAACAATATTTCCACAACGGATCGCCCGATTGGCTTTACTCAGAGGGCGACTGTAGACAAGAAAAGGAAGGACAAAGCAGTTGCATGTTACAAATTGCTTCCTCCAGGTTTAATAAGGAGCCCACCTGGGGAGATATACATGCCTTTGCAAGAAAAACAAATAACAATTAGTCAGGGAGATTTTATTTTAGTGGTAAAAAAGAGATTCTAAAATCTTGAAATCTCAAGTTTTAGTCTCACTATATAGATTTAATTTAATTTTATATTAGATTTATTTAAGTAGATGTTATATCGTCTGTTAATTTGTGATTTGATTCATTGATTTTTTGTATGAAATATAGTATTTGACTATAATTATAATATCTCCTTATACTAGTAAATTTATAAAACTAATTAACAATTAAGGTAAAATTTTGGCATTTATTCTATTGCGACCAAAGTCATACATTTCAAAATAAGCTAGAATTGATACATGTTTAATGAATAAATAATTTCAAATTATATTAACAATCTTAACCGGTAAAACTTATATAAGAATTTGGAATTAAATTCTGCCTTCACCAAAAATAAGAAGGTTTATAGAAAGGGAGCTACCCTATTCTATATTCCAGTCATTGGACTCAAATAAATAAATAAAGTAATAAGCAAGAAAGTCTTGGATTTGTTTAATCCATAACTTCATCTTGTTCGTTCAACTTTGATTTTTTTAAGTCAAATATTTTTATTTTTAAATATTATTAATTAATTTTAAATGTTTAATTAGCAAACTATTTTAAAGGGTAAGAACATTTAAAAACATTTGAAACTAAAAGAGGAAGTAATTGTTATCTTAAACCATGTGATCAAGTATAAAGAAGTTGGATATACGTTTTACCCTTATTTTTAATTTTAAAAAATCCCTTCTGTTATGCATCCTCAGTTGAAACTTCTAATTTCAGGCAAATCTTGGCCACTTGGTGAGTTTAATAAAGAATTTTCAATTGGCTTTGGGATTATCTGGTGAGTAGGAGACTGACACAGTTGGTGATTCAGGCAACACAGAGCAAACAAACTTGTCTGCGTTGGTAACGAAAGGTTCAAGATATGGAGTTGGAACTGTTAATCAACTGCCAGCAGATCAGAAAATTATTACATTGATTTCAAAGTTTTCAGACTTTCTTACAATAACAAAAAGTCAGTAAACACATGAACAAGTACGTTGATGCCAGCGTTCTTGGTATCCCATCCGAATTCCGCTAAGCTACCCAGCTTCTCCAAGTTTTGAATGTTGGCCAAAACATAATTCCAGTAATAGGGAGTCTTCGTTGCCCTGAGTAACCATGCTGCTCCCCAAATTAATTCATCCTGTAAAGCATTTCCAGTTCCACTTAGAAGCTCTAGGCTTTAAATCGAAATTTGTGACCAAGGTAAGTCATCTATTATACTGATAATTTGAGTGCTTATTGTTTCCCCGAACAGAACACTAACCTGACATACACTATAATCACAGTAAAATGGGCACACCCATGGTCCAAGACTATCATTGTATGATCCTCTGTTCTTATCTGCAAATTTAAAAACCTAATCCGAGCACAATTGTTACTCATTGAACAAGTTCCTAGCTATAATTGGATATTCTGAAGAAATTAATACTACCTTTTACCATTCTTGCTCTTTTGAGGAGCCTTTCCGAATATCCATGATTAATAGGTCTAAACACCATTGAAAAGGCTGCAAGCGCGGCAGCTATCTCAGCCGAAACTTCTGACCCTGGAAACTGTTTATTGACTGCATATGGGGTTCTAGGAGTGTCCATGTCTTCAGGCCTCTCCCAGCAGTTGTGATCACGATAAGGATCGCCAACTTGAGCAAAAACAAAGCCAGGGATGCTTGTGGCTTTAAGCAAGTAATCGGTTCCCCACTGGATTGCCTCCAATGCATGTTGCAAATCTGAGCCCATGGATTGGCCAAACTGTAGTACAGTCCAAGCTAGCATAGTTATGGAGAAAGCCATTGGAAAATTGAATTTAATATTATCACCAGCGTCAGAGTAACCTCCCACCAAATCAACCTGAGAATGAAAAAGCATGTAATGTGATACCAAAACAAAAATTATTTATTTCTGCAGTTTTTATGGTCTATTTTACATAATTTCAGTTGATCCATATAAAGATTTTGAAGTGGGAAAAAAAATCAAATCCTGCTATGTATATTCCAAACTGAAATTGTTGTTTAAAATTTTCATTTGAGAAGATAAAAGAGAAACAAAAAGGAAACAAAGAAATTCTCTTATACTTGTATCAGTCAGGCATGAATCTCATGAAATATAAGAACTTGTCTCACGCACATGCTAGCACACCATGGCTATGTTTTTCTTTTTCTTTTTTTTTTTCTTTTCAATTAGTCCAACATAACTTATTTAAAAGTTAGCTTTACGTCATGCGTGCTTGAATCAAGCATTTGTAATTACAAATGGATATCACCTGCTCTTTATCTCACCACTCATTTCGCCATTCAGCTGGACACTTTTAACTCTTGCTAATGTAAGTCTAAGTTATCATCATTAGACTTGGAATCCTTTTATTTTAACTTTTAGGGCTAATTTGCTTGATATTCACATGCATATAAACTACATTTCCAAATGAGATATATAAAATATGTATGTATATATGTATGTAAGAGAACCATAAGTATTCTACTCTGCTGTTACTTTATAGCAGGTTTTTCCTGCTGCTTTGGACAATAAAATCCATTAATGTTTGGTTTTATTCTAAATTTTTTATTTTTTTATTTTTTACAAATTTGGTAAAAGGAATTAATAACAAAGTGTAACCAATAATGGCTTTGGAAATTACAATCTTTGCTAGTATGGGAGATATAGAAAGACTTAACGCCAATCTCAAAGTCGTCGCGAAGAGCAGAATCCTTCCTCCAGGTCACCCTTTGAGTAGGAGGCAACTTCCCGGACCACTGGCCTTCATAGAACAAAATACTCTTTGTTAATGCGTCACCATATTCATGCGAAGCTATCCTTGCCACCAACCCCATCGCCATTGCCGCCACTCCTAACATTAATAACCTTTTGTATTACACTCATGATATTTAAACGTTTGTGTTGTTTAAAATTAATAATCCTTGTACTCTCTCTCCACTTGAACATGTCCGATTAGGAAGAAATATATAAGCACGGGTTAAATTTCAAAGATGAATGTATCCGAATCCAATTATGAATGGAGAGATGACGGATGACCAAATCGCTTTGTAATGAAGCATGCATTTGCTTTATTCCCTGAAAGGCAGATTGATTCTGTGATCTGTTCAAACAAAAGAATACAGAAAGCGGAGGCCACGTGCACGGTGGTGAGCGCTGGTTTCAGTGTATTTGGAACTTGCATTTGTCAGTAAGACTCGTACATAAACTATATTTCTAATATAGTTTATTTTTCTTTTCCTATTTTGGTTTTGTAAATTCTAGTAGATATGTTTGTTGGATCAGTAATCAAATAACTGAGATGCATTTTTAATAAAATGATGATTTTCATCACATAATGTTTGGGTTTTATTATTTTTTCCAAGCCAAGATAAATAGAACAAAAAGGTATTTTTGTAAAAAAAAAAACAATATAAGCATTAGTAGACATACATGACGTCTGTAATTTGAATATGTGGGATTAAATTAAGCATCCAGCGATTTTGCCAACCAGGAAAGGTAATTAATTGGATTAATTAAATTAAACAACCTTTTAAATGGAAAAGCAAAAGCAACGTTGCCTTTCTGCTTCAATAATATCTCGCTTGCCGCTTACCTTAAGTTACTTTGATACCAAAAGTTTAACCCTTCTTTTTTCTGTTTACATACTCCATCCTAATCTCTTTCAAGTTTCAAGTCCCCATGCGTCCTTTGAATTTTTCTTTTTATTTCCAATCCATAGCCCTATAGCCATTGAAGTTGAAGTCAGGGAAACGATTGGCCCAAAGTAACTTGGGCCCTACATAGCCCATTGATATAAAAATGCTGCCCAACCCACCACTCTGGAGTATTTTACGTATAGAGACTGGCCACGTGGCCCAATTTCAAAGACTGGGAAAAGGTAAGCATAGAATCTCCCGAGGGATTAGCCATGATGAGGAAAATATTTTGCGACATCTAAGTGCGACCCAAGTTGAATTAGAGAACCCGCTTCCCCCTTGTTGCGGCCAAGTTCTGCGATCCAAACGGTTCCACGTCAGCATCTAAGATTTAAACTCGATATTTTTTATTTGAAAACAAATCTAATATTATTCAACTAATAATTCATTGAACATCTGGAAAGCCCTTTAAAAAGATATATATATCTTGATTTTGCTAATGTTATTAAAACTGTATCTTAATTATGTGATATTCATTATTGAAATAAGATTAAATAAAATAGTGACTTAGTATCGTATCATCCAAACCGGTGCGTTTCATTAACCAAAGAGATCTTCAAATTTATAATGAAGGGAATTATTGATGTTATTTCAATTGGAATTAGTAAATTAATGTAGAGAATATGTGCATATATAGGTTTATTTTTCTTGAAATTAACAATACATAAGAAGAAGAGAAGGAAGAAAAAAGTTTGGATACTCATTTTAAGAAAACCATATTTTGAATGTCAGTGCAATGTTAGGATTATTGCATCAATGCTAAGAAGTAAAAATGTTCGATGATTGACAATCAAGGGTTCTTTTTCTTTATGAAAAAAAATAAACTTTGCATTAACAAAAATTAAGAAATATAAATTACAATAGGGCCACCGAACTTCAGAATGTAAATTACAATAATTTTAGCAATATTGCGTGCTACCGCATTTGCTTATCTGATATCTTGTCGGTGCCTTCACATATAGGAATTAAGTGGCAATCAATACAAGCAACTTTCTGGCCAAAAAAACTACCTAGCAGCTTTGCTAAATTTCACGTGGGACTAAAATTTGGGACAAAAAGAGTAGGACGTGGGGTTAGGAGTTAGGACCCAGGAAAAGGGACCACATATAGGGACCCGCGGCCCATGGCACATCTCTAACAACACCCGTCAAGTTGCGTGCTTAATGATAGTGGGTAGCCCACGCCAGACCGCAAGCCGCCACGTGCAGAAATTCAGGAGCCCTCATTTCTTTTTTTTTTTTTTTTTTAATTAAAATTACGGTTTTTAAGATTTAAATTTTAAAATTATTATAATAACAAATAAATTAGATTAAATTTTAGATTCTATCCTTTCATATTTTCATTCACTCTTTGATCGATCCTCATATATTAGCAAAGCTCCTTTGTTTACCATTTTGATACAGAGAACAGTCCAGTTGTAATCGAACGAGTAAATTCCACTTGGTTAATTATTGCTTTACTGGAAATTACATTCATTAAGGAGATGAGTCTGTCTATAAATAGATTTTACTTTATACTTAGCATTAGCTTAGCGGGTGAGCCACATCATCATCATCATCTTCTTCTTCTTCTTCTTCTTCTTCTTCTTTCTTATTATTATTATTATTATTATTATTATTATTATTGTTATTTCTCAATGCCAACTAACCAACTAAGTAGGTGAAGGTAGCAACTTTTGCACTCATTGATCGAATGTTTAGCTAAATCAAGAGTAAACTCCATGGGAGGATGTTAGAGTTAGCTAAGCAGACCACAAAATATGGCCATGGGGAAAGGGTGACTCCAACATCATCATTGTGATTTATCAAAGTTTAACACTTGAAAGAAAGGGAGGAAATGGTAGGGACCAGGAATGGAGCTTGGGCTAACAGAGGGGCCACCATGCCACATTCAGACCCAGGTAGACCTTTTGCCTTTGGAGCTTATTTTGGCTGGTAGCTGTTCCATTACGTCACCCACCAATATCACGATTCACCGCTATTTTATATATATATATATATATATGTGTGTGTGTGTGTGTGTGTGTGTGTCTGTGTCTGTGTCTGTGTATGTGTGTGACTTTTCTTTCTCTCTTTTCGGGGTCTTCTGGACCCTTTTCAGTGCATTTTCTGATTGGTCTGTGCCGTTACTTCCTGACTTCAACGTCTCCTCTCTCTTTCTCTCTCCCAGGGTCTTATTCAAGAACTGGAGCTATAGACACCTTAATTTGAAACAGAAAAACGTTCTCTCTTTTGGGTCTCTATCATTTGCGGGTGGATCAGGTGGTGGCAGTATCTCACTCTTTGTCTCAGCCAATCTTGTGCCACCTTTTTTCCACCCAAAGCTTTTGCATCAATTTAGCTCCAAACCGACAGTGAGAGAAAATGAAAGCTTATGATAATGAAAACACTTGGCTTACTAAGATATATCACACCAATTCTTGATCATTAGGGTTTCTCTCTCTCTATTACTTTTCTTTTTCTTTTGCTTCCTATTTAACCCTACTCCTCCATTCTTCCACCTCCAAACCTTCCCCTTTTGTACCCATTTCTTTTCTCTCTTTCTTCCTCGGGATTCGATCCAACTTGAGCGACTCTTTCAGGTACACGCTTTATCGGAGAGTACGAAAGACAGTTTGGTTCAATTCCTGAGGCCACAAAATACCTAGTACTACTAATTTATTGGTACTTGTTTGTTTCTTTGTCTTTGTCTTCTTGTCCAAATTTGGAGTCTCCTGATCAATATATTTTGGGAGAAAAAAAAAAGGGTTTCTTGATTCTTGCTGGAAGATTCAACCAACCCAGAACAGTGGGTTATAAAGAGCTAGAGATCTTTGGTTGCTTGATCCGTGAGCTCTCTCTCTCTCTCTTTGACAATTATATACTTTTCTTTAGAATGTATAAAATATTGTGTGTTTGGTTTTACGTTAAGGGATGAATTTAATTTGGCGAAAACCTTCTTTGAGCGCAGATCTACAAGTTTTTCTTTGCTGATGAAAAGTGGATCTTTAATCCATTTCATCATGGCATACTTATACCACTTTGGGAAAATTAAACTTGCATAATCCCATGATTATCATACTTCATTCAGCAAAAATAAACATTTGTACTTCTCATATGCTTTTTTTCTGCCCTTAATATGTTCTTCTAGACTTTTTTAGACTGCGAAAGCATGCATGCTGATTCCATTAAGTTTCATCATCCCAAATTAAACACTATCTCTTGGGGAGAGAGCCGCAATGAACATTTTTAATTCTTAAATAGCTTTCGTTTTTAATTGTGAGGTCAACAATGTCATGATTTTACAATAGCAATAACGATAAAGGTTTTATCAAATGCATAATGATCGTGGCATAGAGAATTTATTACTCCATGACAAATCCAAATTCAAAATTATGAGAATTTGCCTGTGTAATTTCAATTTCACTGCATGTGGGCCTGCATCATCGTTCATCTATATTCAACCTTGTTCTGTTTATGTAACATATTGCGGTAATAACAAGAGAAGAATGATGAGAAACTACGTTAGATGATTTTACCTTTCTTTTTTTTTTCCCAAAGGAAGCTGAAAAAAAGAAAAAAAGCCAACCTAATTTTCTTGCTTTTAAGCTTCAACTACTTGAATCTATCATGATTATATGCAACTTTTTCATTATTAAGTTGACAATTGATAGCTTTCCTTACATTCTAGTTAAATGAAAACTTTAGAAAAACTGATGACTCAAATATCTTTTGCTTATAAGATATCTTGCCCTCACAGTCTTTGGCTTAAAAATGTAATTTGCATTAACATTTAATTAAGTGCATCGGATTTAAAAATTTTCTTCTCATCTTACCTAAACTATTCACACTGTCCAACAGACAAAGTTTGAGCTACACTCATTTGGCCTTGAGAAAAAGGAACACATCCATGTTCATCATATTTCCTTAAAAAAATAAATAAATAAAGCGAAAGGAAACAAAAGGACTGTTACATATGCATATATAATGTTACAAACACGATTTTGTTCACTTGTCTTCATTATGTTATTGTCTTATTGACCTGCATCAAATATTCCTATTTCAATGATAATGTAAGCCATTCAATCTGCTAGAACAAGCCTTTAAATTTAATTTGCATTCTAGTATCGGAAATTATCACAAAGAAAAGAAAAACAAAACAAAAATAAGTTACCATATGCTCATTTAATTCTTGGAAACTAGACTTATCTTGCAAGTTTCATGAACTGTTTTTGTTCCTGTATTTAAGAATTTTTTTTTTTTTTTACATTTCTTCATTTAGTCCAATGCGATCATAGTCGTATTGCTCTATTGTCTATTTTAAAAGAGATAAAAAATGATAAAAAGTACCATATATTTTCTTTCCACATTGATCGATTCCAAGGATAGTTTCAAACTATGATTAATCCTTAAACGATCAGTTTCTTCTCATAAAGATGTCTTATGGTCATATTCTATTTCTTACACACATGAAATTAATGTAGGCAACTCCAAATTAGAAACTGTTGTTTTCATCAATGCATGAAAGATTCTTAGACATGAAATTTGATACGTGATTTTAAAATGAATTTTACGATTTATATGATGATTTGTTTATATTTTCATATATACTCATCATGTCTTGCTGATTGAGAATAAAATATATAGTGGAATTTTCCCTTCTTATTGATGGAACTTCTGATTACCACAAAAGTACTAAAAGCTAGGTTTTGCTCATAGCAACTTCCTTATCCCTGAATTAATCATTCTCCCCTTTACTTAGAATGCTGGTTTATAGTTGATTTGTTGTCGGAACTGCAGAAAGTTATCAAACATGGAAAACAGTTTTTTTTTTTTTTCTTGTTCATCAAAGCCAACTTCATGTCCCAAGTTGAATGACCTAGCGCTAACTAAAGCTGCTGCGTCTAGCAAAAAGAGGAAAACCATTTGTATACACATTCTGAATCTGTGCAAAAGATTAATTAATATTTCAAGATGATTAGTCATTGTTAATGGAAAAAACAAAATTATTAATGTATCATGTATTAAATTTTTACTGTGCTGATAAGAAGTATTCTCTTGCATGGATTTGCAGGATTCAAGGCCTAAGCAGGAGAAGATGGATATATTTTCACAAGTTCCCCCAGGCTTTCGCTTCCATCCCACAGATGAAGAACTTGTCGACTATTACCTTAAGAAGAAAATTACTTCAAGAAGGATTGACCTAGATGTAATTAAAGATGTCGATCTCTATAAAATTGAGCCATGGGATCTTCAAGGTATCTAAGACTTCATAATTTTTCTAAACCTATATAGAATACAAGTTAAGGCTAAATGAAACTAAATATAGTTTGTCATGAATTTTGAACAGATTTATGCAGAATAGGGACAGAAGAGCAAAATGAATGGTATTTCTTCAGCCATAAGGATAAGAAGTATCCAACTGGAACTCGCACAAACAGAGCCACTGCAGCTGGGTTTTGGAAAGCAACGGGTAGAGACAAGGCTATTTATTCTAAGCATGACTTGATTGGGATGAGGAAGACCTTAGTCTTTTATAAAGGTCGAGCCCCGAATGGACAGAAGTCAGACTGGATTATGCATGAGTATCGGCTTGAAACAGATGAAAATGGAACTCCACAGGCAAGTCTTTTCAATTACTACTTAAATTTACTTGAGAGGAATATGTAGTGACGCATGCTTTGGCTTTTTCCTGAAAGGATTTGCCTATACATATATGCTTGTTTTCTTATTTACTCTTAATTACACTGAGATTATGTAAAAACTAAAAATATTTAGAGAGATTAGTAATTGCACTTCTGGTTATTGAAATAGTGTTAATTATGTATTAAGTTCATATAATTGTACCTATTCACCTATATTTGTACTTTAATGAGATGAAATTATATGCAAAATTATTAATTTGGGTTTTTTTCCTGATCAATGAAGCAGGAAGAAGGATGGGTTGTGTGTAGGGTATTCAAGAAGAGAATAACGACTATGCGCAAAGTCAGTGAGCATGAATCTCCATGTTGGTATGATGATGAAGTCTCTTTCATTCCAGATCTAGATTCACCAAAGCAAACATCCCAGTCTAATATGGCTTACCACCTTCCCATTTCCCGCAAGAAAGAGCTTGATTTGCAGTACCAAGTTCCGCATGAGAATCGCCTCCAGCTACCACTTCTAGAAAGCCCGAAACTACACCAGGGACCGGGTGCCGTAAACTGCAATTTTATGGTTGCATTTGGCCTAGACATGAACAATGCGAACACTCTACAGTCTTCATCCATGACACACGAAGATCATATTCAACAAACTCATGGGCAACGTTTGCATGCACTCTATGGTAACAGCAGCAATGAGCAAGCGGAGGATCAAGTGACTGATTGGCGCGTCCTCGACAAGTTTGTGGCTTCTCAGCTCAGTCAAGAAGAAGTTGCCAAGGAAAATAACTACTCAAGTGCTTATGCCAATAATGTTTTCCATTCATCGGAGCAGACAAATTTGCTCATCAGACACTTGAACAGACAAGAAATGGTACCGGAAAATGCACCATCATCAACATGCAGTTGTCAGATTGACCTGTGGAAGTGACCGGTCCTTTGTTTAACTTATTTCGACAGTATATAGTACTGATCATAGGGTATTCAGTTTCAAAGAAGAAAAAAAAGGGAAGTTACGAGTTAAATTTTCTGTACGTAATTAAACTGTATAAAAAAGCTTAACTTCAACTGTTGAGCTCCAAGCTTTTCCCTAGTAGTATGAAATAGTAGTCAGTGAAAGAAAACTTGTTTCTACCAAGAAGAAATATTGGTATAGGTAGCTAGGTGGAGTGTTGCTGTAAGGAATTGAGTTAATTGCAGCATTGTTGTTTGCAAGTAAAGGCTTTTTATTATGCCCCTACGGTTTATATATGTATAACAGCCAGAGGCATTACTACTTATTGATCAACCCGGCAGTTGATCAGATATGTATATGTTTAAGTTAATGAAATAGTAGTGTTTAGGGTAACTTTGCTTTGACTCTTTCTTGGCGTTAGGCTTTTAAATTTCTACCTAGATCAATGTTTGTTTTTAAAATAGTTTCTAGTGGATTATTGATTGCTAGAGAAGATTATAAGAAAAGCAAATTTAAGTGCTTAATTCAGTACAATTTCACATAAGAAAATAAAAAAAAAAAATTTCCAAAAAGTTTTTGGCAATGCTTCTAATTAATATTCATATATCAGACAAACATCTTATGGGACCATGCACAATCAATGTCTCGGCTTTTATAAAATATCATCCAAACTTGTAGGAAACAATAATAAACTGAAAAGACTTTTGCACTATGCAATCACGAGAATGCGAACTAACTGATTACTTGAAGGTTAGCTTTGCTGGAAAGTTTGGCAAATGAGATACGCACTCAAATATAGTTGTTTTCAAGCGTAGAAGGCACTCAAATAGTTCAATCAGCCTAAAATATTGCTGGAAGTTAAGTTTCTAGTGGTGGCTATATAGTATAGGTTTCTGCTAATATTTAGTCCAAAGACACCATAAAGATTAAGTAAGTAGTAATTACTTCTTCTTAATTTCCCATATATATATATAATTAAAGAGATATATATCACTTGAATTAACACAACTTAGCTAGCTAGCAAAACATAGAGGCCAAATTAAAGCGGCTAGCTAGGAATGCATGAACATGAGTATGAAAAGCAAGTTGTCAGACCTCCAGAGAATTATAAGCTAATTATATATGAACACCGAACTCGTCCTTAAAAGAATTCAAAAGCCCCAAAATTTTCTTGTTATGCTACCAGGAAGGTGTTTAAAAGGCAACATATGAGCAGCATCTTAATTAAAATTGGATGATGAGGAAGAAGGATATAGAGCAGATGCATATGTATAGAAGTCATTTCATGCAGAGTGAGACTAAGAATAAACCAGTAACTTATAGAATGATATATAGCTTATGCATGCTATATATTTGCTGACCCGATTACAGTTGGGTACTCTCTTCTCAATACCAGCAATCTGCCTAGCTAGCTAGATTTTGCTCTTAAGGCTCTACCTCTTTGCTCGCAGAATATTATTAATTCTTGTGTTTGAAAGAATATTCTTAATCCTCATTTTCCTTACAAGCTAATTAAACTGATCAAATCCCCAAATCCATGTAAAAGCTACCTTGGCCAGGCACACACTAAAAGTCGATGATTAATCCATTTTGTGAAAATTTGAATCAAGATTATGATACCATCACTTCATTATTAAAGTCATGTTACAGAATCAAGAAAATTAAAATGTTCGAGGAATCAATTTGAACACAGTTTACCTTTAATTTTTTGTTATTCCTAAAAAAAGTCCCCTTTATACGGATATATCTCTGCTTACAAGATCAAGACAAGTAATACTGACGTAGGTTAAGGTATAGCATAATATTAATCATTTATTAAATCAAATAATTGCTCTGTTCGAAAATTAACAAAACTTCAATGGGCCGCCTAAACCAATAAAGCAACTTAGGAAGCACAGAAAGCAAAATATTTTAACAAAGAAGATATATTCGATAAATTTAAGTATAGAGTCCAATGGCATTGAGAATGGGTATGTGAGTTGGAAGTACATAAGATTAATGATGGATCCCCAGTGACCTAAATGACAATAGGATAGACTTCACTTGCAAAAATGTCTAAAGACAAAACTTTTTAACACCAAAAATAATGTCTAGTGACTTAACTCGCACGCCTAATCTAACTATCAAATTTTGAAACACAAATAACGGTGAATAGTTACAAACCCCTTCGACAACATACAGAAGGCTTATGAATTATCAGCTCCCGACAATGATCTTAAAGTGAAAATTGAAGCTAAAATTGTGACCACCAAAGACAATTAAGCACTTGCCTTTGCGGTGTGCAAGGTAAAAGTGTTTTTGTTAGAAAAACGATCCTCTGTTGTGCAGCGAGAAATCGCATCCCATTTTTTTTTTTATTATTAATATTATAATTATTGTCTCCACTGCTTTCAATCCACTGACCAAAGTCCATTCTGCATCAAACACCCACAAAGTTGTTTAAAATACAGCACAAAAGTTAAGAGTTCTACGTGAACCAATTGATAATGAACCAATTAAATTAAACGATTAACAAGTTCATTTTAATTAGAGAAGATTCTTTTAATACACGTTTAACTAAAACCTTATGTATCAAATTAAAACATGAAAACATTATTTAATCATTAATCATTGGTTTTATATACAAGATAAAAACAAAAGACATTTATATCTAGCTTTACCAGAAGATAGGCCAGAAAATTAATCGTGTTAGACACAGTTGGAGATCCTGCCATCTCATTAAGCATTTGAAATTTCTCTTTAAAATTATATTTTAATCATAAGATTTAATATTAGCTAACAGCCGAACCCATATTCAAGGATAGGATAGGATAGGAGTAAGGCTCTAGGAAACATATTGGAAATTTTTGGAAACCTTTGTTCAACTTTCTAGTAGCTCTGCCATAGAATCTATATGTGCGGTCTATTTAGGGCCTGGCTGATACTTGCTCGGCAGATTCATTTTTTTCTTTATTATTATTATTTTGGTTTGACAGATTTTTGCATTAACATTTGGTTATTGGTTGCCTTACCAAACACCAATGTGGTCAAAGAGCTTTTTCCTTGAAACAAAATAAACACACTCTGTTCTACAATAACTCTTCCATTTTTAGAATTTAATACTAGTGACAGCTTTGGGCGGTAGCCTCATACCCTCACCTTAAAGGTGCAGGCGATAGATAAAATAAAGGAAACAAATTTATAGGTTGACTGCGATAACCCTAGGTAAATTAATTATGAAGAATCTCAAATTTTATTAATTTGTTTTCCGAAATAAAACCAAAATATATTAATAAACCCGCAAGTACAAAATGAACTACATGGCAACCCCGAGCAATAAAATTTGAAACAACATAATACTAGGATTTTCCCTGCCAGAAAATTTCTGGAAAGAATATTGATGTTGCAGCATCACGTGGGATTGGCACAGGAAGCATTCATTTCTACAAGGTTTCCTCAAAAGAATAAGGACGAATAAAGGCTGAATTCACTTCCCATATTTCGAGTGTAGCCTTCACATTTACTCCCGTTGCATTATTGAACAAGAATACCCTTGCTGCTCCATAGATGGCTTCCGTTGGATAAATTCTTGATGTGATCACCGTCCTACCTCCTTGAGAAAAGCTTTCCACGATTGAATGATCCACCTGAATACACATTTTATAACTCAATTTTTATCTTTAAACACATGTCTTCCAACCTAGTAGAAGGTAAAAGGTCTATCAATCTGACAGAACATTTCTCCCTTACCAATACCCTCATCTTGTAGTTTTCATCGTCAAGCACTGGAACTTTGCCTCCATACACTTCTTTCAAGACATCGGAAGCTTTAGAAGACCTGCATCAAACAATTTATTTGGCTCACATTTTTCTTGCTAGGCGAAAGCTGAAAAAAAAAAAAAAAGCATGTAAATAAAATAAAGAAGCAAACCTTGTTTCGTCAGCGCAAAAGTAAGTCTTGAGACTGCCATCAGAAGTATTAACGGGACGGAAATATACAGGAGTGAGCTCAGAAAGTGAATCATCAGCAATAACCAGGACTCCAAATGGCCCAAAAGTGCTCCTGTCAACCGCACCATCACCGCAATCACTATCTTCGTCCGTGGTGTTAGATACCAATGACTCTATGTCAAACTCTGCTAATATATCTAGCTGTAATGTTTTCAAGAAAAATACTGGTGAGTTGAGAGTTGAGATAATTGAGAGTTACTGCAAGCAGTAACATAGAAGTACTTAAAGGACTTCATTTTTATGGGGTGCTAAAAAAAAAAAACAAAACCTGAGTGGCGGTGCCTATGTCAAGAGGCACAACTGATCCTGGTTCAACAAGCACTTCCTTAAACACTGTACTGTTCAATCTCAAGCTCTCTACTTCTTCCACTGGCCACTGAA
The DNA here is from genome assembly GCF_002303985.1 of Durio zibethinus. The sequence goes on along the minus strand of NW_019167838.1, from coordinate 23,288,706 downwards.
GCAAACGGGTTCCAGTCTTGCTGTCAAACAGAACCGTCCTGGGAATTGTCTGTAAAATACAGAAACAAATGTGGGGAATCATTTCGGTTTCAAGTTAAAATTCAAGTTAATTAACTTTATGCCATCAAATATAAACTTAATTAACTAATAAATCCTAACTATATTAATGAGTAGTATCAAGTATGAATGTGTGTACCTGAACGGAAGCCCAACCTTTTTCGAGATCATCTGTTTCACTATCAGTTTCATTAATCCAACCCCAAAGAACCCTCCTTTGTTTATGTTGATCAAAAAATGTCTTTGAGGCATAGTATCTTCCGTAATCCACCTTCAACCCGATACCCACATCCTCTTTCGGGTTGTCGGGTGTCCACTTATCCGTTACCGGGTCATAAGTCCCAAGTGCATAATGGTCCACCTTTGTATCATCCAAACTAGCCTTCAACACATGCTTAATTCCTGGTCCAAATGCGGACGTGTCCAACCCCACCGACCCGTTTATTGCAACAGGGTAAAAATCTACGCATTCCCACATACCTGTACCCGGAACCGCATGTAAAACCCCGTCTAATAATTCATAATCCGTAAAATTTGTTGTTTGATATACTAGAGAGATTCCTATGGTGGAATTAAATCTTGACCCGATCGTGATCCGCCAGGTACCATCGGGTGCAAGCCAAGCTGTTGTCGGGTCCCGGAACTCATCGTATTCAATCCCGGTTGGGTGAACAATGACCGGGTTACCCGGGTATTTTAACCAATCAATGAGGAGGGGATCAGATAGGTTGGCGGGGTAGGCAAGGTTTTGCACCTGCACCGACTCATTGGTGCTGCCGGTGTAAAGCACGACGATTTGGCCATCTAGCAGGAGAGTGGCGGACCCCGTCCACACACCGTTGATATCATACCAGCGGTCGGGAACCATGGCGAGTGGGAGATAGAGCCAATGAATGAGATCCCTCGACACAGCGTGGCCCCATGTTATGTTGCCCCATATAGCTGAATCAGGGTTGTATTGATAGAAAAGATGGTACCATCCCTTGTGATACAATGGACCTGCAGCCACCATATCTTTCCTCCATAAAATCACATGCTACCAAACTTCCTTTTTTTTTTGGGTTAGTTTGTAAAACTAGTTGGACTGCAAACCAAACGGTCAAGGAACAATTTCTCTTAGCTTAACATTATTTGATGGTCATTTATCCGTACGGACCGTATCTATACATTAAAAGAATCTACTGACAAATGCTATAATTAGGGAGCCACGTGAAGGAGACCACTATTAAAAAAAAACAAAGATGAGATTATTTGTAATTGGTAAATGTGGGAGTATTTCTCTTCAATCAATCCTAAAACAACCAAAATCTTAGCACAATGGCATGAACGGTTGGATAATACAGTATCATTGTTATAGTAGTTAAATTTTTTTTTATCGTTATTTTTAATTTTATAGAATTTAATTTCGTCGCTGATTTTAAAACTTTTAGATTAATTAATTTTTTAATATAAGTTATAGAGTGATTCTTTATAATCTCTAAATATGTATAGTATAACACTTGCAGGCTTTGTATCCAAATTTAGTTCACGTTGCTTCTAAAAAAGTGCAATGATTAAATAGTAATCATAAAGGGCTAATGATGCGCCTCCCTAGGATTGTTAGCTTATCAAAAACAAAAAAAAATTTGGGCTCAAATTGTGGTAAGGAAGCGAAAAAAAAAAGTAAAGTAGTTTTGTTATGAGATAATGAGAAACTCACCGTCAGGATCTGAAGCAGGATATCCAAATTCCCCCAACCAACGCGCAATAATAAGAAAAGACTGATCATTAGAAAGCAAACAAAAAACAAGACAGAAAGTAATCATCATTTAAAACAATAAAACTAAAATGAAATGTCTGATTTTCAACTATGGGAAGGAGGACAAAAAGCGCTAACTCCACAATCTAATTAACTTCCGTACTCAGAAACCTCAATATAGTACAGTTTGAAAGTGATCTAGAACTTTAGTTAGCAAATAAAAATAAAAAAAATGTTATGTTACCTACCATTCATCCAATTCTTTTCAGGCTGAAAGTGGTAGGCAGTTCTTTGCCAAGCAAACATAGCGTTTGTCCAATTAAACGAAACCTCGTCCAAAAGAGATGGATTTGACTTGGATGAGACACCTTCAGCGACCCCTCTTGGCAGCGCCTTTGAAAACGAAGCAGGTTTTGACGTGGGCGAAGGTGACGGTCCCTTGTTGGGCGTTGGTAATGGTTCTTGGCTTTGGTTAAAAATTAATGTAACCAATGAAAGTAGGAAAATGACGGAGGCAGAGATAACTGCAAAACCGTTAACGGGTTTCCCCCGAGTCGCTAGCGCTTCGCGGTGGTCTAGCAAGGGAGCATAGAATGCTGCGGAGTTTTCTTCAGCGTCATGGGAGGTGCTGGCCTCCATGTTAAGAGAGCTAGCTTGTGGATGGTTACTTGTTGAAGAGATGTTACAAGTACAATGAGCAATGACAAAAGGAGAAAAGGGTAACGGAGGGTTTAAAATAGAGCAACGAGAAAGCGAGATAGAGGGAAGAGAGGGAGCTTTACATGTCTCAGCAGAGGGTTGGTATATCGTGGGGTAAATATAGCTAAGTTTGGATTGGTGGTTGTCCAATGTAGTTGAAGAGAGAGAGAGAGAGATCTCGTGTTTTCTGCGGCGAAACAAAGAAGGACAGGTGAAAAGGTAGACAAACTAAGATGAAGCTCTTGGGGTTAGGAATCTGTTACATAATATTTATTAATGATCGTATTTAATCACTTGGTTTTTGGTCTGGGAGATTGGAGAGTTAATTTTCTTAATTAATCCGGCATTGTCTGCCTTCACCTATAAATGCAATTGATCTTCAACTTGATGATCATATAAATAAATAAATAAATAAAGCAGGAGAAGCTAATGCATAGCTGAAACAGAGCAGGCGAAGGAGTTAATAGAACAACCAAAAGGATCACGAGAGAGGGGACCTCAATGAAATGAAACAGGACATTTGGCAATTCCATCATCACATGGTTAATTTTCTGGATAGCCCAAAGAAGTTGGGTGGTTGGCATTAATGTTGAAGGAAATAATACAATCAACCAATATTGAATTTGATTTCTGAGATTAAAAATGACTTTAAAAAATTGATAGTGGTCAGAATTAGGCCAAGGTTATGAATCGTGATGATGCTGTCATGGGAAAGTGATTTTTGCTCCATCCTTTGTCTCTTACTAAGGCTATGGCTTTCTACTTTCTACAACCTTCCTTCTTTTGAAACAACATGTGATCTTATTTAATAAAGTTATAGTACTAATTTCCCATTTTTGTGGATTCTGATTTTGTCTATCAAAAATAGTTGGCATCAAAATAACTAGTTTTCCATTATCATAAATTAGAAAAATTAAATAATTTTTCAGTTATATGAATTGATCTAATTTCAAGTTTTAATTAGTAATAAACATGAGATTATTTTTTATCCTCTCTGAATTAATAAAAAAAATAAAAAATAAAAAATAGCATTATCTTTCTCAAAAGAAAGAGGAATTTTGTTTTAAAATATAGAAATTTTATTTTATTTATTTTTGTGAAACTTTCTCCTTTTCAGAAAAAAGGACACGAAATCTAGGACTTAAATTTATAACTCAAGAACAAATAATTTACTTGTTGGTTTCTATATGAGAGCAATTGTTACATTCACATAAGTCGGGGAAAATTGACGTTGAAATGATAACTATATCTTACATGGAAATTCCAGCTTTTCTTATATGTGTAATTTCAATTCAAAAACCTCTAAAATTACAAATTAGAATAGGCAATTCTCCTATATATGTATATATGGTGTTTTCCGCTTCAATCAGTACTTGGACTTTGGTAATTTTCAATGGAATGGTAGTTATCAGATTCACATGGAACCTTAAAATCTCAAAAACATATATTTTGGAACATCATGTGACATGCTTGAGTAAACAAAGCCTAGAATCCAGGATTAATTGTCTTACCACTATTCTGATTTGAAACAAGTATCATGTGCTTCTTCAGCTGTGAGTAAATATCACTCGTCTTTTAGTTCGGAGGCTTGTTGTTTTCTTTTTGAAATCTTTGTGCTGCTTTTAGGATGGAATGGTTGTTAGGATTTGAGAGTACACCATCACTGTAAGGCTCATAGGATCTTGCGATGTTTAAAATCAGTGTCTTTTGTTTTGTCCATTCTTGGCAAACAACAAAATTAAATTGCTGCTGCTTTTTTTTTTTAATAAAATTACAATTATAACAACAAGAAGTTACTACCATCACACTATATCCAGGCCCTTCTTCTGGCGAATCATATCAGAATCATCAACCATGCATGAACTAGTTTGCCTAGCTAACTTCCAGAATCAGAATATATAGCAACCATTACGTAAGCACTTCCCGAGTTCATTGGATGAACCAGCTAGTGTTAATTGCAGAAGCTTTTAGAAGCTAGGTTATTTATTTATTTATTCTTTTTTTTTTTTTTGTTGCTGTTACTTGCTGTCAAATGCAGCTCTGTCCCTACAGAAGCTGAAGGTTAAAGAAACAATATCTAGAGGATGTATTTCACATCAAGCCTGATTATATATTAGTTTAAACTTTAATATTTGAATTAATAAGAGCAACTAAATATGGAATCTACCAGTCAAATCAACTAAATATACTATAGAAGACTTCTTTGACTCAGTTTAATCCAACCCTGATTCTGTCTGGTTTCTGACTTCTTAGACTAGTTAGATTCTAGTCTTATCATGTACAAGCTTGTTTTGCGAGCGCACTGGCGATTTGAAACAGGCAAATGAAGCCTTGAAGAAGAATGTTTGGTGCGGATGACCTTTAAACTTTATGACTTACAGACTTAGTTACTTCCATGAGACCTGAAAACTTCCAAATCTTGAATAGTGTTTTGTCTGTTATTAAGTAAACATTAGCTAGACATCATTTTTGGAAGGCATGCAAATCTCTTTTTCACTTCCCGAAGGAATAAACAGTGTTAATCTACTTTGAATGAAATTTCTACTGTATCACTTCCGAAATGATGGATCCTGCCAAAATTCTAGCTCTTGGATCTCTCAGCAGTGATTACTCAGCTATTAGGACAACCAAATAATGAAGTAGCTACTAGTCACATCCTTTTCTAGGGAAACCGAAAAATTGAGATTTCAATTCTATTATTTATATTTGCATTAAATATTATATATAATTTTCGCTGTTAAAAAACTTGATAAAATTGAATTTGCCACCAACCAGGGCCACGTGCATCCCGAAGATCTTATTTTAACAACCAGCATTCAGCAAAGATGGATCCATGTTTTATGTCATGGTCCATTGTCTTTCAGAATAAATGGAGACATCATGCGAGAAAAGACGAGTAGAGTAATTGAAGGGAACCACCACATCCATATCAACGTTATTGCTCATCAAGTTCATGAAGACGGGGTGTGGTATGACCTGGATTGCCACCACCAACCCACACCGGCTGTCCTCTTTGTCTCTTACTCGCCTTTCTCCACAATCAAGGAAACAGCCACTTGAAGTTGGAAAACAGTAATTCATTGAATGTACTTATCCAAGAACAAGTAAGGGAGGAAGAAAGATTGAAAGACGGACGAAAATAGGACACATCTAGGTGTAGTGAAAACTTGGAACTTGTCACTTGGGTTCAATTTAGTGGACTACAGCGCAATGTCATTCAGTAAGTTTAACATTAGTTAAATTAACGTGTATGTTTTGTGTCCATGTATTTATACATACTCCGAAAGATAATTTCAGTGAACCAATTTTCCAGGAATCTTGTTCATTTACTAATCCATGCTCTTGACCCGAGTACTTCGAAACTTTTTTCTTTCGCAAAATCTTAGGATTCTACAAATAAACCCTGTAATTGAGTGACTCTGATGGCGGGTGGGAGGTTGTCTTTTACTCAAAATAATATTGATTCCATTAATCCTGTTCAGAAGAAACAGTTGATTCATGCCTAGATTACACTCAGCCAGCCGATAATCTAGCTGTTTCACTCAACTTTTGATTTGCTAGAAACACATCAACTTCTAGTTAAGCCCTCAGCCAGCCCAAGTGGACCACTTCAAAAAAACACTTTAAGGAAAAAATAATAGAGAAGAATGCTTGAAAATATGTATAGCTAAGAGGAGTTTATACATACAAGCATTTCTATACTTTAAAAGAATGAAAAAATATTTAGTGTGTTCCATTGGAAGAGAGCTGCTGACCAAAACTGAAGGTAAAGAAGAGGAAACATAAATGGTTGATCTCATAAGTGAAGCATCCTTTGTGCACCAGTCAGAAAGATAATTAAAGCAGGAATATACAGTTAAGAAGAATTGAGCAGTAGCAAGAGTAAGGCACCAGTCCTGGAGACTACTGGAGCTCCTCTGTGCAGTTCCACTCCAAAGCCTCCGTGTGTTGACTATTAGAAAACATATAGGCTCCACGTTTGCATCAGAGTTTTTATTCTTCTCTATATTTATTTGTTGTATTCAGATTTCAGAGAGCACTTTTCTTCTTCCAAATCACCAGTGATTTAAGAAACTCCATCACCTGGACCATTCACAGGCAGCAGCATAATCAATTTCAAAATCCAACCGAATCAAGAAATTAAAGGTAGAAAAGGCTAGTAATCCATTTTGAATAAACAAAACTCCAAACACTCGTTTGACTATGACAAGTAGCACAAGCATGAAAACAGAAAACGAAGTCGGTAGATCCAGAAGCAAGTTTTCTCAAATGCCATTTTATTTCCCACTCTGTGGCCAAATGTCCTTTGACGTTTTCTCAAAAGAAGAAATTGACATCTTCGTTTTGTGTGTATCTATCACAGCATCAAGCATCTCTGATCTTAGAAAGAAAAAAATAAATTGTACCTCTTGTGGATCCCTCAGGGAGAAATCTGCATTACTCTCCTCCTTGGGCACGGATGATACCAAAATGCCATATCCGCGATTTCCCTCTCTCAGAACCTGTTATAGCCAATGAAATGGGTTCTGTTAATATATATATTTTTAAACTCATACAGGACTCTCAAGAATATATCAATTTTATGGTGATTTATATCTTACCTTAAATGCATCTTCATCTGTCCGGTCATCTCCAACATAAATGGGAAGCACGTCATCACAATTGCTAAGCCCTAAATCATTTGTTTTTGTCACATTATTAATTTATATCACGCTAAGAAAACAACACATGCTCATGACAGAAAACAAAAAAGACAGGTTAGAAAAAATACTTACCAAGTGATTCAAGTAGAAATGTAACAGCTCGCCCCTTATCCCAGTTGATCACAGGCCGAACCTCTAAAACCTGATTACACAAATTTTAAAAAATAATTAATAATAATATAAAATAACAGAAACAAAAACTATAACATCCATGCCATATAGTACAAGCCACAAGCAGAAAATCAGTGAAAAATAATGACAAGAGAATCATGTTGTCTTTAAAGATCACCTTCCGCCCATGAGTCAATTGTAGGCGAGGGTAGTTTCTGATCACATCACGGACACATTTTGCAACTGTAGTCCAGTCCTGAAAATAAATTTAAGAAAGTGCCCAAAGTCAATATATTATGTAAGGAAAATGTACACGCTATTGAGAATTACCAAAAGATAAATGAAGGTATCAAATACTGAGGAAAAATACTACACCTTCTCATCTACGTTACGGTAATGGACAGAGACGCAGAACTTATTGTTTTCAACTTTTGTTCCTTTAATTTCTTTGGTGCTGTTTACAAGTGAGTTAAAAACCTGTGATGATTGAGAATTCTACGTTAGAACAGAGAGGAAAAGGTCAAGGGCTTGAAGTATGGAATTTTAAAGACATGTACATACCTCATCAATCATAGGTAAGAATTCACTAGCAGGCTGGAATAAATTAACTTCCTTGCGCTGTGCATTAAATAAAAACAAGATTAAAAAATAACTTAAGAAAGGATAGGTGGAGAGAAACACAAGGAATGGTGTAAAAAAATAGAAACCTGCTTATCAGTAGATGTAATGCAGTTAGAATGATCATTGGAAGATTGCCTAACAGGACCCATGATGTCCATTCCATGACTTCCCGCATAATAGAGATCCGTTAATCCTACAAACTCATATACCTGAATTAACAAGAGACAGTCGAAATTAAAATCCAATCAAGCGGCAATCAAACACATAAATAAACTAAATATTGTCAAGGAACCAATCTGATGTGTATATAAGTAAAACAGAGCCAAGGAAGATGTCAAAATTATTAAAAAGCTTGGTCCTCAAATCACCTTGTCACGGCTTCTTCCAGTAATTATTGCTGTTGGGAAGTGTTTTGCCACTTTTGCTACAGCAGCTCGCATCTAAATAAAAAGCTTTGGTTAGCATATCATCAGTAGAGAAGAAAGAAAAAAAAATGACAATTTTGACTAAAAATTTTTCACAAATCATTCTTCAGACAAGTCATTCTTACATCATTAGACATAAAGGCACAATCCGGGTTGTCCACAATTGGTGAAAGAGTCCCATCATAATCCAAAAACAATGCTATTCTCTTGCCTTTTCCAAAACTTGTTATTTGTTCAAAAGATGTGAGGGCAGAGGGATATTTAACCTGTAAAACCAGAGGGTAAAAGTACATAGAACACATCAATAGCAGATCTAGCTGTATCAAAATTAAACTCAGATAAGCAAAAGAGAAATAACTACCATCCATGTGTGATATGCAACATCTGTATCAGCTGATATGAGCTCATTGTTGAAACACCTAGTTTTCTTATAAGAAGGTGATGAGGATTTCATAGCATCAAGCCAGCTGCTGGTACGAACATCATCAAGAATTCCAGTTTTCCAAGGAACAGTTAAAAATAGATTTCGAGAAAACGCTGCAGATGAGTATGGCAACAGACTGGAAGGTACTCCTAGTCTTGACTTGCTTAGCGGTACAGGATCAGCAATAACAGAAGCAGTGTGATTGGGTTTCAGGTCCATTGAATCCAGCTTTGTATCACTACTTATAATGTAAAAGCTAATAGATTCCTTTAACAAAGTATCCACTCAAGTGCAAAGAAACAAATCTTAATGTTCAATCTCAAATAAGCCAACCCTTTTATCAATGAAGAACCTCCTCTTTAAAGTTTTCTTGTCACTGCTGTTCGGCAAGCAGTCCATCAAGCATAAGGGCCCTGAAAACTGACATCATAAGAAAGTGTTAAAATGGACAAAATGAATCTCAAGGTTATAATATTTTTCAAAAGAGACAGATATCTGAACTGAACCTGTTCATCCCCCTTAGTTACTCTGCTTAAAACCGATGTGAGTAAACAATATCTGCAGGTAATAGATTTAAGAAGAAAAATCAATGCACTGATCCAGAATAACATCCATTAAGACTGAGAATGAATAATGGCCAACAAAAACTGAACCACTAACATCCATCACAGGATTCAATATTTGATACATGAATTGTTGCTTACAGTCTTCCTATGACTCAGTTTGCAAAAACACAACTAAATAAACCAGCATTACTATGCTAATAGCACAGAGATTTCATACAGCTGAAATGAAAATATAAGCATACAAGATTTGAAATCACTGACATCATGAACTAAAAAAGTAAGCAATAATACCAACACCATGAAATGACTCGAAACCAAACAGCTGTAACTGTTGGAGAAAAATATTAACAGTCACCTACTTCATACTTAAACTAAGCATGCAAAAGGCAGCAAAACCTCAATGTATATGAAAAGAGTAATTGAAACAGCAGCATTCATTCATAAATAAAACTGGCCAGCAAAAAAGGGCTGATATCTGGTAGAGAAAAAAAAAAGTAAATGGTAGTTGTCTCAATAAAAAAGCCCCATATGGTGGATGGGGAAACCACATTAAGTGCAACCACAAATAACGGACCAACAATGAAGAATGGGAAAGAGCATTAAAAAAAAAAAAAAATGGACCCCAAGCACATAAAAAAGATTCATTGATTGAGTTAAACCATTGTTGGAAAACCAAAATTGAAATTTCAGGCTCCACCATACTTATGTTGCTATCAAACGTTCCATCCATCAGCATCAAAATTACCACAAAAAGCATTCAAGTATATCGAAGATCAGTAATTTCATATCATCGCTTAATCAGTAAGGTCAAGAATACTACCGGAGAACCAAAATAAGCAGTTTCTTTTTTTTTTTTTAATTTGAAGATTTAACTATTGAAAAATATGACTTTGAGGAGGTGGATTTGATTAAACTTCAAACCAGACGGTATAAAATCAGTCATATAATAGGTAGAGAGGTTGCCAATGCAGCTACAATTTTATTTTATAAGAAAAAGAAGAGAAAAATCAGAGATGAAACAAAGGGAATCTCATATCCGCCTAAGCAAAGACTTGGGGCTGACAAATTGGAATAGAGATTGACAGCATCCGTCATGCTGTTAGGAAAAAAAAAACTGAAAAAACTGAACTAACCAATCGTGTAACCATCTGTCTAATTCTTGTTTATTTTTATTAAAAAAAAAAACAACAACGGAACCAACCAGAAAACAAGTAAAAAAACATCTTGAAGAAAACAGAGCACAAAGCAACTCAAATTTTTTTTTAAAAGGAACTTAATTTGAAAATGATCACATCCACATAAAATCTTTAAATAAACAACTGCTATAATTGGAAAAAGAAATCTTCTGAAAAGCAGAGATTTGCATATTCATCAGATTAGAAAGCGCAAGAAATTAGAAGAGCTTTGAAGAAGAGTTAGTCAACGAAACGGCATTATGTACAAAAGCAAAACAGATATTGGAAAGAATCATAAAATCGCACCTAGTTTAGAAAGCTCGAAATGAAACAGCAATGAAGAAGCGAAACCAAACAAAGATAACTTGGAGGGCAAAAGCCTCAAAAGAGAAAACTTTAAAAGGGAGAAAACCAATAAACAAAATGGTTAACGCACCATTTCCTTGTTTAAGAAATGAGAAAAATATGTAAAGAAAATGTGGCGATGCCGTATTGAAGTAAACCACTAGCTTGATTCTACCTTCTCGGCGGCCAAAAAAGAAGGCAAGAAAATGTGAGTTGACATGGTAGGGGGAGGAAGAGAAGGAGAAGATTATAATCACCTGAACTGGAGAAGATATCGCAGAGAACTAAAACGAGGATCAAGCTAAAAATCGTATGATACCAAATCGATGCTTAACTCAGAGAAGAGATAGATATAAGAAAGAAAAAGAAAGAAAACGCTTTCAATAACGTTTGGGTATTTATAGAGTTATGGTTTCGACGAGAACGTGATTTATAAAGCAAACTCTCGGTTGCCAACCGCTGGGAAGTTTATAGAAGCTCCTGCAATCTCAATCTCAATAAAAGAAATAAAAAAGCAAACGTAGTTTAATCAGGAAACATAACTGAAAAAAAATACTAGAAAATGCCTTCTGACTGGATTTTCCCCACTCTCCTTCTTTGTATGTAGAATTCACGAGCGAGTAGATGGGAGCGCGTGAGTTAAATTATTTAGCCATATAACTGAAGAACCAGAAATTTTTATTTATTAGTTAATATAATATGGTAGTTTGGAAGTTACATTTATGGTTTTGAGGCTAAACGAATGGGTGGGGGCCACTGGGGATCTTGAGGAAACCGGGGGACTCGTGGCGAGAAGACTTTGCAACCAATGCGCGGGACACCTGTGATCCAGTCAGTTCTGACGTGGTCACGTTTGAGAGCGGGACCCAGCACGCAATTGCTAGACGTGTTGTGAACGTGTCGTCGCTTTCAGTCACTGCTGGGTGGTTGTCGTCGGTGATGGTCGTTGCTTGAATTATGGCCAAACAGGTGGTCCCACGTGGGAGGATGGCTTCTCCATGGAACCCACTTCATTTAAGAAATTTTGATTCTATTTGCGGTCAATTTTTACACATTGCAGTCGAGTAAATTTCTTATGATAAAATACCCTATAATTTTATTTATCAATTTAGAATAATTTTAAATTTAATTTTTAAAATAAAAATTTTATACACTTCAAATCCACATCAGATATATATGATAAATTATATAAAAATAAAATAAATGATAAATTATTTAATTAGTTTTAACTCAATCAAAAAATTTTAAAATACATATATATTGAAAAAGTCTCATCTTCTCTTCTTTTTTCCTTCATCAGATCGTCATCTCTTTATCTTCTTTTCATTTGAATTAAAATATTCATGCATTGTTATTTACTAAAAACAAATTATTGATGTTTAAAGGGTGTTCAATGAAATTTCTAAAAGAAAATTTCTTGTTTACGAATTTTGTTAATGAGGAATCCAATGAAAATATAACATTATCCTGACAGTATTTCAGGATTTTAACTCTCTAAAATTGAAATTGAATTTAGCAACAAAGCTATAAAGAAAGCAGATGAAAAAATAAAAAGGAGAGACTCCATGGAATATAGACCAATACTATTGCAAATTACGTTGAGAGAGAAAGAGAGAAGGGAAAATTCTAAGATTAAAACCAAAAGATGTATAACAAGAAAGAAATAAAAAATATTTTAAAAAACTATAAAATAAATTTTGAAGAGCATTTATTTGGTGGGAAGTGAATTATCATGGTGTGATGGTTTTATATTTTTAAAATCATTCAAAAAATTTCGTGAAGAAGATACTAACTCTTGTCCAAAAAAATAAAGATTTAAAAAAAGATGAATAATTATTTAAAAAAAATAGATGAATAGGGTTTTGTTAGCGCAAAAAAAAAAAGATTATTTGGATGCGATTGAAACTCCAATATTCTTTATATCTACTCTAAAAGATGCTCAAAATTATTTGGTGCTCTCAAGAATCCAAGAACATCCTATGCTTGGCTTTTGATAAATATTATCAAATAGCAAAGTAAGTTTATATTTGTTGTTAGGGCATGTTACAATGTTGTAATGATTGTCTTTTATCTGATAAATTTTTTATATTTTTTAAGAGATAAATAGTTGTAATGAAGAAAGGGAGAGAAGATCAAAAAAGAAAGTGACGTGGGATTGCATGCTGACATGGAATTGAATTGTGTAATACTTTATGTTTTTAAGAATAAAATTTAAAAATATCTCACTTAAAGAAATAAGATATCAAAGTACTTTTATTTGGAAAAAACTCCATTATAATCATCCTATTACAAACACATTTTAAATTAACTCTGTTAAAAATTATTCAATTAAAGTTGTTAAATATATTTGTATTTATATTATAATTTTTGCAATAAAAATCACATACCCACTTATATATCAACGCACGAAAAACCTTTAAAACCAAAATAATCTGATAATATAACAAGATATTAGCCAATATAACATGTCCGTGATTGATACGCGAAAGGTTGCATTTCTCTAGGACATCAACAATAAAGAAAGAGGCAATTTTTAAATTTTAATCTAATTTTATTAAATAAATATATGAATTTGATTTAATTTTAATTTTATTTTACAAAAATTTAATCTGAAATTTAATTTTAAAAAGTGATTTTATAAGACCATATTATAATTCGACTGATTTGAATATTATTATTATTAAGACGATTCATCTTACTACACTGATTAATATTTATATGGAAATCTTGACAAATTGATTTCACATGGGGTATTGATTTTGCCACGCTAAATTACAATTTCGCACGGGCAGAGAAAAAATTTACCTTCGAGTTGCAAAGAGAGTGCATCAAATTTGAAAACAACAGTCCCATTAAAAGAATTATCAATGCTTTTGACGAATGAAAAAGAAAACGTACATAAGTAATTAAAAATTGTGAATAATTGTAACTACCAAATGTTTCCATGGAGCTGGCAATTTAGTTTTTAATTGTTTATTGCTTGGTCAAATATCCTGCCAAGAAAAACCAAAAAGGAAAGCAAAGGAAACTATAATAAATAATAATAAAAAAAAAAAAGAAAAGTAGAATAGAAATACCAAAGTAGAATAACAGGTTAAGGAGAGGATTGGGCTTTCATGGTACGGTGGCGGGGCAGCGAACGCCGGCGGGGAAGGTTAAAATTGTTTAATGTTTATTTTTGGAAATCGGAACTCCAAAATGGAATCTTCCTTTTCCACGGCGTTGTTTGAGGTCAGTTTGCCCACCCAATTGCCTTTAATATAGCATATTAATTTTATATTTTTAGCAAAGATTTGATTTGATTTGATGTTCTAGATTTTCCAAGTCAACATAACAAATGCCAATTCTTATGGGCTACAGGTTTCTTGGAAAGTGTACTCCAACATTAAATTAATATAAATAAATGGACGTACTATATTCTCCGCGATAATATTTTTCTATTAATAAAATTTTCATATTTTAGTAAGATTGACGTTGCAACCAATTCCCTGGAGCGATCATTACAGGCATCGCCACATTTTCCACGCAAACTTAAAATTTTAATTTTTCTAATTAAAAAAATAAATGAGGGAAGTCGTGAAGAAGTTTCTACATGTCGGAGTTACAGCTCAACAAACCGACTGCTGCTACAAATAGACTACAGTAAATTCAACTTACTCCGTCGGCCTCTGCTGCTGTACTGTTACTTTTAGCAATCAGAGGCAAGAAAATTGAAGAAAATCATGCATTTCCACATGGAACAATTTTGAATTTTTCCTTGCTATAAAAAAAAAAACGTTGATATTCAAACATTTAATTTAAAGGTTTGAAGCATGATTTATTGTTTAAGAAAAAGCAAATGTTTGAATTCTTTCTTTTTCATTTTTTTTTTTTTTAAATCTATGTTTTTTCCTCAAATGTTTTCAATAGGTGTGTAGAAATTAAACCTATATATCATAATCATGGGATGGTAGTTCCTTTTCCATTTAGCATTTATTTATTTATTTTGTCTGTCATATTCGTCATTGTCGTCACACCATTATATTCACTTGTTTATTTTGCATTTATAACAAAAACCACAGTTGTTCTTTCATGTTAACCAATAATCGCCTTAGATTTATGCTGGGTATATATCAAAGTAACCGTCACCGCATTATAACAGTACAATAATGTTTTCCGACAGTTGACGTATGTAATAAGAATGATCCAAAGCCAACTGCTTTAAAATCCCAAGGGTTAATAGCGCACTAATTAGCCTATGACTGTGCCAAAACCAAATCTTAATTAATAATAAAATGATGATTAAGGAACTTGATTAAAATTTTGTTTCCATAGCTGAAATCTTAATTTCCAAGTAATCTTCGGTCTTTGTTTGACTTAGACATACGTTGTTTATTGCCGCCACGTTAGTCTGGAGTCTGAACGGAATCTTTCAAACCAAGTGTTGACTTGGAAAAGTTACAACTAGTAGTAAATTAATAGGAGGGCCAGTGTTTTTTTCCTTCCGGGGAACTTTCCTAGGTGTGGAAAATTTTCTTTTTCAAACTTCACAGTTGAGTCATTGTGTCGCAATGGTTTAGAATATTCTCTATTTAAAAGGTCCCTGTACTCGGTTTTTAAAAGGTATATTAGTGTTGAATTGGTCATAACCAAATAAAAACCATTAACGTTACAAATTTATTCCATGGACAAGTGGGGTAAAGTTGATCGATTGATCTAGATTCATTTAAGAAGTTCTGTCCTAGGAAGGTCTTATGCCTTGGCAAGCCCAAAGAACTGTGGATGCCTAGGACCATGAGCGACACTCATGCAATTTTCACCTCGTGGGTTCCCTACGACCGCTCATCTACAGCAGATCTTGCTATGTTTTTTTTTTTTTTTTTCTTTTTTAATATATGAATTGGAGAGGTGGAAGAAAAATTATTTAATCCAATGATTAAGTTAAATTAAAACTTCTAAAATAAGTGAGTAAATTTATCCATAAAAAAAAAAAAACTGGGTATAACTCATTATAACGATACAAATTGTTTGGAACAATGTCCTAATTAGAAAGAACATCCTGGATTGTAACTTAAGATTTCATTTCCGATGTCTCAAGTTCGTCGAATTATGAAAAATGTAAGGGTCATAAGCTAAGCACCAGCTTTCAATTTTTAGCTTTTGTTCATCGCGGTTTGGCAGCAATATTTGCCAAGCTACTTGGTTTTTCTCTAATGCCTCGTGCTAATTCAGTTAACTGCCAGCAACGGCTTTCATGTACACGTGAAGTCTGCGAGACCTTCTGCCATGTTAAATTTGTAAGCAAAAAGGAGATGATCTATTCTTATCCCCTCTTGATCATTGCATGGGCAACTTGTGTTTCTAAATAGTAGCGAGGGCCCAAATTTTTTGTTATTGTAAAGTGCTTAAGCGACCAAGAAGAGCTAACCGGGCTATAAACGATTGTTTAGTGATATGGTAATAAAAACAAATAACTTTGTGCCAACCGACCTCTGCTTTCTACTCCCTGTTCCCTAGTCCATTTTCATTTATCAGAAGTGCGCTTTACATTGACCAGAATTTGAAGCTATATCCGTACTTCTTCTTGTTTATCAGTAGTCAGGGCGCAGGCATCACATGGAATGGAAAGCCTAACACTCTTTTCTTCTTTTTGGGCCCAAAAATTATATTTCCTTTTATGAAAGGATTCAAACCCAAATAGGCTGATTAAAGCCACTAAGCAGTTCTGTCAATATGGCAGGCCATTGCCCATTTCTAGCTGAAGAGGAGGGGATTCGTAGTAGAGGAACAAGGAAGAGGGTTTAGTAGTAGAGTAAAAAAGGAAACGAAGCTCTTGCATAAAACAAGTACCACCTTTTAAAAGATAGAAAATAAGTTGAAGAAGCTCATGCAGAACATAAATGCAAACAATGAACGAGAGGCAACAGAAATTCATGTTCATTGATCATAAACTAAGCTGCATCTTCCAAAAATCAGACTGGCAAAGAACCCAGTTCCCATATTTGAGGGGCGGGAATGGACGGAAATGGGCATGAAGGTTGTGAAGAATTAGGGGGATATGAGAATTAGATAGCGCGATTACAAGTTAAAAGTCCACAGTAGTGCAGGGCAAGTGGGTTTAGTCTGAGTCATTTTGTGCTTTGGTTTGGGCTTTGGATTTTCACCTCAGCAGTTGGTTTAGCCCAAATTTAACCGCAAACGTGGCCCTCTTAATAGTCCATTTGTTGAGAGAGTATATATAGTTAGGAACTTTCGATTCTGATTAATCCATATTTATCATATGATTGGAGAGTTAGCATAATAAATTTGAATTTAAGATTTCATACAAGTAATAATTAAACACCAATTAAAATCATATTATAAAGCTTTTTTTAACAGATTTTTTAGCCTTTATCTCCTTTGTTTTATTGGCCAAAAATAAAATCAGTCTATTTTGCATCAAACATTATACTGTGATATATGGTAGTAGTTTTTGTTCATAATTCTAATGAATTTTGAAGTCATTTTGAATCACAAAACAAAGTCTTAGAAGTATATAAAATAGAAGTAGGGTCAAGAGTTCTAAACACCAAACTAAACTAATAATATTTAAAGGAATGATATGTAGTTGGATCGGCTGTAAATTAAAAAAGACAGCTTCCTCGTTCATTAATTCCTGGGTCTTAATACACAAATAATAGAAATAATCCTTCTGACTAATGGCAAATTAAACTTATACAAGCTGTTAATGTCTGAAAGAATTTCACAAAAACATGTAGAAATCAAGTCATAAACGATACTACCAATCAGTTTGCATAATCATCACAAAAACTACTTTAAGATCGAGACCACAATATCTAAGTAGGACTGAGCTGGCAAAAAGTATTATCTCTGCTACTGGCATAACAATATTGACAGCAGCCAGAATATCTTACCATGAAAAAGGCCATCAAAAGCATACCAAGGACCACCCCGCTCACCAAACTCCCCAGACACTTTCCAAACCAAATCCCATTAGTCTTTTCTTTTCTCATCATGTTTCTTTCTGCCTCAACCCAAACTCTTTCCTCATCTTCTTTTCTCTTTTCTGTCTCAGCTTTATCATTAACACTAGTGTGCTCAGTGTTCTCCACTGACACAGGCACAGGCCCCAACCCATGTTCGTCACTAAAGCCTTCCAAATCCAGACCAGCCAAACTCAACTCTACAGAAGCCTCGGCTAATTGTTCCAAATCAGCCAAGCTCATCAACTCAGAAGAACCCTCGGCTGCCTCGCCATCATTATTGAGCAAGGACTCAGAACAAGAACACGTTGAACCCTTTTCAACTTGGTCAGTGTCAGAAGTGTGAAAACTATCCCATTCCTGAAAAGCGGCCTCCAGTTCTAACAACCTTTGAGCGAGATGTTGCAAGTGGTAAGGCTTTCTTGGGCAAGAAACGATTTCGGCAGACAAGAGATTTTTCAAGAACTGGAACCGCTGTTGGATGTCTTGGGAGAAACGCTGTTGGCACGTAGTATCTGGTGGAATAGA
Organism: Durio zibethinus; assembly: GCF_002303985.1. The sequence continues at coordinate 23,270,352 of NW_019167838.1, read as the reverse complement.
AAACACTTGGTTGAGTTCGGATTCCAGTTCTTTCATTTTCTTCTGCAAAATTGAGCATCTCTTCGTCATGTTTATTTGGCCTCTGCTTTTTTGGTATTCTTGCGAGAAACACAGAGGATCGATGGTTTCGAGTAGTTATATTTTGGTGTTCATGGAACGTGGTGTTTACGTGGATGAGAAGTTAGAATCTTGGAGGCGGTTACGGTTACCAAAAAATCCTTTGAATATAGTGATTGGCTACGTGAAATTAAGCGGAAATTATGTGAAGTGAGTTTTCAATTAATACATGATAAAGCTAAAAAAATAGTACTTATTTATGTTATGCTGATTGGTGATGGCTTACAAGAGTCAAAAAAGTTGAAACTTTATATATGAATGAAATTATATAGATGCAGATTCTTGCTTTTCAGAACTAGGTACGTACTTAGTGTTTTCTTTTGTAGAGTTTGCTGGCTTGACTAATTTCTAGATCAATGTCAAACTATTGTTTATATATATGTCTAAAGCCTAGAGGAGTATGTTAGATGATAACAGAAAAGATCAATAAAGGATATCTTGAATTTATTCGCCAATTTGGTATCTTAATCTGCTATCTTAATGGTGAAATTTAATTAGGCAATACTTTAATTATGGTCTCGACAGTCAAAATATATACTACTAAAATAGGATTAAGGTTTGTAAGAAAATTTTCATAGACGTTTTCTTTTTGCATGAGTCACAAGAGATTGTAATTAAGATTTTAATGTTCATCATAAATTTTCTTTCCAAATTTTATTTAGGCAAGTATTTTTGTTCAATCGGATTGGAGGAGATTGCGGCACGCTAAAAGTAACTGGTCCCATTGCAGTTTGAACTGAGATCTTCTACTTTGATTAGTTTTTGTTTGATCTTCCATTGAATTTTCTTTGGGGCTTTGGGCAATTGTTATTTAATTATACAAATTGCTGATCAAAACTTAATTAATTTCAAAAGCATGGCCTTTTGTCCACTCCCCTTGATTTTTGTTATACGATGTTCTCAGCATGTTACATTTTTCAAATTCCATCGGGGGACATGACATTCTTGAAATGGTAGCAACCCTTTATCTTCGTCTCCTAAAAGGCCAGCCTAAGCTAAACCCTAGCTACAATTTTACCTGCTACCTAGTTAACCTTTGAATCTGTGTAAATCAAAACAATTCCTGGCTAGATTAATGGAGATCAATTAGAGGATCTTAAGTCAAGCACTTAATCACTGCACATGACCTATGGATAAAATTTCCCCGCTTCTAGTTCTGGGTAGACAAAGCTTGTTACAGGGGCAGTCAATAAAAAGAAATGCAATATCGTTCCCATTAAGCTCTAGGATTAATTTTTAGTACTTGACAGGGATTGTCACTACACTTAAACATTCTTAATAATTCCTTGACAAGGATATATATATATATATATATATATGTCTTATTGTCAGGAATAATTGAATATGTTGCATCGTTTTTTCTGTTTTCAATAAATCCATCTACTGGAACTTGGAACACCGGATGATAGAGCTAGCTGATTAAATAAATTTGAAATCTTCTTCGGATGAAACATACTATATGAACTGCTTTGTTTTAAGAGATTTATGATATTATTTAGGTCAAAACAGGTATATATTAATGTTGATTTGTTGCTTCTGTTTCCATGGAAATCAACATTGGCTTACAACCTGGTTTCAGTACTTAATTTTAACCATGATTGTTGGTCATACATATATAGTTTAAGATGCTTTAGTTCCATTTCCTGAAAGTGATGAAAGTAATTGCCATGCATCACAAAACAATATTTTTAGGCTTTATTGCTATTTCATGAGAGCATTCCGTTTTTTCCTTTTTAAATGAAAAGCTTGAATAAGTTGTGGATAGGCTTGAAAAGAAAGAGTTGTATATTTTCATTATATACACATGATATAGGCAAATAATTAAAGCCAAAAACTGCTCAATATATATATCAGTACCTGAAAGTATGGGATCAGTAAACTTGCAACTTATTTTTCATTAGCGACCATGACCTAGCTAGCTCTACGCCTCTAAAGGCTTACAGCATGTGAAAACCTGCTCAAATGAGAGGGATAACAAATAAAATCCACTGAGAAAATTAATATGAAGTAATTATTATTAGCTTGGTGACTGATATTAGATATTCTATATTATATATTCAGGTAATTTATTATCTATTGTGAACAGGTGTTTTCTGATGGGGTGAATCATAATCCGTCACTGATGCATCTTCCAGCTGATAATGATGAGCTTTGTAAGGATCTCTGTCTTGTTTAACCTGAGATTGAGAACCATGCTCATGCTCTACAACTCGTCTCCTTGAGCCCTACATATACATATAATCAACATATGGATATTCAATCCCCAAAATACCAAATAATCCAAAAACGATAATGGAAAGGGAAAACTAATTAAGTTACTTTCTTCTTTTTCCCATCAATGATCTCCATGGATATATGGACCTACGTTCACATATAATAAGACCATTAGCAGGCTCTTTTAATTAATTATATATATATATATATCACTATCATGGTGAGAAGAGAGTCATTACTCTTGGAAGTGAGTTTCTATTCCTCTGCCCATTTTGAACCCCAAACCATTGACTATATATTGAAAACATACAAGCAATATTATTTACCTCTATGCTTGTTTCCCTAAGCGTACCCACGTCAGTAGAGGGCTTAAAAATCGCAGTTCCTGCATGTTCCATCCCTATATATAATGAGTAGTACTCAATAATAAATAGTAGCTTCACCCCAATTCGGAGGAATAATTAATTAAGATAAAAAAGAAGAATAAAGAAAAAAAAAAAAACATCATGATAAAATAGTAGTAATATTAATTTGTGCGAGAACAATAATTTTATAGAGATAAATACGCTGAGCAAGCGGTTTCTCCGGCTTGTATAGATGAGGTAGAAGAACAAGCAAATAATATACAGAGAGCAAAGCTACCAATAATTGTCCTCAGCTCCTAAACCAGCTTTTAGGAGGACTCTTGGTTTCGAACAAAATCCCCTCCCCTTTTCCCATGGGCTATGCCCATCTTATGTTTAAAAAAAAAAAAAAAGCTATTTATAATTGGTCTCATTTTTAGTTATATAAGAATAAAGCTGGCAGCTTCAAGTTTAAAACCATTAATAAAAGTTTTTCTAAGAGTACTAATGAGCACTTCAAATATGAGAAGGTGGGCGTGTTCTAAGTGTAGAATAATCAGAGAAAAACCCAGTACCTTCATCCAAGTTATTCTTGCGAGGCACACCTCCAGAAACTGATACAAGAGGCTTGACCGGAACAAGAAGAGCTGAGATATCCGTTTTTTGTTTCATTTGCCTGAGGAGGCTGTCTGAGTCTTTGGGCTTCACGGCATGACTCTCATGGAAAATAATGGCATCTCCGCTACTCGTTTCCTCATGAACTGATATTGGATCGCCGTCCTTGTTGAGCTGCCTAGCACTTTCCAAAACCTACATATAAGATAGAAATTACCACAGAACTTTTACTAATTTGGAGATTATATATGTTTGCTAGTCCTTAGCAAAAGAAATAAATTAAGAAAAGAAAACATATAGAACATTGAGAGGAGCAAAGGTTTACAATGGTAGAAAAAAGATGTTTTTTGTGGGAAGCATTATTGTCGTCCATGAGCGCTCCTAGATGCCGTGCATTGCATGTATGGGTGGACAGGCACAAGAGAAGAAGAAGAAGAAGATGAGTAGAGAAGATATGATTGCGGACATGACTCACTAACTAAATCTTTATAAGGATTAAGAGAGGAGAAAATAAGAAAAAGAAAAGACAAGATTGGATGAATGAATGTTGGAGGGTTGGGAAGTATATTGTAGAGAGTAGATATATATAAATATTAATCTGCGATTAAAAATGGCAAACTTTTGCGTTAAAAGCAGGTCCTGTTGAGGGGCAAAAGAGGCTGCCTAGGAACATGCAAGATGTATAGTGAGAGAGGGGACTTATGCAAGAGCAAAATGAAGTAAAGCTGGCCTCCTTTGTCTCCCTTACATAGGATCATTCGCATGGGCCACCCCCTAAAAATATCGACCCTTTACCGTTTCAAAGGAGAGAGAGAACAGCATCAGCAAACTTTTATTCTAAGTGTAAATATTTTCAGATGTGTGAATATATAATATATATCTCTTTACAACTTTCTATGTAATGCATGTTATAAATTAGTTTTTTTTTGGCCAGTCATGTTAACATAATTAACTACAATTATTTAAAAAAAAAAAAAACTACAATTAAACAGCAGCTTAGTGATTTGTGATGCAAAATTGCAGTTAGAAAGGCCACAGTTAAAAAGAGCAAAACAACGAAAGAGGCAGCCTTGTTTACATTTTCCCAGGGAATCATTCCAATACCTGATTTCATGCTTTGCGACTCCGTGTTTGTTGCTCGTCGCTCACCTTATAACATTGACAACAACTTACGAAATATTATTTTATACAAAGCTACTACAATGTTTTCTAACCATAACAATCCCAGGATCTTGGCCTGGGTCAATAAAACTAGCCTTGCCCTACTCAACAACAACATGCTAGTTTGTCGTCTTCAATTTTGTAGCCTAGCCTAGCATCCAATATAAATTACTAAAAAGAATGATCTATACTAGTAAGTATAATCTATCTGTTGAAAATAGATGGTCCAAAATACAATTGACTACAACATAATACATCATATCATAATATTTTGGACGTTCTTCTTATGAAAATGCTCTTTAATTAACATAATTTGATAAATCAATGCATATTTTACAATCCAATTATGTTTTTTTTTAAAAAAAAAATCAGACAGCTCAACGCTTGGCATGAGCGCATAAGAAGTAAAATTGGATATGAAATTTCAGTTATCGCAAAATAGAAAGTTATCTTAAATTTGTGGATGGTTATATAATAATAAATTAATAATACAACAAAAAGTTTTACAACTTAAGAGGAGGGCCAGCTGCATCATTGCCACCTTTCTCTCCTTTTATGCATCTTCAAAAGCAGGAACAAAACCAAAGTGCCAACACCAGCACGATCGATGACCACCAATATGTAGCAACTTTATTTTTCACAGGAAAACAACAAAAACTATTATAATTTCCACCTCATCTTTTTCCATTATAACATCTGATTGAACAAACTTGCATATATACAGAGAACGAACCATCAGAATCTTTGTAGGAAAATAAATCTCATATAAGAGGAAATCTGTGTTCTGCCTATCCCCAATACAAGACCAAGGATCTGTTCATTAATTGGAAGCATGCGTCCAAAGAAACACAGTGCATCATCATCACATTTGGAGAAGATTGTTCACAGTAACAGTAACAGAATTTGTTCTCTGTAAGTCCTGCAAATTCCGTGCATTGTATGATGAAATAGATAAAATGTAAGAAATATAATAACAATAAATTCAATACACCAAGCTTTTCCTTTGCTGGAATAATTTTTTTTTTTTTTTTAAAAAGGTGATAACCTACTCAACAATACCTGAAAAATCATCTCATCTGGGACATGTGGCAAAACCTCTCGTACAGTCTCAGCCATAGCAAGTATATTTGCTATGTTGTCATCTACTGTACGTGAGGCAGTCCTCATATGTAAACTACCACCATTTCCAGGGTATCTCCCACCAACATTTGGAGGAACTGATGAAGCAGATGCAGCTGCCTGAGATGGATTCATGGGCCAAAGGCTCCAAGCAGTGTCTTCAAGAGCAGTCTGGGCATAAGTTTCTCCAACAGATGCAAGGTGCCTCATCATCATATGAACTCTCCCAAGTCCAACAGATCTGATACCGGTAGAAGGACCAGCTCCATCAACATTCTGGTTTGGCCAAGAATGCAACCATGCCGAATCCAGTCCTGCACTCCTACGAAGTGTAAATAATATATGACAATAAGAAACCTGAAGAATAATAAAGAGAACGAGAATTTGCAACTCACTTCCAAAAACTGGTTTCTGAATAGTTGAATGGAGTGTTTTGGTTTGCAATAAACTTCATAATCAATTTTTAACCCTAAACCCTACATCAACAGAAGAAATAATGCACGCAATGCAATTTACTTCTTTCTACAAACCGGAGAAACTTTTCTCTTTAAGGACATGAATGAACTACTTATTACCCAACAAAACAAAAGAATTCCTATGTAATCAGGATCAAGTGTAAATGTTTCCCATCTCAAAACAAACTTCTTATATACATGATTGTTCAAATAGAAGGTGTAACACAAAGTTATTTCAAGACAAGCTACGGCACCACCTTTCACCCTCACTAACAATCTATGAACTACTTATGGCACAACAAAAGAAAAGAATTTTAGTGATAATCAGGACATTAAGTATAAATGTTTCATACTTTAATACTAACTTCTCAAATAAATGATTGTTCAAATAGAGGGTACAACAGACTGTTATTTCAAGGCAAGCTAGGGAGACTAATTTAAAGGAACCAAACCTCCAAGGTCTGCCTTCCACTGGGTTCTGCATTTGATTTGGGAATAATCCTGCAGGTAGGGTGTGACCAGGCATATTTTGCTGATCAAGTCCAGAATTTATCTGACGAGCCAACTGCTCATCACTTAAAGCTTCTCCTGTGCGAGAAATCACCTCATTTTCAGTTCTGCCCAGGAAAAGTGGCTTTCTACATGTGGGACACGAGTAAACTTCATTTAAGCGTTGGTCCAACCTGGCATGGTATGTTAATATCCAGCATTAGGTTCGGCAGCACACACTAGCAAATACACAAACCAAATTTGATAATCTAATATAACCATACCAAGACCTCAAGCAAGCAAGATGAAAAAGGTGATTACAATGAAGCTTTTTAGCCTTGGCCATAGGTTCCTGAGCTTTGCAAAGTTAGTTAGACCTTCAGAAATCAGTGGAAAACCGAAAAGGCAACATAAAAAAACAAAGCATACCCTACATATGGCACATTCATCATCATAAGCACGTATCTCTTCAGATGTTGCATCAGGAAGTGCCGCATGAAGAGCCCCTAATGCCATTCTCAATTTAATAAATCCCTTTATACGCTTCACAATTGCACTTAGCAAAGCCTGCTCAAAGAGATTGAATTGGTAAATGGAAGGATCGCGCATCGAGATGTCAAATTAAAAATCGATATATTGGGCTCAAAAATGCTCCAAAGAACAATGGAATATTTACACGTATATTCAAGAAAAGAACTGCATCCACAAGATGGAATGCCATGCCATGGAGCCACCAAATAAGCACATAATGTCCAAGTGCCATTAACAGTGTTGCCAAGTCAAGGAAGAAACCTAGATTGCGAATAAGAATGACTTTCCATTCCCAAAATGAACCTGCAATCATGCACAGCCTAGAAAATTTTAACAAGAAGCATGAACTACATTGCAATTAACCAAAAGTTATAAACATTCCAATCTGAATGACTTAAACATAATAGTACCAAGTCAGATATAGGTACAGATATTGATAATTCGGTCACACTCAAACATGCAAGAAAGAATTTTCCTTTTCCATTTATTCATATGGCCCTACCTACTATATAAGAAAAACTATGCAGATAATGATAATAATGACAACAATATAATAAAATCCCTTTGATTTGCAGCTCAGGTGGATTAGCAATCTCAGGAAACAAGACTTTATACGCCATGACCTTTGAATTTAGAGAACCATTAGGTTTGAGAACACCCAGCCAACCTATCAACAAACAAAATAATCACATCCATGCATCATTACAGAAAAAGTAAAAATACCTGCAGCTGATAAATCAAAAAGTTTTGCTCTTTGGCAATCTGCAGTGTTCGCCATGGAAGGGAGTGATATTTCAAGCAGCTGAAACCCATGAACCAAAATAGCCTGCAGAGAATAGTAGATATAATAAAGCCGCCTCATCAAACCAGGATCCAATATTTTTCACAGAATAATAGTATTATAGAATATTTATCATAAAAACTGCAAAAAAAGTATTCAACAAAGATACCTGCATGGTCTCAAAAGCAATACTGAGAGGCTCAAAAAACAACAGCAGAAACATAGATGAATTCAGTGTTTTGTGCAACACAAAGCTCAGCCATATCCTGAATGCACCCACAAAAAAACATGGATATTTCAGATTTTTATGAATTTGTGCAAAGCCGAACTGCCTACTTCTAATGAGGAAATGCTAAAGTGGGATTATAAAAAGCAGGAACTCGGCTACCCTCAGTCATTACATTTGCAAGGATATCCAGAAAGGAACAAAATCAATAGGTCATATATTCATTACTAGAGGCCAGGTAGGCAACTCAGAAAAAAGTTTTTGAAGTATATTGTTTGCCTCAAATTTAGATTTACCAAAATTTACATCACAGAATTGCACTCAATTGGCAGTATTTAGTTTAGACAGATAGAAACAAAGCAGTTCAATTCTGAAGCTATTCTTCACTAGGGTTGAAGCCCTTTAGAGTGATGACCTATCCAATAAACAAGGTTACTTGTGTAAGATGACTTCACAATATTGTACAGACTCCATCATATTTTCCATCCCCCATCCTTCTATTCTTCTTTTGGTGTTCAGAGTGGCACTAAACCCAGGCCAGCAAACTAGAGGCAGAACTTTTAGGCCATATTAGCTCGTTTGCAAACTTTGCTAGATGGTTGAGAAGTCAAAATCAGAATTCATATTTCTATTCAAAAATAACTTACGTCAGCGTTCTAATGACTGCTATGCATTCTAAAAAAATGATAATGCTATTTTCTTACTAGCAATTCTGTAGTAGAATTAAAAAAAAAAAAAAAAAGAACTGGCATTTATGAATATATTTCTGAATTCACATAAGCATAAGACAGAGCAATACCAGAAGAAATTGAAAGAGATGATAAAGAGAAACACTAAAAAGACACGAAAGTATGCCCATGTTGTAGCAGAAGGAGACGCATTCAAACGCTCAAGTCGATCCCTGGCCAAAGCTTGAAACATCTGTAGCATGTGCTCAACAAAACGTTAGGATGCATTGCAAGCAATTCAATCTCTTCCATTGTGAGCTAAAAACAAGATCTCCATCACAAACCATATACCTTTAGACAACATATGACAATCAACCAGACTGACCAAAGACCTGCTTGGAATACCGTTGGTGGAATAACTAATGGTAGAAAGATCCCCTGTACAAAATTCATCAATACACCTTCCAGCATTAGTGAAAAAGAAAAAATTGAAACATAAATCTCATCAAAAAAAAAAAAAAACCTTGGAAATATGTCAAGATAACTTAAGATCAAAATAATCCCAAATATATAGCAACTTCAATCCTGACTTAGTTTCATCATAAGTTCAGTTCTGCCAGTACAGCAGTATCTATTGTTATACACTACAGATACAGAACTAGTCCTTAAAAGAAAAATTGCGGATAGTATTCTGACTTCCTGGAATATCCAGAAGGAACCAGGAGGTTTCTAGAAGCAAACAGACTGATAATTGACCATAGAAGGGTATATTGATCTTCTTCCTCCTCTAGGGGCTCTCCTCTCATTCCTTTCTCTTTTTTTCTACTGACTGGGTTGCCATTCTCTGAGAACCATGCATATCCTTATTTATCCATATGTATCTTCCATCTAATCCTTAGCTTTAAAACAAAAATAAAGGGTTCTATTACATCTTCACACAACTAATCAACTCTCTAATCCAACCATCGTTTGGTGCATCCATCATATGGCAAAACCATCAGCCCATTAAAATTTGACAATAAAGTAGCCCTCAAGATGAGCCACAACCAAGGGGAAAGATACTCTCCTTATTTAATGAGGAAAGAAATGGAGATCAAAGCTGGTCATCATGCATTGTACAGGCCATAACTTCAGCAGCATAATAGACTTCTTCAGAAAACCAACCCAGTCAAATCCAATTGACCAGAGGATCTTGTCCTGAAGAGAGTCTCATGAATTAAAATGTTGACCCATCCGAAAAATAATTCTCACCTGGTGGTTTCCAGCCATCAAGAAGCTCAAATCTGATGAAATTCCGATACAAGACACCACTACTCATCAACTCAAAAAGCATCTATTTCTCATTAGAAGTTTTAGCAGCAGCGTCAAGACCCTAAAATAACTTAAGAAAGCTTTTGCACGTCCAGTAAAATGTAACTATCCACACAATAAAATCCTCAATTAGACCTTTTACCAAGAGCACCAAGAACTTCCTAATTTAACTCTGCCTTAAACACTGTCATCTCTTTGTCAGCATTCAAGCTGCATCATCAAATTTTACTCTCCACAACCATAGTCACTTAAGAATAAAGAAGAAAGTAGAGTTATTATATGCCTCAACGATGATACACGCTAAAATATCACAAATCCAGGACACTGTCCGTTACAGTTATCATCGAAAATAAAGAAGAAAGTAGAGCGTTTATATGCCTCAACAATGATACACACTAAATTATCATAAATCCAGGATACTGTCCATTACAGTTTGATATTGTTTAAATCAGTTAAAACATTTACCTTGTATATAACATAGTTGATAAGACGTTCTACTAATTTCCGAGTTTCTGAAGGATATAACTCACCAAAGAACGCAGTCTGCACATAGAAGAAGAAACCATAAAAATAATGAGACAAGGTTCAATAAAAATAAAAATAGAATAAATTCACTTTTAACAATAAATAGTTATTAATAACTATCCAAACCTATTTGGTCTAAGCAGAGAAACAACACCTTGGAGATGAATAACCCTAAACCCACTATTTAGCAAGAACATAAGCTAAAAGTTCATCTTCATAATTTCAGATGTGGTGCTGTTGCACATCCATTCACGAGATCTTCGAACATTCTTAGAAAGACACATATTTGCCTAACATTTCCACAGCTTTTGTTTAAAGTCAGGACTGGGAATCACAGTCTCAATCTGGTTTCAAACTGTTTAGTCTTTCAAATGATTCTTCCAAAGTACTAACCAATTTTCATAAGCTTATTTATCTTGTAAAATTAACTTGTCATGTACATTGCTCAATGCAGCATACCACTGCTTCAAATCAGAATCATGTCTGCAGAAAGTTAGATAGCAAACCATAGCTAAATCCATTTTTTAACACAAATAACAATTATATGGAGTTCATCTCTCACCATTAAATCAAAATCTCAAATCACTAATACCTTAAAGCTCATGGACAAAGACTAAACTAACCTTTAGAGAAAGGATGAGTAGAATAAATACATTGAGCAGAAAATTTGCCAGCAGAGCCACAGTGGCATAAGAACCCAAAATAAGCTCAAGTGCACGGTTGACATTTTCCGTATGAATAAAATTCTCACTAATTAACCCATCAGTTTGAAGTCTATCGAGTGAAAATTCTGTCCAAAATTGAAGACCTACGAAGCTTAAAGCTGTAGAGAATGCTGAGATCACCAAGTAGCTCACACCCATTGGTGACAAACACAACTTTTCCGCCAAAAACAAACTTCCAGATTTTCATTAGAACCAAGTGAACATCACTAATCACGGGCACTTATGACAAATTTTCACATAATAATCAAGGAGCCAACGGACTTGAAAATCGGCACATTCAATGTTAATGAATTCAACTACTGAGGTTACTTTGAAACCATAAGAACCTGAAAAACATACCCAGAAATAATAAACATCATCAGAAAAAAAGAGCAAATAGTAGCAGTTTTTCTAATTTATTGATGTTTTAAAAGATTCTAAAAGATCATGTGCTTTTCTTATCTCATTAATTGGTTCCTTTGAAATAAGACAGACAGATACGGAATACGAAACAAAGAGCCACCGTTTAAATCGTAAAAATCCAACGAAATTCACAATTAATAAAGCATAATTATATGGATTGGCCAAAAAATGCAAAATTATATTGAAGGACAATTTTATATTAGAATTAAAGCAGAATTTTGAACAACTCAACAACCATAAATAAACTTTTCCAGATTGGCACAAATAAGAATAGAAGTGAAACCCTTGGAAAAAAATTCAAAAGCGAAAGAATCAAAGAATAAATAAATTGGGAAATTGAAAGGATACGTAGAGTAATAACAATTAGCGAATTGGAGATAAAAATTCATGGAATCCTCATGCTAAAAGTAAAAAATTATTGATATAAGATAAATAATGGAAAGAAGCGAAAACCTGATTGGATCTAAGAAGAGGAAGAAAAAGCTGTGACGAGTCGTTGGAGGTCTCCGCAAATATTCACCGGCAATTGCAATTTTTTGAGATGATATAAAATTTGGATGAAAAAGAGACAGGCACCGCAGGATCCTAAAACAAATAATAATAATAATAATAATAATAAAATAGTACTATTTATATTATGTTTTATATATGTTATTTTATTATATTATTTATTTCATTCACATAAAATATGCTTAACAATCTTATAATAGGTAATAACACTGTGATGGCAGGAAATTTCGTTGGAATTAAGAAATTAATTAATGAGTAGTAATTTGGTCAAATTAATTAATTAATGAACTTCTTTTTTCTTCACAGTGTTTTGCTGGAATAAGAAAATTTTATTAGAAAAGAAAAAAAAATCATATATTTTCTTTGGCAGTTTGAAAAGGACTATTATGCCCTCTGTGTGCCCACTTATTTTCCGACAATATTTATTCGACAGCCTCATTTCAATTCTTCACAAAACCCTAAATCCCTAAAAAAGCCGATCCCAAAATTCAACCCCAAAAAACCCCGATCTCAGGCCCTAAATCGGTAACATACAATCTCTCTCCATCCCAACTTTCAGTGCAATTAAAGTAAATCATGGGCATAATAAAAAGCAGTTTTTCGTTCATCGTAGGCACAGTTTGTGGGATTTACATTGCCCAAAACTACAACGTTCCCAACATCAAGAAGCTGACTGACACCGCCTTCTTCATGGCCAAGCATGTCGAAGAGAAGTACCGAAAGCCCAAGAACAGGGATGACGATTAGCTGCTATACTCCGCCTTTTGAGGAACCAATAGAATCAACAGGTTCAATTTTGTTACTCTTCTTAATTGTGGGAAAGAAAAAAGAGGTAGTTTTGTTGGATCAAATACGATATTAGGATTTTGTATAAGATAAACAAAGATAAATTAGTGACAAATTTGGTGCATATTTATAAGTTACTGCTCTTTCACTCAATTGGAGATGTCTAGCATTAAAAATTGTTGGTTTTGTTTAAAATGTTACAGTTATTTTTTGCAGTTGGAATCTTATGTTCAGTGTGAATTTGGGTTGTTCATTGTTGTGGGAATGAATGCAACAGTCCTCAAAAAAGCCTCGAGGCCGCCCTTATTTGGTTATTCACAAGGGCTTTTGTTCTTTTCACATCTTGAGAAATGAAAATATACCATTAACTTGGCTTCAAAATAATGGCACGCTTTGCACAGTTAACTATTTTGTTGAATGATGGATGTATCTTGAGTTTGCATATGGAATTTATGCAAGTCTTAGTACACTGTTATATCAGTTAGATTTTAGTCCATAGTCAGTGATAATACTCTGGTGAGTTTTTCAATGATTATGAATTCGGAGTGTATGACATTTAAAATCAGCTGTAAGCTACGTTAACCCTTTTGACTTAACATTAGCCCCTTGTGATTCTGAGATGGGTTTCCCTTTTAGGCCTTGCTTTAATGAAAGGAAGATACTTACCTTCTTAACTTTGTTTGATGTTAATGGTGTGTGTTTCCTACACCTGCAGCTTGGTGGTTAATCCTGTGCCTTAATATGGCTTAGAATTTTTGTTTTGGAAATTTTTAGATTTAGCAAATTGCTTATCCTGATTCAAGTGAATTATGGTGTGGAATTGGTTTGGAATGCATTTTGAGGCCTTTTTGGTGCGTTGCTCACTCCAGACTGTCCTAGTCTTAAGTTCTGTGCCATGAAGGTCATGTATAGCTCCAAGTTGTAGTGGTCATATGTTTTAGGGAAGAAGAATTTATATTATCCAGTGCCGGCATTGTCCCTAGGTTAAGTATAGCTTCCAAGCCTTCTTCCAGCTATAGTCACAATTTGCAGATAGACTGGGCAATTTGATTGCTACTTGAATCTTTCTTGTATATCTCAAGTCAGATTTTGGTCATACTCTTCTTAATCTGTTTTTAATGAAGAACGCAGAAATTAAAAGGTTTTAATGAAATGATTGATCAAATTTATACTAGTCTACTCTCTTCATCCGGCTGCCCAAACTATTTGCTGAAAATATTGCCCAAAGAAAAAAAAAAAACTATTTGCTGGAAATCAAGTGCTGCCAACTGGCTTTCAATTCATAACTTTTTTTCTTTCACTAGATTTGGTATGAATGATGAAAAAAAAAAAAAAAAAAAGAGATGAAGTAAAATTGTAAATAAAATTATCAATTTAAGTTGAATGAATATTGTACTTATATATTTGAAAGGAACAGATTTGGAAAACGGGAATGTGCAAGTTCATTTATTTTCCTTCTCTTTTCTTATTTTCTTTCTACTATTTTTCTTTCTTTCGTTCTATTTTTTTTTCTTTTTCCAAACACAATATTAATAAATGATGAACAAGTATACCTCTGGGGCTAATTAACACCAACAAATTCCTATTAATAAATAATAGGAATTTGTAAATTCATGCTCAGCAAATGAAAGGAAGGGAGAACAATTTCATTTGAACTTTGAAGTGTTCTCTTTTATTCATTTCTATGGTCGGGGCATCGAATAAGATCTCTTCATTTGTCTCAGTATAGCCTTGTACCGTATGTTATTTGTGGCAAATAGCTTCATTTTCCCATAAATTACACCTAGACCAGCCTGCTTTGCAAACGAAAGAGGGCCATCATTTTTATTTTTTTTTGCAAATCTGATAGCAACCATTTTAGATGCTTAGATTTGTCAAATTCAAGAGGGGTGGTCCAGCGTTTGGTCGAGAAATGCATGGACAGTGGAGCTATTTCCTTCGTGTGGACCAATTTTCTCCGACTCCATCTCCGTACATATGCACATTTTGTACCTTTTCAGCTTTCAGACATCTATATGGGCACCGCTCTGGACCAGTTTTCGAATCTGGACATCACCTTTTTTCAGCCGAAAGTTGTCTTACGCTGAATACCTGCAACCTGAACAATCCTAAACGAGACTCCACTTCCAAACTTGTTTTCATGGATATTTCAGATTTCCTTTCCCGGAATCCTGTTACAGAGAAACATAGACAACCCTTTTGTTTTAACAGTAAGCGCAACACCATTTAGCTTTTATGTTTCATTTTAGAGCAGATTCTGCCTATAAGTAATCGTATTCTTATTTGTCTGGACTTTTCTCTTCCGAATAAAAAATAAAGCTGTGAAATTCTGAATAAGCAATATTACTGAATGATGCCCGCTGAAAATAATATAGCATACAAAATTTACATACAGATAGACCTGGGAAATCCTCTCACCCTGCCCTTTCTCCTCATTTCTGCTTCTCCAACTTAAAGGAAAAACAGTTAATAAAAACTCCATGATAATCAAACTAACATCATAGAGACGGTTACAAAAATCTTCTCCTTGCCCAAGTCATAATAGAAGGACTTTCCCTCTTCATTTTATAATTAGAACTAAGAAAAATGGAAAATCGCACACGCTATAAAAATGGAGCTTTTGTTGCCCCTATAAACAAATCATACATCCAGTTCCGCAGCTTGAGATCTTGGTTGGCATCCTTCTTGTGACCTTGATTTAGAAATCCTTGCAGCCACCTCGGCCACTACAAGCCTTGTCAACAGCAGCCCTGCAACGAGAGCTGCTGCCATGAGCAAGGTAAAAACCGCGCTCCAGCTCTTGGCAGAAATGTAACCAGTTAATAATGGTCCAATTGCAGCACCAACAGAACCTGTTCCATCTATGATTGCTGTCACAGTTGCCAATGCCTTTGAGTTTCCCTTTAATGAACTGTGTGTTCCTAGGTCGGCCGAGACAGCAGTTGTTATAAGAGCATAGGGGCCATTTACAAACATGCCACAGATGAGCATAAGAACTATGTTCATTGCCAAGGAAATATGCCCGTAACTACGATAGAAATAGAGAGCAGGAATAGTGCAATACATAAAAGTTGCTGCTGTTATGGCTCTGGCATCTAAGCGATCAGAAATGTATCCAGCTAAGATTCCTCCGAGCACCCCTCCAACATCAAAAATTGTTGAAAGTTTTCCGGCTGTCTCATTGGATAAATATTTTCCCTCAATGGCTGCAAGATTAACGAATAGAAGAGAGAATTAGTAATGAATCATCTATAGTCAGCCAAGAACATGTCAGAATCAAGTAATTAAGCATGTCTAAAGACCCCATATGTAGTAATTGAATTTACATCAAAGGACGAGCAGAAATCCAATGGAGATAGTTCAGGACAAAATACATGATCTATGACAATCATATCTCAAATGATGCATGCGATTCAAAAGTTATTATGATAACACAACCGGTATTCCTTGTTGGTTAAAAAAAGGTCATATGTATCTTCGTCTCCTGTTCTTTCTACGGTCAAGCTCCCAAAGTCAGTCCCTTACGATTATACATTGGCGCAGAAATGTGTATGGAAAAAGAAAATAAATTAGAATACCTGTACGGCTAATGTAGTAGGGAAGCCAATAGAGAAATGTGTAAGCGACCAATTTGGCAAAGAAGAGGCAAAAAGCAAAAGGAGCAACCCCAGGGATTTTCCATGCTTCTATGAACCCCACAGCTTTTTCCTTAAGCTCAGTATCTGAGGCCAATAAAGGCTCTGTTATTCCCTTTCCGATCTTCCCAGGAAAATCCACTTCGTCTTCTTCTCTATCAGCTCCAACTGATTCAGGACTAACAGGCAGAAAAAGGAAAACCACTATGCCAATGAAAGCAATAAGCAGACCTGGTACAACAAAGGACCAACCCCATCCATAGCTCAACAGTGCTGAAGCAATCAAAGAACCAGTAATGTTCCCAACGGATGTGTGAGCATTCCAGATACCCATAATAAGCCCTCTCTTTTTCTTCCCAAACCAGTTACCAACTACTGCAACAACCGAAGGCCATCCTGTTGATTGAAATAAACCAGCAATCATTTGTACTATCAGGAAGTAGTAAAAACTATGCATTTTAGCCCAGTACCCAGCACCGAATAGTGAAGTAAACAAGCCAGTCCCAACCATTCCGACCATCAGAAAGATCCTTAAATTCATTCTATCACCCAAGTGCCCAGAGAAGTACATTCCAAAAGCATATACTGCGAGAAAGGCCACATCGAGTTCACCAAGCAAGGCCGTCCCATCAGATCCATTAAATGGGGCCCAACCATCTCCTATAACCCACGAAAGCCTATTGCTTTCAGCAGGTGCGCTAAGGTATGTTATCCTCCACGGAAACTTCAAGCCTACATCAGAAGATTGGGGATCAAGGGCACTCTTGACAATGCTGGTGGTTTTCCTTGTCGCATGGTAGCTAGTGTAAGCCAAAAATGTTACAATCAAGACAATAGCTTGATGAGTTTTATAGGAAAGCTTCGCTTTCTTAGTGTATTCTAAGAATCGAATTCCACGAGGCTTGCTATAACTTGGCTCAGCTGGCAAATCACATAGAGAGCCCATGTATTTTGATTCTCTCAGAAAAAAATAAAGAGGAAGAAGAGCTCCAACTTCCCCTTATAGACCAAAGACAGCAAGCTGGACAATTAAAAAATCAATAAGCAACGTGAGACTGTAATTCATATGCAATTCCAAACTAATTCTTATTCAATCAACAAAAGAATCTAATGAAGCAAAACAGCAAATAACAAATACAATTCTAGATTATGAAAGATACTATAATCAAAGAATCAAGTTAAAGTTCATTCATACTAAATTAAACAAAGAGAGAGTACTTGATTTAACATCAGTCAAAAATAGCACAGTATATTGCATTAAAGTAGTCGATACAATTTCAAAGGTGACAAAAGGAAACCAGTCCTTTAGAATCTCCTTAAAAATATATATAAACACCATGTTCTCACTAAAGAAAAGACCCAAAATTTATTTCTTTCAAACATGTAACAGTCTCAAATTTAACATAGAAATTAACTGAATCCTTGATAGATTGTACCCAAATTCCTAATAGAACCATAGTTAACGATGCTAATTGCTACATAGAAGGCGATTCAATGGAATCTAAAAAAGGACTGCAAAATATTTCAGAAACGGCACTTAAAACGCAAACAAAACACGATCGAACGTTAAATACTGTTTTTTAAAGAGCAGGTCTGAATACATATTCCACATGAAAAAAACAGAGAAGCGCCAGAAAACAGAGACAGACTGAAGACTTTATCAGACCATTCCTTAATAAAATCAATATTACCCGCCAAAGAGTCAAAACAGAAAACTCAAAAAAATAGTAAAAAAAAAAATCAAAAAAACAATTTACAAGAATTAAAACTTTGACGAGACAGAGACATTAGCAGAAAAACAGCAACAAAAAGATCATTACCTCTCGTTTAGCTGAGCTCACTAATTGCTTTGCTTTGGTTTCTGCGTTTCTTTCCTCAAAATTATTTTCTTTTCCCTGTAAAACTCTTCTCTCTCTGTTCTCTCTGGTTTTTCAGCTGAACGAACGAAAACGCTCGACGGCTTTAAGCTTCCAGCGGGAGGATCTTTCCACTGTGCGTAAATAATAATCTAAAGATACGAATTGCCAATCCTGCCCCTATTTTCTTAATTGTGCATGGCTTGTGCTCGATTTTAGTGAGTTGACTTGATTACCCCTCAAGAGCACGTGCTGCGGAAGCTTCATTATTTGGGAAGCTTTAACAAATAATTATAAATAATATTTCAAAATTTATTAATTAAATAAATAAAATAAATTATATTTATATTTATATTTATTTATAAAATGTAAAAAATACATAAATTATTATTAGTTGAATTTTGTTGATTTATATGCACCACTTCTGTTTATTTTTACTTTTTCCAGAAAAATATATGCCAATTTTTTTATTAATCAGTCCCCTTATAAAAGAAACTTGAGGACAACAATAATAATATAAAAACAAATGTGATGAAGCCTTCAAGTGCAAGTCTCCCATATTGAGAAAAAATAATTGACAGCATGACCAACTCTTAACCACGTTAATTTAGTTGGTTGTAAATAGAGGAATTTAATTAAATATAAGATTATAAAAAATTATATATTTATTATATTTAGAATAATATTATATTAATATAATCCTATCACATGTGCATGAAGATAAAAAAAATTTTCAAATAATAAATTTTTTGATATTAATATCATATTAAATATTTAATTTAAAATCAATTAATTATAAAAGGATGAATTCAATTTGAATATAAAATTTAAAAAATGAGGTATTGATCCCCACACTGGTAATTATCTCGAAATAATGTTATCTATAAATTTATACCATTGGATCCACCATCTCAAAAGATCGACGTCCCAACTTAAATTTCAGGCTAATTAAGCAGGACACATGATCGAAAAGGTCATTTCGGTCAAACTGTTCAAAAAAGACAACCAAGTTCTTTGTGGCGCAGGCGTAATTTTACCAAAATAGGGGGGATATTTCGGTCAATCCACTTGCCGGCTGTGAGTTTATTAGTAGTTGGAAAAGAATATTCGCATATCCAAGAATTGAGAAACCGCAGCAAGGGACCCGCAATTGCCACGTGGCAATAGGGACAAATGACGTGGCATGACAATTGGATCAGAGCAATTTAAGGCAGAAGCTTAGGACACCTGGAGTTGGAGATGCATGGCGTTCTATGGGCTGGCTGTCCGTGTCAGGGTTGAGACTGTCCTGAATCTGATTGAAAAACAATTGTTGGGTGAAACGAAAGCGCATAGAATTTTCGTTGTCTGGCATTTTTCCGATTTTGAATCATACAGCGTGGGGGGGGGGCTTTTGCCTGGCTTTATGTAATGTCACTTTGGATTTAGCAAATATTGAATGGTTAGTTTTATGATTATGTTATTACATGTGGGTCACAATTGGAGGGCAGTCCCATTCTACCACTTATCTCTTGAATTTTCAGTTTTACACTAACTGACGTAATTAATAAAGTTTGGTTTATTAATTTGCCTGTGAGAGAAAAGATTTGTATAAAATTTTTTAAAAGAAATTTGTGAAATTTTTTATTTAAAATGATTAAATAAAAATTAAAATCGATAAATTAAAAATTTTTTATATAAATTAAATGTGTAAAATTTAAAAATATTTAAATATATATTTTTAATAAAAAAATATTAACAAAATTTTATCATTAAATAAATATTTATCAAATTTGAATTATAAATAATATTTTTAATAATTTTTTTATATATTATTGATATTCACATTAAACTTTATCAATTTATTGATTTAGATTTTTTATTAAATTATTTTTATAAAAAAATTCATAAATTTTATTTAAATAATTTTATGTAAATTTTGTCCAGAACAGAGAGCTATATCCGGCTTAAAGATCAGAAGATATTAAAGCAAGCCGTTCAAACTGAGCTTGCCGTCTGCGTTTCCTCCCGTAATCTTGTATAAATTATAATGCTCAGCATCGTATCATCAAAATGTGTCGAATAGGAAAACATTTTGCACGTGTCATTGCTCGATTGCTCTCAGCCCAAGACACTCATACAAGCCTTGATTATTTAAATCTTATGGAACCTAAACAATTATTATGAAATGAACTTTTTGTTAGTAAATTAGAAATTAGGATAATGTTGATAAATAGATATGTATTCGATTTACAGCGACACTTGCATACATGATGCATAGATTGAAGGAGGGGGGAACCTTGGAAAGTGGATAAGGAACATATAGCAAGGAAATCTGCTGGAAGTCCAATCCTAGCTATTCGATTGTTCTATATATATGTAAACGCATCAATTATTTTCTTCCAGAACACTTGTTAGGAAAACAATTAGATTGAGCCGAGACTAGAGATTTTGAAGCACCAAAGAAATATATTGACAGCTGAACACGGAATCATTATTGGATGATGCAATAATCAAAGAGCAATTATCATTCTTGGCTTCCTGGGGACTGTTTTCTTTGGACTTTTCAGTATATGGGGAAGCTTTTTCATTTTTTTTTTCCTCCTGGAATGGAACTTTGAAGAAAGCACGGAGAAATTTCGTCTTCTGGACTTCTTCTGTCTCGTCACAAAAGGGTGGGGCGCTTTGGATTTTTGCATTAATTGATTAATTTGAACATGCCTCTGGATATTTCAGTCAGAGTTGGAGTCTCTTGAAATGTTTGGTTCAATTATAGTTCATTGATATTATACTAATATGCAGTCATCAACGTCCTAGTTTCATCTGAAAAAGATGTTTGGAACAAATCTCTCAGCTCTTCAACAGTACAACAACCCACATTACCATCAAGCTCCCCTAATAGCTGAGAGTAGAACTGAATAATTTTCCTAAGAGATTTGATCATGAGTATTTAACTTGATCCCTTAAGAATCATAGTATCCAATGATATATACCTCACAATTGATCATATATATATGTATGTATGCATGTATAGTGCTTAGCCTAATTCTATCTTTCTGATCAAGATCTAAACTAATTAGAAAAATACCTGATCATATCTAAACAAACTGGATTTTTTTTAATGGAGTTTTACTCACACAACTAGGATCTACATTTCAATTCCTTATTGATACCCCCAATGAAAATCTCGAATTAGATCCCAAATAAACGGGTTAGTGTAAGCTTGTCCATGCAGTTATACACTTTTCGAATAAGAATTAATTTTTGGAAAAATCTTGATTTTCTTGCTTTGGTGAGTCTTAAAAATCATTCCCACAACCTATATTGTATTGAAAGAATATTTATATGTTCCGATCGATTGTGTAAAACCCGCAATAGCAGCGGAACCGGAGAAAGTATGCAGAAAGGAACCAAATGGTCTTATCTTTGATCAAAAGATTAATCCACAGTTGCCAATAAGTTTTTGCGAAGGATTGGAACTGACTTTGATGTTTTAAAAACACTTGTCTGGCTTAGCTATGGAATTGAACAAGAACGAAATTCTGCAGCACACCATCAGAACTGAATATTTTCAAAGGTAATCAACCCCATCGACCAATATCCGGTTTGAAATTAGGCTTTAAATTTTCTTGGTGAATTTGAAGAGTGTTTCCACTTTGATTTTTAGAAGAGAAACTGAAATTGAGTAAACTCTATCGAAATTCACACTAACAAGAAAAGCGTAGTTCAGATGATATGAATTGAAATGGTGAAGAAAAAATAGAGGAAAAGGATCGATTTCTTTAACAATTTTGCTTAATGTTAATATTACCATACGATAGGATAGGAGTATAATCCTTGTGGCAATCAAATCTTATATTATAAGCAATAATCATATATTCAATGATAATGAAGTCAATTTAATTTGAATATCTTCACTTTTTTTTACAAATATTTTATTTATTTTTATAAAATTACAGATATAAAAAAAATTATAATTATAATTGAATATTATATTCATATAACAAAATATTTAATTAATTAAATAAACAAACCAATCAATAATCCAGTACATAATTAAAATTAAAACAAAATATATGGTGAAAGTTTAATTGAGTTTGGTTATTTACAAGAGACAGCGTTCCTCAAATGTAAAATTTTAATCAAATTTGTTTATTTTTCATTTTAATTTTTAAAGAACCATTGAAACGACGTCGCTGTGGGTTGTATTGCCTCTTCACGCGCACCAGCTATTTGCCAATACCGGAAGGCGACTATGAAATCGTCAGTTTGTCACCGCTGAGCAACCGCAACGAATACTCCATCGGAACAAAAAAAATGGTCCCCTCATGACTCGTAAGCCTTAGAAATCAGCAGAAAAGAAACCATGATGCTGGAGGTAGGCCCATTTTCGGACGAGAAATTCGATCCGAGGAAATGGATAAACTCGGCGTGCAAGACTTGGCACACTCAGGACTCCCTCGACAACCACATGGTGGATCTCGAAATGAAGCTCCAAATGGTCTCCGAAGAGATCGCCGCTTCGCTTGAGGAGCAAAGCGCTGCTGCTTTCCTCCGTGTTCCTCGCGCCACCCGTGACGTCCTCCGACTTCGAGACGACGCTGTTTCTCTCCGCAATTCTGTCGCTGGCATCCTCGACAAGCTCAAGAAGGTCTAATCTTTTCCTTTCAGATCTTATCTCAATTCAATGTTGCTTTCGATCTCGAGAAAATGCCGAAACTTGAAATGTTCCTCGTTGATTGAAAGCCAAAATCATAAAAGCTCAATTGAGATTCAATTCCTCTTAAATACAGAAATAACCTAAAAAGTCAACTGATTTCAGTAATTTAACGCTTATATTTCGCTATGTTCTAATGCTATAAATAGGATTTGCTGTAGGTCTTTGAGGCATCCTTGAGAGCTACCTTGGCTAGATTGACCACAAGTTTGTCAGTTTCAGTATTTGGTTCAAGTTTAGATCAAAACCAGTTACATGTCACGAATAATGATGGAAATGCAGAACCACCATTGGGTGGAAGGGCTTCCTTGGATGTGGCGACTGTGCGGCTTGTTGATGTTCCTGAGAAGGCCCGGAAAGTGTTTAACCTTTTAGATCAGGTATATGAAATCCACTGTTGTTTAAATTGCAAAAGACTAAAACTTTTAATACCTTCTCATTTGTTGTGGTACTAGTTCTCCCCCATTTAGAAGACTAGTTTATTTACCACCGCAAGTCGACTAACTTTAAATGATGATAATGATAATGTGTTGTTGTGCAGTCAAAAGACACCCGATTTCATGCACTTCCGCTTGCATCCCAAAGGGTAGCAGCATTTGCTGAAACAGTGAATGAGCTTGTTTATGACGTCCTCATATCTAAAGTACGACAACGTCTCAACAATGTGTCTTGTTTGCCAATCTGGTCTGCAGTAGAGGACCAAAGTGCTTTCCCTCTCTCCCAACCTTCAGCGCATACCCTCAATCATATGTGACCAGGGTTGGTGAATATCTTCTTACTTTGCCCCAACAATTGGAGCCACTTGCTGAGGGTATTTCTAGCGATGACTCCAACAATGATGAATCTCAGTTCTATGCAACGGAATGGATGTTCAAGGTAGCGTCACCTTAACTGTAAATTATTAATGTGAGAGCTAACCATGATAGTGTTTGAATGCCTAGCTAGAAATTTATTTTTAGAAAGGGGGTGAGGGAGGGGAAGAGAGAAAGGGGCGTTTTGAGATTGAAGGCTATTTGAATCCCTGCCAATTGAGCATGTGCAATGTTGGAATTTGCAAAATTATCAAAAAATTATGGCATGGGTTAACCCTATATATATATATATATATATCCCGTTTGGAAGTTCTAAATAATTATCAGTAAATTCATGAACATACCAGTTTGAGCTGTAGTATATATTTTTTGTTGTCTTCCGTGAATTATTGTTGGGAATTGAGTGGTAGGGCTGAGTATGCAAAGTTGATCAATTTATAGATGAAAGATGTTTAAATATATTTTAGACTGAGTTTTTGTTTTTTGCGTAGAGTATAACTAACATAAGATTATGCGTTGGAAAGGTTGCTGAAGGTGCTACTGGCCTGTACATGGAGCAGCTCCGTGGCATCCAGAACATAACAGATCGTAAAGCACAACAGCTGTCGGTTGATATCGAGTACTTGAGTAATGTGCTTTCTGCTTTTTCCATGCCAACCCATCGAGTTCTGGCAACCTTTCAAACCTGCCTTGGGAGCCCTAGAGATCAGTTAGAAGACCTATTGAAATCGGATTCTGCGAACCAACTTGATCTCCCAACTGCAAACCTTGTTTGTAAAACACGGCGTTTGAATTTGGATCAGTAAAAATTTTGCCTCAGATTAATGATTTTCTTATTTTGTAATTGATACCATAAGTGAGTTGTTGGGCCTCACCGTTCTAAGTTTCACCTGTTTACTGATACTAGTCTCAATTCCCTAACCTTGACAAATGTGCAATGGAACCCTTCTTGTTGAATGTTTTTACAAGCCCAACGTAAACGCAATAAAATCGAAATCATCAGCTCTGGTGATTCTAAAGTTTTAGAACCAAAGCATTCATCCAGTTTAGCTCTATCAAAAAATTTACATTCAAGCCAGTATTATTTGAGTTAGTCTTACCTAAACCCGTAACATAAAAAAAGGATTTAACAAATTGCGTTGCTTCGCTTTCCTACTATTAAGTAAAGATGGAGAAAAAAGTTCATCTTGGACTAAATCATGTTGAAATGAAATTTTAACAAATGGCATTGGTTTAGCATTTGGAAAATTTATGTCGCTTGTAAGCTTTGAATAACAATTAAAGAAAAATTAAATGCCGTGTTTCTGGATCAAACCATAAGCTCTTAGAGCAAAATGTATGTAATTACCGAACTTCAAAATCAGGAAGCAAGAAAGGAGTGACGGTAAGGGGGAGGGGAGCTTCAAACTACAAATTGTAAATTTGTGATCAGTAAAAATCCATCGCAAAGAACAAAAAGCAAGAAACCACGTAAAGGAATCTAGCCATTTACAAAACAAAAAGGAAAGAATATCTAAACCTATTGCATTGATTAACATGAGCACAATAAACGTGTCAGCTTAGGAAGAAGTTAAAACAAACTCCAAAGCACATGTGGTTAAAGGTACTTTCTCAATTTGTCTCCTTTTTTTCCCTGTACTATTTACAGCAAGCCTTTGCAAATAATAATAATAATAACAACAATAATAATAATAATAATATAAAGCCAAATATGCATCCAGAAAAAAAGGAAATAATAAAAATAGATACATATATATAAATGCAATTTAATCTGTTACCTCAAATTTGGAAAGACATCGTCTTTCTCAGCAGCTTTGACTATAGAGATTCAAAACAACGTCCACAGATGCATAATATAAATTTAGTCAAAACAAGATAAAAGAAGTTACAATAATATTGTTATACCTACCTCAACCCTTTTCTTTTCTAGTAATTTTGATGAAAGGGAGTTGCTACAAAGCTGTGAGATACCAAGAAAAAAGTTTCACCCATGATGACAAAATTTAGCATTACTCCAAAAGCACACGTTTATAAACTTGAAAAAAATAAATAAATAAATTAGAGGTCTACCTCATTTGCTTTCAAAGCCAAAACATTTATGTATAGAATGCACTAATATCGGTGAACTGGACTTCTTGAGGATCTCCTGTGACTATGTCTACCAGGGGAACGGGATCTTCTGCGGTTCTGGTGCCTATCCCTGCCCCCATCTCCGCCATTCTTGTACCTCCAATCCCTCTCTCCATCCCTACTACCTCTCCCATTCCACTCTCGAGACCTTTCACGATCCAAATCACGTTCCCAATATCTGTCCCTACCCTTGTCTCGATCACGATATTTGTCCCTATCACCTGAACCACTTCTCCTCCTCCTATTCTCATATTCCTTCTCCCTCTGCTTTCTCTGTTCTTCGACTTCTTTCTCTCTTGCTAATATTTCCTCTTCCTTTGCTTTCGCCTTAGCTTCCTGAAAAGTTCATTCAGGTTCTTCATTCACAGCAAAAGGTTAAATGAACTGAAGAGCCCACAATTCATTCTAGGCAGAAACACTTACCTTGAACTCAGAGAAGAAATCCCGAACCATGCCATAACCAATATGTTGCTTTCCTGTAACATGGGATTGTGTCCTCTCAGCAGCATCATTAGCTGCTAGAAAAGATCCACAAACCTCACATAAAGCCATTTTTTTCTCCTGCACAAGCATCAATAATTTATCATTTTGAGGTTGTTGAGTCAAAGCTGTCTTCTCAGCACTGAGCGTCTCCACCTATAAACAAATGTCACAGACGGTCAAACGTCAAAATCTGAACTGCCCATTGAGACAAATTTACAAATCAGGAACGAAATGAATTAAACAATAATAATTGAAGAGGCAATCAACAGAAACCTAATTTCCAAGGTGGTCAGATGCTGTCTGTCCAGGATGAGGCAACATTGAATGACCAATATCTCACAAAATTTTTTGGATCAATTACTAATAGAGAATGGAAACTCTTAATACCACCTTTCTCATAAGCACCTCAGCTTCATCCACCTTTCCAGCTTCACCAAGGGTCTCAACTTGTTCCAGCAGGTTTTTTATTTTTTCCTCCAAGACAAATAGCTGTTCAGACTTTTCAGCAGATAGTGGAGTAAGTGGTGCTGTTTCCACCTCTTGAGCAAGGCGTTCTTGTCCACGCCTAACCCTTCTGTCAAGGTCCATCACCTAAAGCAGAATAGGCATGTTATGTAACACATGAAAATTACAATTGTTGTCACAAGAAATTAAAAGGGATATTCGGCTAAAAAGAAAGGGCAATCGCACCCACCAATTTCTCACAAAACTGAGCCAGTTCAGCTTCAAATTTGGGCACGTAAGCATCGTGTCTTGGGGACTTCTCAAAACTAAAGTCACAAATTTCAAACAGCAGCTTAAAATATGAATCCCACAGCACAATCATGAAAAATATATGTTGACCAGGAAAAGCATAAAAGGTTCTGACAACTCAATCTACAAATCAGAGGTTGCAAAATAACTCAGGTAAGCTATTTTTGTAAACGAGGCAAGATACAGTCTGCAATTTACATGGGAAAATAATAAGTAGCAAGAAAGCAAATGGGATAAACAAATGCAGCGGTATTGGATGCCAAAGCAACAGAAAGAATATAACCTAAACCACAGGGCCTTTTAGAGTCACAAGTGTTTACACCTTCATGACAATAGAAGTAAGAAAAATCAACCACAAAACCTATTGAAGACAAAACAGACAGACAATATCTGAAAACCTTAAAGTTATATTTTACCCACTTTGCTCATTGTTCGAATGCCTATAATCTTAGCAAACTACAAGTATTAAATGTAGCACATAATTAAAATTAAAGAAAAGCTATTGTCTTCAAAACCTATGAAAGAAAGGATCATCTCACCAATTTATTACAAAGAACTGCAGACTAATTAATTAAAATGATTTACCAATTACCATCCATATTATTCAATCTAATCTTTTGGCAACTCATAGCCATAAGCACTAATTTAAAAATTCCTTCCGTGAATTTACCACAACGAGGAACATTATTTCTCTAAACATGGTAAGTTATAGCTTATAAGTGTGAGGCAGTTGTTACGAGTTTTAAAAGCTATATTGCATCTAAAATATAATTACAGAAAAATGAATTACCATAATTTCTTCTCAACTGAACTGAGATTACCCCAGATTACCATAGGGTTTCTTGTCTCCCCAAAGATTATCCCCTATGGAAACATCAAAACTTTATGGCAATTTTAACCAATGTGTTTGCCTAGTATTAGCTTCATTCTTACAATAATACCATCTCAGCTTTTAACATATCAGATAAGGTAAGGACAATTAACTCAGAAGGTCAAATATACCCAACAAATGTTTCAAAATGGACAACGTTTGAGACAGGTCAAACAGGAAAAGATACCAGAGTCGACAAAAAGGAGAAGTTACTCTTCTATGTGCATCAACCATGCAGTTACATTATCCAGGAACGATACCATTAATAAAACAGGAAGAGACATAAAGTTACATAGTTAGATCCAGGATATCGCCAATATCCTTATGTTCATAAAGATAAAAAAACAGACAGAAAATTTTATTGCAAGTAAACAAGCCCCAATTATCTCCGATGGTGCCTATCATGATGGGAATGTCTTTGAGAGGGGATACTAGTACGAAGAAAATCCAATAACAAGGTGTCAAGGACTAAGCATCAATGGTATGAAAAACACTCAACTACTATTATATCAACTTATACAATTAGAATTTTTCATGGCTATTACAACTCCAAATTACATAGATCATATAGTATTTTTTTCCCGTTCCCCCTTGTACAATAAAGTTGATTTCTTAAGCATTTCTTTGTAAGAAATGTCATAGGTCTAGAAAGGACATGACAAAAATGTCCCAGATGCCACATGCATCGGGCAAGAGTCAATAAATTTAGCTCCCTAGTAAACATTCTATGTTGATCAGGGTTCAATTATCTCTCCCTACCCCTTGCAAGGATCTGATCAAAATGTTTAGATCAGTTACCTCAAAAAGAAAAACCAGCAACACCTTAGCATACCGCTTGTAATACATATTTAAGTTCCATCCTACACGGACATATGAAGCAGCTAACTTAATAAGGTAAATACAAAATCAATAATATTCTTGTGAAAAAAGATCATTTTGATTAAAAGTTTACTATTAACCACAATGGCTAATCAAGGTTAAAAAAACCAACAGAATATAAGCAAAGGCATTTGAACAGCTCAATGTGATGCAATGGTACAAAAAGAAAATCCCATAGCATAAAACTCCAAAAAGAATGCCTATTCAATCACACCTGTCTTTCAACTTTTGATCATGAACTCTAGGGCATGGTCCTGATGCACAAAAAACAGTTATTAAACTTCCACATTCTCTAGAAGCATCTTGATGTTTTAGTTTGTGCTGAGAAATAATGTAGCTAAAGAAAATTAATGTTCATAACCAAAAAAACTAGAAAAACCTAACCATCTCAGCTACTATGAGAAATAAAATAAACTTAAATCGACTTCAGCAATCAATTTTCTCAAACCTAAAAAATTTTCTTTCGCTTAATTTTCTCAGCAACCAAACAGACAGCGAAAAATAAATAGAAAATTTGAAAACGCACCGAGATCACTACGAGTGTTGACAAAGAGGTCGTGAGGACAAAAGCGAACCATATAGAATGCACAAACCTCTTTATCATCCCAACGAATTTCCCTGTATCCCTTTTTCTGTTCCTCCGTCAAATTACGAGCTATAAATTTTCAAAAATCGTCAAAAAAAAAAATCAAAATTAAACTAGTCTCAACGATAAATAAATAAGGTATTTCCAAATACCTGTTCCCATGAGTTCGTCAAGCAGAGCTCGTTGTGCATCCATGGCTTAGATTTGAAATAGCGAGAGAGATTAAAGAATTTTGAGGATCTTTCCGTAAATTGAAATCCTAATTTTTAATAAAAAATAAAAATCGAAAATTAGTTGAAATAAATCAATGGGAAAGAGGTTTAGGGTTCTTGAGGAAGGAAGGAGAGGTGCAGTTGTTTTTAATTTTTAAGGCAACTGTGAGGACTGCTATCTGCGGTTTGGTCTTTATAGTTGGGGAAAATGAAGAGGGAGAGTAAAACGGCGTCACCTGTTCCATAAAACGACATTGGGATGGACATAGATAAAGTGGAATAGAACTTGATAAATGAGATGGGAAATTGGCAAAAGTTAAAATATTTTTTTAACTTTTATAAAATTATAAAAGCCTTTTTATAGTTTCATGTAATATAACCCATTAAATCGGAAACTAAATTATATAAGCATTGTGTCTTCATTTTATTATTTATAAAAATAGTTTTTTGTGCATATAAAAGTTGAGCATACTTTGAACTGTGAAGGAGATTTTCTTCTTTTCTTATGTAATTATATATCAGTCATTTCTTCTCATAATTTATTTATTTTTTTATTTTTTTATGAATGTCTTGCTTAAATTAGGTTATGCTCAATATATAGGTCAAACCATGTTAATTTTTTTCCCTATTGATGACATGCTTAAGCAAAATTCTCCAACTGCAGCTACACCCTTGAAGAATAGGAATATCTGCCACAAAACTTCTCCCATTATGCACATATGCCTGTGTCCATGATTGTTGAAAAACAGACCAGAGAAGCTTGAGGATACACAAGCCTTGGATGGAAGCTACTCTACTGCCTATGTTTGGAATGAAATAAGGAGTAAGCATATGAAACCATTTCATGTTCCCAAACATGCATTAATTGTTTGGATGGCTCTTCTCAATTAATTAGCTCCCAACTAAAGACAGTTTGATTTCTTGGGAAATTTCTATTGAAGGGGATGCTCTGCCAACATGAGTTAGATCAGACCAGGGATCATTTGTTTTTCATTTGTGAGTGATTATTCTAATCACATTTGGAAACATGTCCTGCTTTTGTAAAATACTGACAAGGGAAGTTGGATTGGAATGCTGAGTTGTGCTGCCTTGATTTCAATCATTTTGTGCATTGCTTGGAGTGTTTTCATCTATCAGGTTGGAGGGATTGGAACAGGAGATTTTAATTATCAGCAAGCTTCAGCTCCGAACTCACTGATTCTATGTTACATTAAGGATATGCTGTCAGACTGCGTCTTCAAGGTTTGCAAAGCATTTCTAATGATCTTGTAAATAGAGATTTATTTACTGCTTGGGGCCTAAACAATCTAATGTTGGTATAGTCTGATCGCTGCTGGCAGTTTATTGTACATTGTAGCAGTATTTGACAGCTTTCTTTGGGTAATACAAATAGCTTATCTACATATATATATATGTATGTATGTATGTAAGTATGCACATATTATCATTAATGATAAAGTACTGATAGATAAGAAGTGGTCATATATGAAGAAGAAATTTGTCCACATGGCAGTCCAATTGCTGATGATGAAGGCTTCCCTTGAA
The DNA here is from genome assembly GCF_002303985.1 of Durio zibethinus. The sequence continues at coordinate 23,238,915 of NW_019167838.1, read as the reverse complement.
AACTCATGTTGGAAAATATATAATAAGACAGAAAAAACTACTGGCTGTAAGGAGCTAAACCACAAAGCACTCCCTCACAGAATTATCCCCAAAACCAGATTTCTGTGGCTCTCCTTTAATTTTTAATGGATATCCAAAACATGTCAAGAAATCAAATGAGCTCTCCCGTAAGTTCATAATCAACAACAACCAAATCTTTAACCTTACTTCAACAATGAATGACAGAGTAGACAAGCTGGTCATCTTTCTAGCAAAGAGAGATGGCATTGACAAGCTTGTCAAGACTTTCCAATATATCACCAAGCTTGTTCACTGGCAAGTGGAAACCACTCACCCAGAAATTGCAAAGAGGTTCAAGCAATGGGAGGTTGCCTCGGGTCTTAGCAGAAAAGCCTTTAGAACTGGCAGGTTCCTTACTGGTTTCAATGCTTTGAGAAGAAACCCTGGTTCCAGTCCAACTTTCAAGTTCCTAGCTGTTCTTGCTAATGCAGGAGAGATGGTCTATTTCTTTTTTGACCACTTTCTATGGCTATCAAGAATTGGGACTTTAGATGCGAAGTTGGCAAGGAGGATGAGCTTCATATCCGCATTTGGTGAGTCTTTTGGTTATATTTTCTTCATTGTTTCAGATTTCATTATCATGAAAGAGGGGCTAGAGGCAGAGAAGAAGCTCATTGCTTTAACAGAAGAAGATTCAAAAGATGCAAAAGAGAAGTTACGGAAGATAATAGCTGATAGGGTGATGAGGTTGATGGCAGTGGCAGCAAATATTGCTGATTTAATTATTGCAATTGCAGATATCGAACCCAACCCATTCTGCAACCATGCTGTGACTCTTGGAATCAGTGGCCTGGTCTCTGCATGGGCTGGTTGGTACAGAAATTGGCCCTCATAAAAGAATATTTATAAGGAAAATTGATGAACAAAGTCTTATTCAATATTCGATGGACACTCTTTCCAAATCTTGCAGTAACTATCTCCAAAATAGTGAGGATTTCACGCTGAGGTATCGATTTTGCAAATATGTTTGTTTTGTTCTATACTAGGATAGGAGAGAACAAGAGTTTTTAGCTATTCCTTTTTCTTTGCTCCAATTTCCTTGCTGTATTTCCTGCATAGTTTCACGTGAAATTAATGAAGCAAGGAATAAGAACAAAAGGGCTAAGTATGAATGATATCTTCAGTGATATTTGCCAACCAACATAGGGATTTAGAGAAAATTTTCTCTCAAATTGCCTAGTGAATATCTTCAAAGGGGTGAACAAGACTTTATCCATCATTTACTTCCCTCCAAACTCGTATGTTTCCTTTATTAGTAAAAATATAAGTAAATCAACGATGAAAACTTGAATTGAAACCTTCTTTAATACAAAAATGAAACTATAATGTGATAGTTACTTATACATCAAACACAAATGATGAAATTATGATCAGATTGTTTGAGCTTCCTAAGAGATGAATTAGCTAATGTTTGCAAGAATGAGAATTTATTATTTATTCAAAAATTAGTTTTGTTTTTTTTTTTCGGATTGTAAAATATAAATCTAAAATCTAACATGTTACATAATCTACATTAAATTACTAATGTGATTTTTTTAATCCACGTCAAACTGTTGACACGTCATTTTTTAATCATGTGGCAGCCGCAGACTTTTTTTTCTTCTTATTTCTTCTTTTTTTCTCCCTCAAACCCTAACCCCAACCTCCAAAACTCAGAAGCCGCTACCGTCGTCCGCCCCCCAACCAAGCCCTCCCGTCTCGACCCCTAGTCAAGACCAACGAACGACAGCCGGACCCGTTTCCGTGCATGTTGCACTGCTGCATGCACTGGTGTGCCTTATGCCAGGTGCATATAGAGATGAAGGGACGTTTATCAGATAACTTCGTCATGCCAATGGCTATTGTCAACCCTCCACCTGTTCAAGAGATGAGCTTTGCAAGTGAAAACCAGGATTCAACATCACTCTCTGGCTCTGAAAGTAGCGCCAACCTGGAGATGCAGCCTTTGTATGATCCGCCATTCTTCGTGCAAAAGGGCACCAAGAAAAAATAATTGTTCCAATAATGGTCTGTCTTTCTTCTCAAAGTACCAAAAGCCTGAAACTTATGATACCTACGGGCCTACTCCCTATTATTATTATTACTATATCCGTAGTCTGCGCGTATCTTTTCCCCACCATTTCAATCTTTCTATTATTCTCTGGTTTTCCAATAATTTTGCTTCAAAATTCAAATAAAAATTAAAAAATTGTCTCTTTTTAAGTCAAATGAAGCAAAGGTAAACAGTGCCAGTCAAAGTTAGCTCAAAGTTCAAAGCCTTTTCTGCTACCAACTTCCCACTCTCTTATTACAGAAAAAGCAATTTCTTTTTGTTTGTGTGCTTTTTCCCTCAAATTTTAGTTCAGTGAACGGAGAGACAACGTTCATATAATGGAAGAAGAAATAGAGAGGAAAGAGCCAAAAATTTTTCGCAATGCAGACTCCAGCGTGCTTCATCTCTGCCTCCGGTTGCAAGAGCTCCAGCTCCTCCTGCAGATGAGCTGAAACTAGCAGCAATAGCTATCGATTTGAAAGTTCAGCTGAGATCTGCTGACATGCCATCGGCAATGCAAGAGCGAGCTATCCGGCGAGCCAGAGCTCTAATTGACGCCAACCCAGATAAAAACATACGACCTAATCCTACGCAGCTCGCTATGTGCCTTAAGAAGGTACCCAAAACGTTGCCTCTTTGGTTCTTAAAGCTTTTGTTTTTTCTGTTTACCATGGAGGTTTGAAAAAATATGACACAGGAATTCGATACATTGTATGGACCGGCATGGCATTGCATTGTGGGGAAGAGTTTTGGGTCGTTTGTAACGCACGCGAGTGGAGGATTCTTGTATTTCTCAGTTGACAAGCTCTGTTTTCTTCTCTTCAAGACGGAGGTACATCCGGTTGTTAAACCTCATACATCGCTTAGATTAAAAATCAGTAATGCCTAATGTTTTCGGTAGAGAAAGAAAATTCAAATTTTCTTCCAGTTTGATCTTTGATTTCATTGTAAAAAGAAAAAAAAAAAAAAAGGATGTTTTACTTTATGTGGCTTCCCCAACTCCTCAAGAATTTTGTCTTATTCAGCATTTTACTACAGCATTTCAAGCATTTTGATTCGATGATTCTATCTCTTACTTTAAAGATTAAATTTTTAATTGTTTCATTTTTAATAAAAATACTTTTAAAATTTAGTTAGGCTGTTTAAGTCACCTATAATTATTGTATTATAACTAATTAATCACGATTATAATTATATAAATTTTATATACTAATTTTTTTATAACATTGGACAATTATAGTATTATAAAAAAAATATTATGGGTGAAATGTACTCATTTAAATTTAACCTAGATACACTTATTTAAATTATATTATCATTAAAATAAAAATATTTTAAAATTATAATTAAAAAAATAGTTATTTACTTTTATAATAATATCTTGGACCGAACCGGGCCTAAACCAAGACAAAAGCCCACAAACCTAACAGGTAACCCAACCCGTATTACTAAAAAACTGTCGTTATGGACATCAAATGTACAACGGGTTATTTCCACGGATGTTTTTCAGACGTACATCAAATTAGATTCGACGTAACGGTATAAACCGCCATATACCCAGAAAATCGCAACCCAGCGCCTCCACGTGGCTAGTGGGCGGTTAATTTTTGAACTTCAAGCACCACGAAAAGTTGCGACCTCTTTTGCTTGTTATAAACTTCCCTTGCCTTTCTTGTTCTCTTCTTTGTAAAGATTCAAAAGCAAACCAATCCAAAAGTCTAATTTCTACTCATAAACTATCTTTTCCACCACAAAAATGGCTCCTGCATCGTTCACTGCCCGTTTCCACCAATCTGTTACTCCCAATTCCCTCAGAGCATATCTTGCTGAGTTCATTTCCACATTCTTCTATGTGTTTGCCGTTGTTGGTTCTGCCATGGCTTCACGTTGGTGCTTTTAATTGTTTCTTTTACTTTTCTGGGGTTTTTCCAAAACGTTATAAAACATGATTGCCAACTTGTTTTTTACCAGGGAAATTGATGTCAGACTCGGCAACAGATCCGTCTAGCCTGGTGTTAGTTGCCATTGCAAATACCTTTGCGCTGTCCTCGTCTGTTTACATTGCAGCAAATGTCTCTGGTGGGCATGTGAACCCTGCCGTCACCTTTGGCTTGGCAGTTGGAGGCCATATTAGTGTCACAACGGCATTGTTTTACTGGGTTTCTCAAATGTTGGCCTCTGTCATGGCTTGCCTTTTCTTGAAGGTCACTACTGTTTCGCAGGTAAGAAACGACTTTGTTTCATCTGTTGCAGATATACTTCAATTTATGAAGGTTAAAGAAAGTGTTTCTAGTTACTACTAACATTTATGCATTTTTATCATGATCATAACTTCATTTACAAGCACAGGTTATTCTCTTGTTCTGTTTTTCATTACCCATTTGCAGTAAGAAAACTGCAATACAAATGTACAATTTTGTTTAATTTATTTAACACTATGTTTGGTGGGAGAGAAAGGGAATGAATATATATAGGGAAGTTTTTTATGATATTTGGTACAGATAAATAAATCAAATTCAAAGGTTAGTGCTAAAGGTTTTTGGCAGGTCAGATACTTCTGACTATGAGAGAAAGAAAATTTTATGTAATGTTGCCTGTAATTTTTGCAGCATGTCCCAACTTATACAATTGCAAATGAAATGACTGGATTCGGAGCATCCATGTTGGAAGGTGTGCTTGTATTCGCTTTGGTGTACACTGTTTATGCTGCTGGTGATCCTAGAACCGGTCCACTGGGGACCATTGGACCCTTGGTTATTGGATTGATGGCAGGAGCAATGGTCCTAGCCGCAGGGCCATTCTCAGGAGGGTCAATGAACCCTGCATTGGCCTTTGGGTCTGCTGTCATTGCTGGTCGCTTAAAGAACCAAGCAGTTTACTGGGTTGGACCCCTGATTGGTGCTGGAGTTGCTGGACTTCTCTATGACAATGTTGTGTTCGCCGGTCAAGCGTCAGGAAGAGGGAATTCAGAGGGAACTGGTGTTTAACTGTTTTGCTCCTGTACTAAATTTGTTTTGTTGTTTCTACGTTAGCACGTGTAATTCGTTTTAAGATTTAGTAGTAGGGAGACTAACAGGACTTCCGATTGCTACTAACTAATTAATTTAGTATTATGTTGACAGATTAACAGATTCACATTGTTCTTTTTTTTTTTTCAACGTGTTTTTGAATTAGTAATGCTGACACCTTTATTTTGCTGGTTGTACGGACGTAATGGACCTCATTTTGAAATTTGTCAAGAAAGGTCCTGTAAATGTGTGGTGGAATGGAATCTACCGAGTAAGATTTGTTAATTTAAAATATGATATAATAAAATATAAAATCAATATGAACACTATATATAAAAATAATATAATTTAAAATTTTAATAAAAATTATAAATAAATTTAATAAAATTAAATAAATATATATTTTATATTTTTATATTAATAAAAATTATGATATATAATTTTTATATAATAAAATAAATTAATATTTTATATAATAAAAATACATAAAGTACCAAATTTACTATCAGATTTGTGCCAGCATTTAATACGACCCACGACTCCTCCATCGCGGCATCGCCATTAGACTCAACTGCCCAACGCTTACGCCTTACTGTTGGACTGTAAATTGTAAACACAAACTAATAACTAGGCCCAATGCTTAGGCCTTAAGATGGGACATGTTTTGGGCCCAAAGCATTGACCAGAAGGACCTATGAGTTCCTAGCCCCCAAGATTTCAAAAATAATTCGTACATCCATTTCCCGCTCTTGGGTTTTTCCTTTTTCATCATCACCGCCAGTAGCGTCTCTCAAAACGCTCTGATTTTCAGACTTCCAAAAAACAGAAAAACCTCCAAAATTCTTACATTTTTGGGATCCACGGTTTCGACCTCCGACACCGTTTCCTGTTATCTGAGTCCGGTGACTCCAAACTCACAAAACCCTCCTTTTAATTCACTCACTCGCTTTTCCTCTAAATTGCTAGCTTCTAGTCTCTCACCCAACGCCGCAATAGCTCCAAACGAAACTCTATTTGGAAGCCAAGGTAAAGCTAATTGCACTCTCTAAAGTTACTTTTTTTCCACAATTCCGTGCGATTCTCTCCATTTCTAGGGTTTTCTCTATTCGGCAATTAAGGTAAAGCTAATTGTACCGTTGGTTCTTTCAAATTCTAAGATTTTTCTTCTCTGAGTTCTGCTATTAAAGCGCGATGTACATCAAGGAGATATGTTTGGAAGGGTTTAAATCCTATGCCACGAGGACGGTGGTCCCTGGTTTCGATCCCTTCTTCAATGCCATAACGGGTTTAAACGGGTCGGGCAAATCGAACATTCTGGACTCGATTTGCTTTGTTTTAGGAATCACCAATTTGCAACAAGTTCGCGCTGCCAACCTCCAAGAGCTCGTTTACAAGCAAGGCCAAGCTGGAATTACCAAGGCCACAGTGTCCATTATCTTCGATAATTCTGATAGATCCCGGAGTCCACTCGGTTACGAGGACCACTCAGAGATCACTGTAACTCGACAAGTATGTGATAAATAATTGTCTTTTTTCTTTATTTCAGTTATGATTTTGTTTCAATTTGAATTATTGTTGCAAAATGTCATGTTTGTTTAATTTTAATTTATGTTCTTTCTTGGAACACTATCTTTTTAAATTGAAAATGTATTTGAAACCTCTGCAGATTGTGGTTGGTGGAAGGAACAAATATTTGATCAATGGAAAACTCGCACAGCCGAGTCAAGTACAGAACCTTTTCCATTCGGTTCAACTTAATGTTAACAATCCTCATTTCCTCATAATGCAAGGTCGGATCACCAAGGTTTTAAACATGAAACCACCCGAGATTTTATCTATGCTTGAAGAGGCTGCCGGGACAAGAATGTACGAAACAAAGAAAGAGTTTGCATTGAAAACACTTGAGAAGAAACAGAGTAAGGTTGACGAGATTAATAAGCTTCTTGATCAGGAAATACTGCCTGCTTTGGATAAGTTAAGAAAAGAACGAACACAGTATATGCAATGGGCTAATGGGAATGCCGAGCTGGATAAACTTAAAAGGTTTTGTGTTGCTTACGAGTATGTTCAAGCAGAGAGGATTAGAGATAGTGCTGTTGGTGAAGTAGAAAGAGTAAAGGCAAAGATTACCGAAATTGACAATGATGCAGAAAGGACAAAGGTGGAAATTCAGGATATGGAGACAAACATATCGAAGTTGACTGCTGAAAAAGAAGCTACTATGGGTGGGGAAGTCAAGACTTTGTCAGATGAAGTAGATTCACTATCTAAAAATCTTGTGCAGGAAGTTTCTGTGCTGAATAGTAAAGAGGATACTCTCAAGGGCGAGAAAGAGAATGCTGAGAAGGTTATTGGTTTATTGCCTCAAGCTCTGCTATTTCTTTAGCATCAGCTCAAGCATTTTATTTATATACTACACAGAATATGCTTATCTTCTCTTTGGTTTTTTTCATATTTATCCTCCTCTGCTTTCTAGTCTTTTGCTCTTCCTATTGTCATGTAGAAGATTTAGATTTCACATTTGGTATTCCAGATTATTCATAATATTGAAGATTTGAGGCAGTCTATAGAAGAGAAGGCCATTGCAGTGCAAAAGTCTGAAGAAGGAGCAACCGAGCTGAAGAAGAGAGCTGAGGATCTTTCTAAGAGTTTGGAAGAGCAAGAAAAGGAATACCAGGTAAACACTGGCATATGTCATTCTGCTAATCATAAACATTATATTTCTTGCATTCATTTGTAAACCAAGTGTTTTGAGGAAGTTTCAGTGATTAACGTGGCAGGCTGTCCTAGCTGGCAAGAGCAGTGGCAATGAGGAGAAATGCCTAGAGGATCAACTAGGTGATGCCAAGGTTGCTGTTGGGGCTGCTGAAACAGAATTGAAACAGCTGAAAACAAAAATTAGCCATTGCAAAAAGGAGCTGGGAGAGAAAACACGTCAATTAATGTCAAAGCGTGAAGAAGCAGTTGATGTGGAGAATGAACTTAATTCTAGGAAAAAAGGTGTGGAAAAAGTTAAAATCGAATTGGAATCTCTCCCGTACAAAGAAGGCCAGATGGAAGCATTGCAAAAGGTTCCAGTTCTCTCCCTTCTATGTTTCTTGTCCAATGTGGACTCTACGAATTTTCTTTTGCTAAATCATTTTTAACAGACAAACTTTTCTAGGATCGTGCATCCGAGTTGGAACTCATCCAAAAGTTGAAAGATGGAGTACGGGATCTTTCAGCACAGTTAGCAAATGTTCAGTTCACTTATCGTGATCCTGTGAAAAACTTTGATAGGTCAAAGGTGAAAGGAGTGGTTGCAAAACTAATAAAAGTGAAGGATAGCTCGACAATGACAGCCTTAGAGGTTGGCAAGATCTAAAGGATGTTATTTGTAGCCCACCATCATATTTATATGGTAACGCTTTAAATCAATTTGCAGGTTACTGCAGGTGGAAAGCTATTTAATGTGGTTGTTGACAGTGAAAATACTGGAAAGCAACTACTTCAAAATGGTGATCTACGAAGAAGAGTAACAATTATACCTTTAAACAAAATCCAACCTAATACTGTTCCCCCAAGGGCTCAGCAGGCTGCTATCAGATTGGTTAGTTGTTGCATTTGCTTTTATTCTTTTTTTTTTTTAAATCTATTATTATTGTTGTTGTTTTTGTTGAATCCCTGTCCTTTTCTGAGTTTTGATTTCATCATTATACTTATAGGTTGGCAAGGAGAATGCAAAGCTGGCACTTTCATTGGTTGGTTATGATGAGGAATTAGAGGTATGCTTTTATTAGGCTATTCTATTATCTTAAACCTCATGCAGCATGATGCCTGTTGGCAATGTCGGGTGTATGCCTATTTGCTATCTGTTTGGGGAGATTATAGTCATAGAAGTTAGATATGAGTTGAGCTATATACCTTTGAACCTCTTGAGGCAGTCAGAATTCAAATATTGGTAATTTTTATTTATTTGCTGCTGTCTTTTTCTAAAAGTTTTGAATGATTGCAGAGTGCTATGGAATATGTATTTGGTGCTACTTTTGTTTGTAAAACTACTGATGCTGCAAAGGAGGTATGTCCATCTGAATGCATTCCTCTGTGTGTTCTTTGACAAATGTGAAACACTTCACTGTTCTCTTCTTTTTCTTCTTTTGGCTGCAGCTCATGCCAAAAATTTGCCTTTATCTTCTGCCACCTGCAAACTGCATGTACCATAAATTCATGTATGGTTTACTTTCTTTTCAACTTGACAAATGTTTTATAGGTTGCTTTTAATCGGGAAATTCACACTCCTAGTGTCACCCTTGAAGGTGATATATTTCAACCTAGTGGTCTTTTGACTGGTGGAAGCCGCAGGTAAACCACTATGCTATTAGCATTCCACAGTTGTTTATTCTCACAGATTCTAGGTGATATATTTCAATCTAGTGGTTGTTTGACCGGTGGAAGCCGCTGGTAAATCACTATGCTATTGGCATTCCACAGATGTTCATTCTCATAGATTGTATTTGTTTTATCCTTCCTTCTTCTTCTTCGAACATTAGGTTTTATTTAGCTTTGGGATGGGGTTGGTGGGAAGCAATTTTTTTGCTCTTGGACTCTTAAACAAATTTAACAGAGTGATTATTTTTCTCCTTATAACTTGTATCTTTCTCAAACAAATGGTTCTCGAGTAGCTTTTTTTTTTTTTGGAGATGTTTGAAAACTGCTATCTTTTTCCACAGGGGTGGTGGTGATCTGTTAAGGCAACTTCATGATTTGGCAGAGGCTGAATCAAAACTTGCAGTGCAACAGAAAAGGTTATCTGAAATTGAAGCCAAGGTAATCATTTAGCATCCTCTTCTCTTTCCCAAATATGATTGTGAGGGCTAAATGAGAAAATTTGCTTATTGAATGAAATATTTTTTGTTTCTGGTACATTAATGGTGCATTATGTGTCCGTCAGATTCAAGCATGAGTTATCTAAATTGTTCTTGATGTATGGATATAGTCACTGTTATCTCAGTTAAATCTGATTTTAATTTTAATAAGAAAATATTTCATTTTTGTGTTTGCATACATAATAATTCTATTATGTGAGCAATAATTTTTGTTTTTGCATTATTTTGTGAAAAGCCAGGCGCATGCAATAAATCAACTTTCCACTGTTTTCCATTTTTTATTTGTCTTCACTCTTCTGGTCTTGTAGATTGCGGACCTTCTGCCTCTTCAGAAAAACTTCATGGACCTTAAAGCACAGTTAGAACTTAAAATGCATGACCTTTCCTTGTTTCAGAACAGGGCAGAGAAAAATGAGCATCATAAGGTTTTGCACTTACTTTTTGATTTTGTATTTAACCAATCAATTTAGCTCATTTAAGTTATCATGCTGCCTCTTTTGGCACTAAAATATTCTGTTTGATTTCCCATTTTTCTTATTTTTGGATGCAACTAGCTTGCAGAAATGGTAAAGAGCATTGAGCAAGAACTTGAACTAGCAAAATCAGCTGTTAAAGAAAAGCAGATTTTGTATGAAAAGCATATTAGTAAAGTTTCGGAACTTGAGAAATCAATTAAGGATCATGATAATAATAGAGAGGGCAGACTTAAGGACTTGGAGAGAAAGATTAAGGATACAAAAGGTCAAATGAAGTCAGCTTTAAAGGATCTCAAGGTAAATTCTGATATTGTTTTTGGTAATGCCTTTAACGATTTTGAGGAAACAAAGAGTAAAGTTATTTGAACTTATTATGCAATGTTGCTATATTTTAGCTTCGTATCTGAGATAGAAAGAGGTATGGTGAATTGTGTTTGTAGATATTTTTGGATTCTAGTTAATGTGGTTACAGTTATTGACACTACCAACTTTCTTTTCTCAATTTCCAGTGATCATTTATTTCTAGTACCCGAAATCTCCCCCCCCCCCCTTTTTTTTTGGTTGTGTGTGGATTTTGAAGGTCCAAAGTACCCCTTAGTGTACTTTTTGTGATTGATAAATGTTTTTCCTCTGTAAGGCTTCAATTTTTTGGTTTACTTTTGTATCGAGAGGCAGAAAAAATTTATTTTGGCTCATTCATTTCTTGGGACTTGCAATTGCATAATTTTAGGGCCATGAAAATGAAAGAGAGAGACTTGTTATGGAAAGGGAAGCAGTCATACAAGAACAATCATCTTTAGAGAGCCAATTGTCTACTTTGAGAACACAAATTACCAATCTCAATTTCGAAGTAGATGAACAAGTGGCCAAGGTAAAGGCGGATTTCCTGTCTTGTTTAATTCTACGGTGTAAGATTCATTTCCTCATGCTCCGTGGCGCAGGTTGATTCCCTAAAAATAAATCGTGACAAATTGCAATCTGAGTTAGATTCTTTTCGTTTAAAGACGAAGAAGTGTGATTCCCAAATTAGCACCATTCTTAAGGAGCAGCAAAAACTTCAGAATAAGCTTAGTGACATAAAGCTTGAGAGGAAAAAGTTGGAAAATGAGGTAATTTTATTTATTCAGCTGTGTAGGACATCCTATAACTTGAGGCAGTGAAATATAACTTTTAATTTTGTCTTTTTAGGTCAAGCAAATGGAGATGGAGCAGAAAGATTGCTCCACAAAAGTAGACAAACTGATTGAGAAGCATGCCTGGATTGCTACTGAAAGGCAACTCTTTGGCAGAGGTGGGACAGATTATGATTTTACATCCCGTAATCCTCGTAAAGCAAGGGAAGAACTTGACAAGCTTCAAGCTGAACAATCAAGGTATGCAGAGTTAAATAAATTCTTTTCGCAAATACTTCACATTCATATGGTCAAGAACATTGTCATGCTTATCATCGATTAACATGAGAGGTGATTGCTCACTTGGTTTGATTTGATTTTCTTTTTTGGGCTCCTCTTCTCATGAAGCCTTGAAAAAAGGGTGAACAAGAAAGTGATGGCAATGTTCGAGAAAGCAGAAGATGAGTATAATGATTTGATGTCCAAGAAAAACACTGTGGAGGTTGGCTACTCTCAATCTGTCTTAACATTTTTTTTTGCGTTTGACTCTTCCTTATCCTGTAGTTTCTCTGCCTAGAATGACAAGTCTAAAATTAAGAAGACAATTGAAGAGCTAGATGAGAAGAAAAAAGAAACACTGAAGGTCACTTGGGTCAAAGTTAACAAGTAAGCATTGCTTTACGTTATGTTCTTTGCTTTTCTGCATTTTACTTAGTATTTCAATCTCATTTTTTAGATGTTAGTTCCATCTCTACAATCGTTTTTTTGGTTTTGAGGTTTCTAAAGTTGATTTTGCTGGGTCTTCGTCATGCACTTTTCTTCAGTGACTTTGGGTCCATCTTTTCTACCCTGTTGCCGGGAACCATGGCAAAGCTAGAACCACCAGAAGGTTGCAGCTTCTTAGATGGTCTTGAGGTCCGTGTTGCATTTGGAGGTGTATGGAAACAGTCCCTGTCTGAACTAAGTGGAGGTCAAAGGTCTCTACTTGCACTTTCTCTAATCTTGGCTCTGCTGCTGTTTAAGCCTGCTCCTCTTTATATACTTGATGAGGTATGCTTGTTTCTTTCTTCCCAATTGGCTCAACTGCCCATACAACCATCTGCCTGCATCCCAAATCAGTAGATTTCCTTGTTTGATTTTCTTTTCAGGCCAGAAAGGTTCATTGTTTGATGAAAGTGAATCCATTGACGTACTTGAATTTGATTGCTTCTTATATATATAGTTTAAAAGTTATAATTTTTCTGTTCCTACTTTTAATTGATCTTGCTGAGATTTCGAAGTGGCATCTACATAATTAACCCTCTATAAATCTGTAGAAGGTTTTTGGTCATTATGCTATACTTTAGATACTTACAAATAGCATGGTAATAGCGTGAAGCAAGAGAATAGGCAATCGTGGCCTGATATTGAAAGATTGTTTAGACAAAAATCTGGATTTCAAAGTAATTTCTAAATATTTTATGTTTGATCAAAGGATCTTAATTATTGAATGTTTATAAATCTAAAGACACTTGCAAATATGCAAACTTGCATGCACAATCATGGTATTCTTCCAGGCCTGAGTTTTCTTCGAAATTATACTTGTGGTTTTACTTTTTCATGTTGTACTTTTATTGTTTTGAGTAAATTATTTTCATGAAGTGACAGTCAAAGTAATTAACTTCTTATGAGATGATTGCAACAGGTTGATGCAGCTCTCGACCTAAGCCACACTCAGAATATAGGGAGAATGATTAAAGCTCACTTTCCACACTCTCAGGTTTGATGATTCTTTGTTATTTCCCCATCCCTCCCCGAAAATTCCAGTTTGTGGAATCATACGTTGCACCAAAAGAATATCAATATTTTCAAGGAATGGTCTCAGGAATATTGCAGATAATATTGGAATAACTACCACATTTAAAACCACAATGAAAACGTTATGGTTGCTTAGCCAAGGAATTAACACAGCATGTCAACACATCTGGTGTCTTCAAATATATCAACAGTTGGTTTTATTTGGTATTAACTCTGAAAAAGTTCCATTAAAACATGGGATATATTTATGTTTTAACAGTATGTTTCATTGATAATTAACTTTCTCTTTGGAAGGCAATCATTGTTCGAGGCATTGGCTGATAGTTACTATGTTTCCCTGATGTAGTGTAGCCTTGACTGCGGAAACCTGCATAATAAATCTAGTAGCCGATAGTAATTAGATTTTAATTTATTTATGAAACTATTTCAACATGGGTGCCTGATGAAAGATGCTTAGTGGTTTTCATTAGGGACCATTGGATACATAAACTTCATAAGTCGTAGAGAGTTGCAATACAGCTCTGCAATGCATGATTTTGTGGATGTATATTATGTGCTTAGTGTGCATTGAGTTATAGAGATGTTCAAAATAAATAAATCTCGCACCAATTATCATCTATTGTGGCCTAATTTGCTATGATCTCATCTTGAATTTTGTGTTTGTGTTTGCATCTTGCAGTTTATTGTTGTTTCACTGAAAGAGGGCATGTTTAACAATGCAAATGTTCTTTTCCGGACAAAATTCGTGGATGGTGTTTCCACGGTCCAGAGGACTGTCGCGTCTAAGCCTAGCAGGTGATTGCCAATATGTCCATCCACAAATAGAACAAGTGAAACCACTTTCCAGATGGTAGTGGTGAGCACATTCCAGTTAACTCTTCAACCAATTACGACAACCAAAGCTAACAACGAAAATTCTATGAACTAGAAACCCTGTCCCGTAGTGTTCGTATGCTATGCCTTTGTTGTGTAAATTATGGAGTTAGTGTGCAGGTGAGGGGCTAGAAATCCTTGACCAGGATAGTTTCTTATATTTAAGATGCAGTACTTTGTATCTAGTGCAATTTGTAGCTTTGTAGACCACATGCTTCTTAATTCACATTTGATTGATATATTATTGTATGGTAAATTGCTAGTGCGAAACTGATCATATTCGAGTGTGATTCTCAACTGAGCCATTGTCTTGGAATGGGTGCAAACTGTTAAGGGTGGCTTGCATCAAGCTTTCATCGGTTTAGTCTTATCTAAGAATAGCAAAATAATTTGCATTTGGTAGGTTTTGATTGTTTGGATCCAATAAAATTAGATTTTTTTTTTTTTTAGGTTGAAAGTTGGATCGAAGGTGGGTTGAGTTTGGGTTGGAGTTGAGTTTTGAATGACATTTTATTGATACGATTATAATCTAAGTATATATAAAAAATATATTTTATTATTTATTTAATTTTATATATTATATTAATAAAATTATTATTTAATATTTTAATTTAGTACAAATATTATATTTATAATTAAAATATAATTTATATTAAAAAATAATATTTTTTAAATATTATATTAAATTAATTTTGAATGTAATTTATAAATATATGAGTTGGATAAAAAATATTATTTCGATATTAGATCGGATTAAAATTAAATGTAAATATTAAATTTATTAATATAATATATTAATGGCAACGTGCCAAAAGTTCAAATTGTTCGACCGTCTCCATCTGCAGTGAGTTTTAGTGGTCTTGATTTCTGATTTTTGTTAACGAGGGAGAAAAATTTAGCAATTGAAGATAATGGCACATGGCTCCCAGCCTCTCACTGACTTCTCCAGTTAGCTAGCCACTGCTAGATGATATTGGTAAACAATAAATCCAGTGATAACGTGACTGACAGCGGCATCTTCGATTTTATAAAAAAAAATCTAATTTGCACATAAAACATAAATTAAGCCTCACCAAATTGCTTTACTAAATTGAAAGGGAAGAGAAAAAAAAAAAAAGAAGGAAAAATTCCAAGTTGGTGGGCGTATTTTCTTTTGTTGCATTTTGTTGGAAGGCTGGAAAGTATAATAATAGTGGGCAAGTGTTTATCTATAAGGTTGGATGTGACTCAGTGAAATACCACAACCGCAATGTTCCATTTAAAAGAAACGTTGTGGAAAAATTAAAGGGTAGAGAGGGAAAAGAGAAGGAAAATGATAGAAATAACTTTACTTTTACATTTCAAAGAGGTTGATTTGTGATGAAGAATTCTTTTCAAGGTTAGAAAATATTTATTGACAACCCCATGAAATTTGGTTATAACTTACAATGATTTGAGTATTGTAACTATGCATTATGTATATATTAGAAAATTAATGTTATAATTTGATCATAGTAAGGTGTTAATCCCATTTTGCCAATTAGCCATTAAATTAAAAGGTAAATGATGACAAAATTTATGATCCTACTTATATATAAAATAATTATTTTATATAGAATTGATATTATTTCGGCATTTTTTTAAAAATTCTAGGCTAATTTCAATTATTATTGAATAGTAGATGTCAAATATAAAAAATTAATTTAAAATAATAAAAAAATTTTGAACTTTATTATTTATTTACTTTTATTAATCTTTAATTTGCACCAAAATAAGTATTTAATTTTTGATTTATACCTAAATAAATTTTTAGCATAAACTAATTTTCCTTGAAATAATGGCTTTTTTTTTTTTCGAGTGGTTAAAACCATTTACATAGGTACATTTGGATACAAATAGAAGATAATGATTTATTTTGATATAATAAAATATATAAATTTATTTTTTTAAAATGAAAAAATTCAAAATATTTTTTAATAGGTAAATACAGATAAACTAGAAAGCAAGTTGATTTTCATTATTCTAACCCATCAGAAGAGGCATTGCAATTTGCAAGTCACCTAATTATATTTTGGACTTGTGAATTGTCGTCTAGTTTAATTAGCTTTCCAAGTCTTCTTGTGCAGGCCCCCTCATTAAATTTGATAGGAAAATGAGAGAAAAGCTTGCTCGGGATGGGGTGGATGTTTGCGCCTACATATACTGCGGTTAATCATTCATTCCTCTACCAAGAAAATGGCTCCGAAGAAGATTTTATTACTCTTCCAGGTTCTCTTGATTCTTAGTATTCTCCTTCTAGGCTCTGCAACGGCGTCAAGGAACGTTGTAAGGACTGCCAAGACTCGTAAGCATACTGGCCTAGCTTTTTCATTAGTTCATTTTAGGCCTATAGTTTTGTTAATGGCAGTGTTTGATTGCATGCACTAAGTTAGGGTGATAAAGTTTGATTTGGATTGAATTTAATTTAATTTTTTAAATATTATATAATATTATAAATATTTAAAATTCAATTTAAATTCAAACTAAATCGAATAAATTTTATTAATTTAATTTATCGATTTTTAATTTTTTTAATTTTTATTTATTATTTTAATATAAAATTTTAATATAATTAAGTAAATTTTGATATAAAATTAAAATTTTATAATATATATAAAAATTTAAAAAATATAATTCGATTCGATTTTTTTTTTCACCTCTCGATCTAAAATAGAATTTTGATTATTTTAGCCTTTTATTTTTTTTTTTTGAAAATTCAAAAATTAATCTATAAGTATATAAAATTGTAAAATTTGAGATTTAACTCAAACAATTCTTCCATTTTTTCACAAAATAATTTTTAACAAGGTTGAAATTCGAACTCTAACATTTTTCTAAATTTTTTAAAACCTTTCGATCTCTTACGTAAAAAGAAATATATAAGGAGTTGTAAACTAAAATTAGGTTTTATATATATATATATATATATAGAATTAATTGACATTTTATTAATCATTGTTGCTGATCTTACAGATGAGAAAGCTGCAAGGGAGCTCATTAATGATGATATCCCTTGGAACCACGGTTATTCTGTGCCTCCCCCGCACACATAACCTTCTTGCTGCTGAATTCATATGAATTAAGGTGTCATTTTGTGTTGGTTAAATAAAATCTGTAGTATGGAGTGAAGAAAATATGGGGAGCTTCTGCTTCCTTTCTATATTTCCCGACCCCTCTGCTTCAACATCTACCTTGTTGGTTCAGTTGCGTGCGGCACTGTAGAAATTAGGTATACACCTCCAATAATCAAGCTCATCAGAAGTTTTTGTTGTTAACAGTTTGTTATGTACTATTAGATGTTGTGATCATGTTCTAAATTAGAGGTGTTTAAATCTTGGTGGGAAGGTATTTTATACACCCTAATCAATTTATCATATGTTATTTTACTTAATAAAATTATATTAAATATAAATTTTTTAATTTATATAAAATATAATATACATAAAATTATATGTTATGATAAAATCAAATATAAATTATGATTGAAACAATAGTGACATTGACTCCTCCTAAATAGAGAAAAAAAAAAAAAAAAGAGATGAGAAATGTAAACAAGACTTGAATATCAGATATTATAATTATCTTTTGAATAAAAAATCTAAAAGGAACTTAAACTGTTGGATAAAAAATAAATATTTAAATTCTTTTAAAAAAGCACTTTACTTTATTTTATTTTATTTTTTATAATAGTTACACTCCATTTTATAACAAGCAACTAAAGAAGAAAATGAAAAAAATAATTTAACGAAAATGGGTTGGTATGTACAGTCCATTTGTTTTGGAAAATATATCTCATCTTCAATTCGTAAAGGATACAATCTTGCTCTATAAATTTGATATTTTCAAGAGAATTTTGAAGGGTTTTCATATCATGATCTTAAGATTTGTTTATAAATTGTTTGATGAAAGTATAGTTATTAAAATCGAATTGAACCACTGATTAGATCAATTGAATTAGTTTTGAAATATTGATTCTGTAATTAAATAATTTTATAATTAAATTGCTTTAAATCAATCAATAAATTAAATGATTTTTTATCAACTAATAAATTTAGACAAAATATGAAAAAAAACCTTTCAAGTATTCAAAATAATCTAATTAAGCTTTTATATTACTATTTCATCTAAATAAGTTGCTTAACTCTTATTTTTTACTATCAAAGTTCTTATATTTTTATATTAATGATATGTTGGCATATTTCAAGATATGTGGATAATGACATTGCAAAAAAATTACACATGTCTAAAAATAAACATTTAAAAAAAATGATCTAATAAAAAATTTTATTAATTGATACCATAATTAAAAAATTAAAATATAATATATAAATTAATAAAAAAAAAGTGTTAATAAAAATGATTAATTATTTGACTATGATTGAAAATAATTAATAAAAAATGTATACATGTAAAATTAATAAAAAAAAATCTACATTCATATAAAGAATATAAAAATGATTTCAATTTCCTTTGTACTAATTTTTATGTAAATATAAATATTTCTTTTTATTAATTTTATATATAGATATTTCCTTTTTATTACATACAGGTTAATTATTATATATTAATAAATAATATTTATATTTTAATAAATATAAATAATAATAATTATTATTATAATTATTTATTAGTTATTATTTATTAAAATATAAATAATATTTATAACTATTAAAATATAAAATATGACTTTAATAAAATGTTAAATAATTTCGTTTCTAATTAGTAATTAATTGTTCTATGAATTTTGTATTTTAAAATTGTAATTTATGATATACTTTAAAATTTATAGGTTTATGATTAAATTATTAAACTATAACTTAAGTTAAAAGTTTGAATTATAAATTTTTAAAATATTTATTTTTTTATAATATTTTTGATTAAATCCACAATTGACTATTGATCTAGTAATTGAACTATTAATCCAATTATCTAAAATCTTTATTAATTTAATATTCAGTCCGACTCCGATAATTATGGATGGAAGTAAATATTGAGATGTTGCTGCATCTGTCAAAGTGTCGGGCATAGTAACTCCTTTTCAAGTACCTTGGTCTTCCTCTTGGAGCTAGCTAAACCCAACTCTTTAGCTACTTGGCAATCTGTCATTGACAAGTGCAGAAACAGGTTAGCTTCATGGTAAGAATTTGTATTTTTCAATTGGTGGCAGGCTCACCCTCATAAAATCTGTCGTTGCAAGTCTTCCTCTATACTATATGTCTCTGCTTCAGATTCCTGCTAGTTAAAAGAATGAAATTGATAAAATACAAATGGAACTTTCTTTGGTCATGTTGCACTGAAAAGAATAAACTTCAAGTGATCAAGTGGGATGCTGTTATGTATTGGCAAGGATTTTGGGGGTCTTGTTATCATTGATCTCAAACTCAAAAACAGGTCGCCCCTTAACAAATGGATTTGGCAATGGCACAAAGTTATTTCTGGAAAAAAATGAATTCAACCCACCTCCTTACTACCTCATCGTTGTTCAAACAAATTATCTTTGATTTGGTCTCATATTTCTAATCTGTTTCATTCTCTTGTTTCTGCAAATATTGGTTTTTCTCTTGGTTGTAGATCCAACATTAAAGTCTGGTCTGAAGAATGGAATGAAGGTGTAATACTTTTTAGTTTCTACTCATTTTTCGTACATTACTGCTTTTGCCATTAATAAGAATGGTCCTGGAATATTTGTCTTCATAGGAGTCTCTGGGAATTGCAATAGGAAGAGTTTCTGTCCTTTTGCCCTCATTTCTTTGATCTTGACGAATTTATTTGGAAGTGTTGCTCCAGCGGTAGTTACTCTGCCAAGTCTTTCTGTCATTCTTATTACCGTCTTTCTGCTCACTCCCCAAATATTGGGAAGCAGTCTGGTAATCTGGTCTGGTCTTTTGGCAAGCTATTAATGGTAAGGTGACCTTTAAAGTTGGGCTGTTGAAAGGGGGGATTTTGGATCCTCATTGTAACAAGGAAATTGAAACTATTAATCATTTTGTTTCAACTTTTTTTATTTTTCTCTTGGAGAGTTTGGATAGTTATCACCAAATGAAGGCTCATTGTTTTTCTATCTTGCCAGCCTTTGATTCCTAATAATTATACAAAAGGAAGGTGTTTGTTACATATTTTTCTTTACTGTTTTTTATGGTATAAATGGTTTCGGCGCAACGAAAATATTGTTTAAAGGATTTTGATCTTGTGGATATCATCAAGGTCCGGTTAGCTCATTGCTGCAAAGGTAAATGGCCATCAATGGCCGCTTCTGTTTGCAAGCATCTAATAACTAAACATGAAAGTGTTTAGTCCCAGGCATTACAATATAGTCTTTATTTACAGAGCCAGCAGCAATATTTTTCAATCCTCAAGCAGTTTTGGATTTCTTGCTTCCGAAAAAAAAAAAAAAACCACAGCTTTTCTCCATTGTCATCCGCATGAGATAAGTCTGTCCAGTTAAGATATACAATTATCATTATCATCTATCACGTAAAATAAGTAAAAAAAAAGTGTAAAGAATTTAAAATTTTGAATTAAAAGTAATCCAGCAACCCAACTCCATCTAATATAAGAATTTATGTTTTATGTTTGAAAATAAATACGGTTATAATTAAAAAGTGACAAGAGTGGTATTAAATTAAATTTGATGATATGTTATTAGAATTGATATTTGAGGGTTACAATTTATGTTTTTTTCAATTTCATAATTTTTAAATGTCAATTCCAATGATATGTCAACTGATTTAAAGATAATTAATATTGTTTTATCTTACATTACATGTAAAATTACATATTAATAATACCAAATGTAAAATTCATTATTATAGTTTAATGTTGGTAAAATGCTAAGATTATCTTTATTAATATCCTGAGCAACAAATAGATAATAGTAAAAATTTTATTACATACATGATTAAATGTTGTTTAACACTATTTATTTTTTATTATAGGAAATATTTTTTTGAGTTTTTTTTTTTGTTATTAAAGGGGTAGAGCTTTATTGGGGTTTGAATCCTAATCTTGATGTTTTTTTAAAGTTGTTTTGATGTTTTATAAATTCAATAATTTCTTAGATTGATTTAATTTAGTTTTAGATTTATTTAATTATATATTGATATTAATTTATTAATTTTTAATATAAATAATATTTTGATTATAACTTTTTATTAACAATTAATAATTTCATAAAGCCTAATAATATAAAAAAAAATAGAACCAATACGCACTAAAATGCCTGACGGTCATAAAAAAAAGTTAACCGAACGTACTTTGATTCCGTCAATATCAAGCAACCTAACCAATCCGATTGAGTCTTGGAGTCCCATTCTATGTATAGCTCTCGACTCTTGAGTCCCAAGAAACCCAGCGCGATTCAACAACCCCACTCTCGTTCTACTCCCTCCTGCAATTCTTCTTCTCCTAAACCACTCACCACCTTACTTTCCAATTCTTCAAAAAAAAAAAAAGCCTAGTTCCTGTGTTTTTCAGCAGAGAAGAGTTTTCAAAAGGAAAATGTTACAGTTCTCATCGCTGCTTTCTAGCCATATTCGATTCTTGCTACAGAGTCTCACCGACTCCAATTTCGTTTCTGTTCTTCGTGATCTTTGTCAGGTACTCAAAAAATTCTTCTACAATTCTCTTTTCTTTTTCTTTTTTTTTTTTTTTTTTCCTTTTTTCGCGTTTCTTCTTGAGCGATTTGTTTTGGCTTGATTCGAATGTGACAATGTTTGAGTCTGAAATCGTAAAAGTTTTTGGTCTCATGATGAATGCTTTGTTTTCGTTTCTTTTTTATCGTATACTTATGTTGTTACCGGCTTTATTTGGTTGATGAGAGAATGTAAAAAAAATGAGGTGTAGAGTCAATGTATTATACATGTTATGTTCTACATAAAACCAGGTTTCGTTCAGATCGTGTTTTTTCTCGCTATAATTTTATGTTTCTTTCCTTTTCGGGTTTCATTTAGGGTTTTAGTTAGGGGTTGATACAAATATGATTTGTCCTAAGATTTTGATCTAGTGATTAATCCTAAGTTTCCTTTTGTTTACATGCATGTGCCTCTGTTTGGTTGAGAAAATGAAAGAAAGTAAAGAGCAATGAAAGAAATTTAAACATCTGGATAGTTTTGTCTCTTATGCAACAATGTTGCCAGTTGGTGTGCGAATGCAATGGTGAGACAGTGCGTCATCTTTTAAGTCATTGATCTTTATCTAAATAGCTTTTATCCTTTTTCTGATTCTCTATATGAATTCTCTTAAATACTGCCAAAAGGGTGACTAATTGTTGACTGGTTAGAATGAAGATTTGGATGGCATAGAAAATGTAAGGCTTGAAGAGAGATTGAGCAAGAAAGGAGAGAAAAGGATTGATCGTGAAATTTCATATGTGCATGCAGTGTCATATAGATCTTTATTGGTTTCCAAATGCAATCTATTAGAGGTCTTTTTTTTTTTTTAAATTTAAAACAAAGCTAATTGGTTTATATCTAGTTTCCGTAAAATATCCAAGCATCCTACAAAAAACAAATGAAAAAGAGAAAAAAAATATTTGCATTTGTAGTACAAGATTAGCATCTGAAAAGAGGGAAAAAATAATTACTTAATTTTCTTAGCTTGGGAGGGGTGGGTGGTGGGGTGGTGATTGTATGTGTCTGCACTCTGCTACTTTAAGTTATGAATACCAGG
Source organism: Durio zibethinus (assembly GCF_002303985.1). Next base: position 23,216,007 of record NW_019167838.1, on the reverse strand, counting down.
TTTTATATCTTTATAATTGTACTGTTGATTCTGTCAATTATGTGATCCCTATTTTCTATTTGCAGAATGATGTAATTTTTTATCAATAATTTATAGTTGTTTAGAATTTTATTACGTGTTTATTGCATTTCTTTATTGGTTACTTAAATGGACTTTATCTTCTGGGAAGACTCTTGAATATGGGATCGAGGGAAGCATCTTGCTTCTACAGACAATTTTGTATCACATGAATCTTCTGGGGGAAGATATGCAAAGAAAGCAATATATGTCAGGCCTATTTTCTGAAGTTTTCAGTTATCTATTAGACCAACCAAATTTTGGTACTGTGTGTTGTGAAGCATTCAGAAACGTAATTATCAGCAAAAAGTTCCTTCAGGAGTTTTCCAATGAATTGCAATTGTCAGTCTCTGAAAAAGTTGCCCTTGGTCTTGCTTTGGCAGACTCGGAGAATGATGAGTTCAGAACAATTGGTAAGTTCATCCCTTTTCTAAATATCTGCTCAAAATATTCTTCCAAGAATGGCGCTTTTAGTACATGATTCATTTATTTTTTTTTCAGGTCAGGACTTTAACATAGGTTTGATACAGGAGTTATGTAGAAATCCAGCCTCTGTTGATTCTGTTGAGGAGATTCAGAATATAATTTTGTTTTTCTATCAGTCTGAGGGTCTAACAAAGTATGTGGACTCCTTTATGCAAATGTTGGCTTTGATGGAACCAAAAGAGAGGACGTCTCTTATATTAGCTCCACTGCTCAAAGATGATGTAAAGGAGGCTAGATTTCTAAGGTGTTTGTAACTCCTTGAGTTTTGCTTTAGTTTTTATAATGTAACTGATTTTATGCCCGCTAATATAAAATTAAGGAATCAATTTCCTTGTCCTACTTTCTTTCTTGTTTTTTCTTTGAAGGAATTTGGATATGTTCCACAATTTCAATGAAAATGAATTTGACTCCCTTCTGGTGGAGATGGAGAGTGAGACTAGCGTGTCTGATATTATGAGAGAAGTGGGATATAGATGTACAGTTAATTCTACACATTGCAAAGAGGTGTTGTCAAATTTCTTACCTTTGAATGAAGTTACTCTGTCTAGAATACTTAGCACTGTTGCCCAAAGCTATTCTGGCCTTGAGGACAGTCAACTTTCACATTCATTATTCTGCTCTGCAATTGGTAGCAGTGCAGCATTTGATATATCATGCCCAGGCTCTTGGAATGTGGACATTTTGGTGGATTCAGTTAACCAGCTTGTAAGTCCCATTAATCTTGATTCATCTTCTCTACCTTGTTCCAAAATTGATTAAAAAGTGAAATTATTATTGATTTGGAGAGTACCAACTTGTAAGCCCCATTAATCTTGATTCATTTTCTTTACCTTGTTCCAAAATTGATTAAAAAGTGAAAATATTATTGATTTGGAGAGTAATATTTTGATCTTCAGGCTCCTGGAATTCATTGGAAAATTGTCATGGAATATCTGGATCATGAGGGATTTTACATTCCTAACAGCCAGGCATTTTCCTTTTTCATGTCAATTTATGCCCGTGCATGTCAGGTACTATAGTTTAGCACAGATGTTCAATTTAAGTTTATATAATGTTTTAAAGTTACACTTAATCATTGCAAATAAAATTTCAGGATCCTTTCCCTCTTCATGCTGTATGCAACTCTGTTTGGAAGAATGTTGATGGTCAATTATCTTTTCTAAGATACGCTGTATCAGCCCCGGTTGAGATATTTACCTTTGAACATTCTGTCAGGAAGCTAGTATGGCACATTGCTCATTAATGTCTAATCTTTTTTCTTTCTCTTGTCCCTCTTACTTTTTCTTTTTCCAATTTGCCTTAAATGTATATTCTTTTACCTAAAGGCATATGTTGAAGCGTGTAATCGCCATGAGCTTTTGTCCATACAAGGAAATCACGCTTGGTTATCCCTTGACCTTATTGATGTGTTGTGTCAATTAGCTGAGAGGGGCTATGCCAATTCTGTACGAGCAATGCTTGACTACCCTCTCAAACACTGCCCTGAACTATTGCTGCTTGGAATTTCTCAAATTTGTGTATGGTTCTTGTACTTATCGAACTAAAGTTACACAAAATTTTTTTTCAGAGTAGCAATTTCTGACCATAGTGCTGATTTTATACTTTATGTTATTCTTGTAGACTGCTTATAACCTTCTCCAACATGATGTCTCTTCTGCCATTTTCCCCATGGTTGTTGAAAATTCCGTGGGAAGCTTGATTCTTTATCTTTGGCATTCTAATTCCAAGTTTGTGGCACATGGTTTAGTGCACATGATTAAAGCTGACCAAAGCAGCATAATTAGAATGTTAGGCATTTGTTATGAACAGAAGGTAATAAAAACTCAATCTGTTGAGGGATCAATTGCTGTCAGTAATGCAACTTTTGCTGTACTTTTTGTTTCATCTATGGTATAGAATTAATATGTTTGTATGTCCTCTCTTTTATGGAGCTTTTACTATCTTCTTCATTGTTTTCTCTTTCTAGTCTCTTAGTATGTACTTTTATTTTCTTGTAATATCATTTCTCTTTTGTGAATAGTTTTGATTACTGTTTTATTAAAATCCACGGGGTGATCATGCAATAAGTCTTTGTGTGCACAAAGTTGTATGCATCGAAGGATTTTTTGAATCTCTCAGAAGGAGCCTTTCTTCATTGTGGTCTGCAACAACCTATTAAATTAAAGCGAAGGGACAAATCCTCTTATCCACGGGGATGCGAAGGGCATTGAAACCTCAGAACTAAAGATAAAACAATGAGTACTTTGTAAAAGGTTCAGCCATAATAAAAGGAAAGTCCAACAGGGTAGATTAAAAACTGGTTTTGTTTAAGCTTTAAGATGGAGAATTAACTTCTATAGCTTTTCATTTAATTTCTCTTTTCAATTTTAAGCTTACTAATTGTTTATTAGCTAAGTTGCTAAAACAAGAGAAATTTCACTGCTTTTAAAGAATCCATGACTTGTCTGTGTGATTTTAGGATGTGAAATCTTATTTTCATTAGGATCAAAATTATAGTTGTATTTCTTCTTTATGGTACTGGCACTCAGTCTGCTTTGCTATTATATGGTTTATCAATTTCTAGTGAATTTGTTGTTATGCAATGCAGATTTTATCTGGTTTCTTGGAGCAAATCTTATTTTCATTAGGATCAAAATTATAGTTGTATTTCTTCTTTATGGTACTGGTGCTCAGTCTGCTTTGCTATTATATGGTTTATCAATTTCTAGTGATTTTGTTGTTATGCAATGCAGATTTTATCCAGTTTCTTGGAGCAAATTCCATTTTCTTGTAGTATTCGACTAGCTGTATTGGCTTCCCAAGAAGAATACTTATGTCTGGAGAAGTGGTTGAATGATAATCTGAATGATTATAAAGACATCTTTGCTGAGGTTAGTTTTCTTCCTTTCTTTTTCTTCATGGTGATGATGAAAGTGAAAACCATCTCTGCCGATTCAATTGAAATGCAAAGAACAAAATGCTCCTAATTTTCATATTGCTTATTTCAGGAATGTCTAAAATTTTTTAAGGAGATTTCTTTAGATGCAGCAGAAGATATGTCCCATGATTTGTTTCAATCTCCTGGCGTTGTTGAGAATATATATTTCAAGACAAGTTCAACATTTATAAAGGTTCTACTGCCTCAAAATAATATTCCTCTATTATGTTTGTTTACTTCACCTTGTAATGTTCTCTATGTTGCAGGTTTTTCGAGCTAACACTGAACACATCACTTCTGACCACATTGCTGAAGAATTGGAAAGAATGAATAGGGCTTCTATGCATGTCAAGCCTCGACTTCAGAATGTTGGCACTTCAGATTCGTCAAATTTATATGGATATGCTGATGATATAGAGGCTGAAGCAGATTCTTATTTGTCTCAGATATTTTACAGTCAGATGCCTATTAATGTTATGATTCACATGCTTTCAAAATTAAAGGAATCTTCAGAGAAAAGGTTGATTATTAACTTAAGCACTAGAAACTGAATGGTACTGTCATATTGAGTATGTTTTAGCTTTCTGTGTACTTGTTGTCGGTGCTGATAGTTTACATTGGCTGCAATAGTGGTCTATAGCTTATCCTGATGTGTTTGCAATGGTTTGTTCATCTTTTTCCCTTTCCGTATGAGTGGATATGTGTTTTAGCATTTTTTTTTTTTCATAATGCCATTATTCAGTACTCCTTTTTGACATTTAGCATCTGTTATGTCTCATAGTTGCTGGATTGTTTGGAAATGGTTTTGAGAGTTTGCTTTCTCATTATTTGTCGAGCATCTAAATCTGCTTTTGCACGGTTTAATGCCAGATTCTTGGAGTTATTCAGTCGAATTTAATGTTTTCTAGAACTTCTTGCAATGTGCTTTATATTCCTTGTCTGGATATCCCAGCAAATTTGAACTAATGAATCTATTTAATGTTAAAACTTATGCTTTTGCTTTGCTGATATAAAAGTGTTTCAAGAACGGACTAAAAAGTTGTCTCTTGTTGCATTATGCTAGTCTGAGCTGTTTCAGTATTAGTGCTAGGTGTGCCTAACTTGGCATGATTCTACGGGGAATTTCATATAGGTAATTATGTTATTGTTCATTTCATATACCTAAATGGGAAAGATAATGACCTTAGTTATGTTATTGTGCATTTTGCATTATTTTTAAGATTACTTTTTAATTTGAAAATAATATTCTGACTAGCTCTTGTTTCATTTAACAGGGAACAATTAATTTTTGATCATGTGATACAGAATTTGTTGGATGAGTACAGGTTCTTCCCTAGGTATCCAGAAAAGCAGCTCAAGATTGTTGCTATCCTGTTTGGTAAGCCTACATTTTTTTCTCATTTCTATTTTACAGTCTTTGGGGTTTTAAGCCCTATTACCTCTTCTAAGCTGCTTATCGTGGGTAGCTTGGATATTTGTGCTAATTCCTCAAAAGGGTATCTAACTCCATTGCCTTTTTGTTTCTATGCAAAATGTTGTGTTCTTATAAAGTTGAGGCCAATTTGATTCGTTGATATAATTGAACTTCATAGTGTAGCCTGAGCTGCCTTGTAAATATGGCCAGATATAAGTTGGTTTAACATATCTATGTTATGAGCTCTTTAGGGTGATATTGACAGCCTGAAACAAATTATAAATGCTTGTTATATCTGGAAGTGTCTTTTTGAGCATATAATATGGTCTCTTTCCCTTTAGAAATTTTAGATTGGCAGGGAAGTAGTTGGTTATCAGTAAAGTCGGTTCCTTTTGCTATTAGACACATGGTGCACTTCTTGGCAAGAGCCTAAAGGTCAAATGGTAAGAGGCTGTTGCTGTATTAAGTAACATAGTGGAATAGGTTGAATGTTGCCTCAGTGTTTACATTTGCTGCACAATTGTTGACACTAGGAAATAACATGTTTGCATGTGAAGACACAATCATAGAACATATCAGTTGGTTAGGATTTTTGAAATTGTTATTACCATGGAATTATTCCACGGAATTATCCTGCCAATAGACACACTGCAGAGTGCTTAAATTCTGACAAATTTGTGTCTCTGGCTCCTTTACCCCTTTGTGTCTTTAAGCAGACTCTTGAATATCATCCTACAGGCAGGAACATTCAGTTTGTTCACAAAAGCTTGTAGTTTAGTTTCATATATTAAGAGCTTATCTACTTTGTTGCAGGCTCTCTAATCAAACATCGGCTTGTAAACAATCTGAATCTTGGTATTGCTTTGCGTAGTGTGCTAGATGCATTGCGTAAGCCCACAGACTCAAAGGTTAGTAGTATTTTCTTCTATTGTGTTTCATCTGCAATGTAGTTTTTCTGTGGTTTGACATCATAATTGGTTTTGGCTTGTAGCTATTTGTGTTTGGAACCAAAGCTTTAGAGCAGTTTGTGGACCGTTTGGTTGAGTTGCCACAATATTGCAGTCTTATTTTGCAAATATCCCATTTGCGTGGAATGCATCCAGAGCTTGTTGATTTTGCTGAAAGTGCGCTTGCTTGGATTTCATCAAGTTGCTTGGAAAAAGATGAAGATAACACCTACGTTATTTATCCCCAGGATGATTCTACTGCAGCTGCTTCAAAAAATTTGAAGGTGAGTTTGGTTCTATTAAGTTTTTCTTTTTGTAACTTGTTTTATCTTTCAGTTTTGTCAAACACTAGCTGCACTTTATACCATTTACCTTAAAGAATGTGAGCTTTCCAAATTCACACAAAGTTATTGTCTTTGTTTTTGTGTATGTGTGTTTTTCCCCATTTTGGGATGATTTGCTTCAATGCACTCCTAAAACTAAACCTTATAACATGTTCAATCAAATATAGGAATAATATGAAGATACTATGTTAAGTGGCATGCACATGTCTCAATACGTTTTGCTTCTTTCAGAGAAACACTTTTGGACTTGAAACCATTTATTTTTGTCCTTAGTGCAACTCAAGTTATTGCATTGCTGGATTAATTTATTTACTGAGGTTAACAACCACCACCAACCCTGCCTCCCTTCTCCATGTTATCAAGAGGGTTGGTTATGAGTGCAAAATCAAAGTTGTAAAATAACTGCCCGATTTAAACTATCCTTATTATTAGGTATACCTTTCTAGAAAATTTAAAAAAATCACATTTTCCTGTTATTCACTTTTTGAAGGAGGCCGGGCTTTCTTTCTAGTCTTCTGAACAAGGTATCCTCATGCATTTTGTTGATGGTGATTATATTAATCTCTTGAGTGTAAATCATTAAGTATCCAGGCTAAAACGAATTGGAACTAGGTGGAGAAACACCAATTGGCTTTAGGTAGAGATAGAAAGGCCTAACTTGTGAACGTTAAGTACATGACAAACCCCAAAGTTAGTTGATGTTAACATATATGAATTTTGATAAACAACCAAATTATCATCTACATGTCTTGATATCTTTTTATCACATTAGATCTCTCGTTGTACCGTTGATATTATTAATTTGTTTTTGAAATTGCTCAAAAGTATGGGTTACTATAGCCTATTAATGGAAACATATGTGTTAATTGACCAATTCCATCAGTAAAGTAATAGAAAACTAGGTTAGAGAACTAAATTCTTTAGGATTTCTCATTATTTGTCTTGTTGGATTAGTTTACCATAACTATAATGTATGCTTGCTTCAGTATGTCTGTGGCCATTGAATTATGGTTTTAGCCTTTTAGGTTCTAATGGTATATTTGAATCAATAGTTCCTATTTTGAATGGAATTTTTTATTTATATAGTTTTCTTTTGAAGGTATTGAGAACATGATGATATTTTCTATTTATTTCTGGTGTTTAGATTACTATAACTTGTCAAGTAAGTTACCCTAATGGCCTGATTCCCCATAGCAGTTACCTGGAGTTATGACCAGACAGCCAAGCCATCAACTCTCCCCTTCACAGCAGATGGAACAGAGACTTGAAGAAGTTATTGGTGATAGAATCAAGGCATCTATGACTTCAAGCATATGCATGAAACCACTTTTACCTCAGTCTGCCCACCCTTCAAATGGCTTCCTGAATGACGTTGCTAGCAGTCAGAAGGTATTTGCTTTTCCAAAATCAATCTACTAGTTTGTATATTGATATAATTTCCGTCTCTTGCATCAATATTCAAATTACCTTATAATTGTTCTTTGCTGTGGCTGATATCTTTTAGTCCATGCAGACTGTCCTGTCACAAAATACAATAATGGCAGTTCCATCCACTGCTCCTGATTTTCCTCATTCTAGGGGAGTTACTTCAACTAGTAAGTATTTATATGCCTTTTCTAACATCTGATTGCATGTAGTTCCTGGATGAATCCAAAATCCCTTAAGCCACTTTATCTTTTCAAACCATTACATATCTGTTGGGTTTCTTTAAACAAAATTCATATGATGCAGGGTTTGGTTCGGCTCTAAATATTGGAACACTTGTTGCAGCAGCCGAGAAGAGGAATACTCTTGTTGAGGTATCTTATTCTCTTTATACATGTAAATGTTCATTTACACCTACATTCACAGTGAATGTCAATGTACATCTCCATCTATGCATACATGATCTTTTTTTTTCTTTTGAGGGGCAACAAGAGAATGATTTTTGTTTACTGGTACCATAAGGAACTAAAAGGGACCTTTTTATCAGATTGCAAACTATGGCACTCTTTTAAAAAAATTATTTTGTATATTTTAAATTTTACATTATTGGATATTTTGATCTACCCTCTTGCTTTACTGGTGTCATTTTCATGTGAAATAAGAAAATGCCACTTTTATTAGTTTTCCTCTTACAAATCAATCTATAGGTTCCATGGATTTTGAAAGCTTTAATATTTTATTTATTTTGTTTTTGACAGACTCCTGCATCCGATGTTCAGGATAAGATATTTTTCTTGATTAATAATATTTCATCATCAAATGTTGATGCTAAAGTGAAGGAATTTACTGAGATTCTTAATGAGGAACATTATTCATGGTTTGCACAATACATGGTGATGAAAAGGTAAGACTGAGTTCTGCTTGAGAGCTCCTGGAACGTTATAATTTATCTATATTCTATGTAGCTATCTGTGTGGATGATCAACTCATGATGAGTTTTCACTAAATAATTAATGATTTATTAACTTCCTGTCATAAAACACTTGTCAGAGCAAGCATTGAGCCAAATTTTCATGACTTGTACTTGACTTTTCTGAAGAAAGTCAATTCAAAAAGACTGAATGAAGAGATTGTCAAGGATGCTTATGAGAATTGCAAGGTTTATGTGCTAGAAATCTTTATTTTTTGATTTAGTTGTGATCTTGAGTAGTTCTAATAGTAATACAAAGTAGTATATTTCAGGTTATTTTGAGATCTGAGCTTATAAAGTCAAGCTCAGAAGAACGTTCCTTGCTGAAAAATTTAGGTAGTTGGCTTGGGAAGTTTACTATTGGCAGAAATCAAGTGCTAAGGGCCCGAGAAATAGATCCCAAATCTTTAATCATAGAGGTAACCATTCTAATGAATCCCTTTTTCCACTTCAATTTCATCATTATCTTGCTTTGCTTTGTCCAGGCATATGAGAGGGGCCTGATGATAGCTGTGATACCATTTACCTCAAAGGTATTAAAATTTCAGTTATGTAATGTGATTTCTACTATCTTTCTTTGCTACTTTGATGTTTTAATAGCTTGGTTTTGCTGCAGATTTTGGAACCATGCCAATATAGTCTTGCTTACAAGCCTCCAAATCCTTGGACTATGGCAATTCTTGGTTTACTTGCAGAGATCTATGCATTGCCAAATCTTAAAATGAATCTCAAATTTGACATTGAGGTCTACTTTGATGCTCCTTGATATATTTACTGAGTCTGAACTTGTAAATTTGATTTTTTTTAACTCTTTCTCATCGTATCCTCCCATTTTTAGGTTTTATTTAAGAACCTTGGTGTAGATATGAAGAAAGTTAACCCAACATCTCTTCTAAAAAACTGTCTCCGCAAAATAGAAGGAAATCCTGATTTTTCCAACAGAGATGTTGGGGCATCTCAGCCACCAGTGGTTACCCAAATTAACTCTGGGATCAAGTCTATACTGAACAAAGTTGATTTAGAGCCTGAAATAATCAATACATCTCATTCTGATGGCCAGTTAAAGGTATTGCCCCTTTTCTAAGGTTTAACACTTTATTATTTTCTGATTACTCATGATTTGTAATGTTCTTCTCTAGTGTTTGATATTGCACTTGTCTTTTGACGTTAGTATCCTTCTGGGCTTTCATTTTCCATTTGGTCAATTAGCAGAAGAAAAAAGGTGGCTTTAGCATTTGATATTGTACTTGTTTTTTGGCATTACTACTGTGATCAGCTTCCTTCTAGCCTAGACCTTTCCCAAGTTGTTTCATCTCAGTCTCCCGATTTTATATTGTTGCACTCAATATAATATATTTGAAAACTTTATGCTCAGTTTGCTTTACTAAGAACAAACAATGGTTTGTGCAGTTGGTTTCAGGAATTTCTAAGATTGAAACTCAATTTATTTTCAATAACAAACTCAGCAGTTTGGGCTTACATCATTTGAAAAGGTTCATGTCTGTCAACATTTTCTTATCTATATTCTAATCAAAGTATCCAGTTTGCTTAACTCCATATATTTATTTTTAGAGTTGTCTCCATCATTGTGGAGAGGGCTATCAAAAAGCTCCTCTCTCCAGTTGTTCAACGCTGTGTTCCCATAGCAATCCAGACAACAAAGGAACTTGTTCTAAAGGTTAGGATTGTTATTTTTTTTTCTTTTTATGGAGTGACTTATCATCTGGCTACTATTTTATAGTAATTTTTTGCTCTTTTTATGCTATAAACCTAAGGACTATGCTACAGAGTCAGATGAAACCCTCATATATGATGCTGCCCATTCAATGGTAGCTAGTTTGGCTGGAAGTCTAGCTCACGTCACATGCAAGGTTTCATATTTGATTATCAAATTTCTTGGCTTCTTTAGCATGCACTTTATGCATTACTATCTTGCTGTTAATAAGCAAATTTATTGTAGTTTATTTGAATGCCCAAGCCTTAATGATCTAACTGTGGTTCTTTTTGCCAGGAAACTCTTCATACCTCACTATCATGTCAACTAAGGAATTCATTTCAGGGGTTGAATGTTCCCAATGAACATCTTGAACAAGCTGTTGCTCTTGTTATCAATGATAACCTTGATTTTGGGTGTGCAGTAATTCAACATGCTGCATCTGTGAAGGTATGTTTGATTTATTATTATTATGGATTTCCTTGATGAGAAATCAAAGATTGTGGAGTATGAAAGACATGGAATGTCTGCTTGAAGTATTAAGCAAGTAGCAAAATATATGGGGGGAACTCTACAAATTGATTGTAGATTAGATTATGAGAAAGTGAAGAATCTCGATTTCGTTCTTTTTTTGCCTCTTGTAGTGGGTGATGAGTGACAACAAGCCCTTTGGCGGAAATTATTAGAAGGGGATTCTTGAAGTTTTGAAGGTGTTATTCCTGCAGCTTCTTGAGTATTTAGTTTTTCAAGCTCTTCTTAAATATTGTCATTATTGCATTGTTCCTACACTTCTGTTTTTAGGTTTCTCCATATGCTTCTTATGCACCTAGGGATTATTCTTGGTTTGGCTCTTTACTTTCAATTTAATTTTTGTACCTCCTTGATTTTCACTTCCACCCAAAAATAAGTATAATGGTTCTTTTCTGAATATGTTGCTAAGCAACAGGTTGGGGAAATATTGATGTTTCATTTGGATGGGCATTGCAAAAGGAAATAAATAGCATATAGCATTGCTGATTTCTTATTCTGTATATGGTGCCAAATCAGGCAGTACAATCCATCGACTGTGAAATTACTCGGCAACTTTCTCTAAGAAGGAAAAATAGAGAGGGTATTGATCGTTCATATTACGATGCAAACATTAATGCTCAAGGTCCTAAGACTGTTATATCAGAGTCCCAACTCCCCAGACCCGGGCAGAGTTCTCACTCACAACAGCAAGTATATGAGGTAATAATTTCTGGATTTGTGGATGATGAGTGGTTTGGATTATGTTAAATCATCTCTGATTTGCATTATTTTATTCTTTCTATTCCTGTAGGATTTTGTTCATTTTTCCTGGAGAAATCAAGTTGGTCAGAACTCAAATGTTGTCCCTGCCAGTCTGCCTGCTTCATCTGGTGCTTCTGTCAGTTCTACATTATCTTGTCCTCAATTTCCCTCTGCAGGGCAGCTTAACCATGGACCATACTTATCTGGGAATGAACCTGCTGGCTTGGACGGTGTTAATTATCCTTTGGATCTCATTTCTGTGGAGATTGACTCTAACCAATTTCTTAGGTGATTGCTAAGGCTTTGTTTGGTTGTCGCTTTTACGTTTAGCTATTTTTCCTTCATTTTCAGTTAATATTTTATTTTTTTCTTTACACTTTCTATTGAAAAAAATCTAATAGCAAAAGCACCAATCAAATGGAGCCTAAACATAGTTATCATGTCTTTTCTGTCATTTCTTCTGCCTCTTATGTTGTTTTTGAAGATTCACTTTCTTATCTATTTTACGTCACAGCAGTTCTTCCACTAGTATTGGAGCAACTGATGACATCAATCTGCTTGCTGCTAATCAAAGTTCTGTCAGTTCTTTGTGTCCAATTGCTGCTGCCCCAGAAGTGCATTCTGAGGAGGTGCCTTATGCCAGAAAAGTTAGAACTATTTGTTATTACTTAGATATGTACTAGCCCTTTTTACTAATGACTGTTAACAGTGATATATATTCTTGGTTGTTAAAGGAATTGAGACCTACTGCAGAATCATTGCCTACAGCTCCCATTGATCAACTGGGAAGTGGAATCTCGGAACCCTTATTATCTATGTCAGATGTACTGGAAAAGTATCAAATTATTTCCCAGAAGGTAATTAATGTCTTTACAAATTACATTTACCTCCATTGTTACTCTTCAATATTGTATGAGCCCCAATGTATTGCATCAAACTAAGCATCTGCATTTTTGAGTAATTTATCTTCCATCTAAAGTTTGAAGTTTTATTCATCGATACTGACTTGCTTCTTATTCTTAACATGCATTATTTTGCCTCTTCACGCTGTTTTTTTTGGGCTTCATTTGATGGTTCCTTTATTTCTTCTTGCTTGGTTCTTTATTCGGTAAGAATTTAAATAATTATATGATGCTTGTGTGTTTCAGTTGGATATGTTGGTGAGTAAAGAGTCTGGGGAGGCAGAGATTCATGTTAGTTTTTCTAATCTTCCCACTTTTATTTGAACGTGTTGCAAAAGAATAACCTTTATAGGATTGTTTCCTATTTCATCTAATCTGGATGGATATGCATGTTCAGAGAGTTGTTTTTCAGATTCCAAAGATCATACTTAAATGTGTTAGCCAAGATGAGGCTGCCCTTGCAATTGCTCAGAAGGTGTGTCTATTTGTATTTTGGAAAATTTTTAGTTACTCGTCCTGTCTCATTCCATGATATATTCTTGTGACAGGTTTTCAAAAGCTTATACGAGAATGCTTCAAACAGTTCACATGTTGGTTCACATATTTCAATTATTGCTGCTATTCGCGATGTTTGCAAGCTTGTTGTCAAGGAGGTTACAAGTTGGGTATGTTGCTATAGAATATTTTCCCAGGTCATTGTTCAGATTTCCATGTATCATGCCTGGTATTGATATATTATGTACTATTTTGTTGTTCTTGTTTTTGCTTGATTGCTTTGACTTAGTTTCTACCATAAATGATGCACTTCTTCTTATGATTCATAGTTTTGGCCTTTCTTTATTGAAAATAGATTACGTCTTCATGTTAAAGTTAAGGGCATCAAAGGAAGGGACTCTTGATTTGGGGTTTTTAGGTAAGCAGTTATGTAGGTCTGCACTTGAAAAGAGTGCTCCGGCTGGAATTTAATGGTAGTAAAATTTACAAGTGTCCTGGTTGATGGATGATCGATCTTTAATAGCTGAACAGTATGGAGTTAGTTTATCGATGCCGTATGAAGTGTTATCTGGGATGATTTGACAACAAATTAAGTATTCAGGGTACAAAATCAGAGTTCTCTTTTGGGATGTTATTATGGCTCTGATCTTTTTCTTGATGGTAGACAGTCAAAGTAACTTAATATGGTGGGTTAAACAGGGAACTTGTTTTAAGATTTGGTTATGATGAGCTCTTTGGGATGTGGAACTTGCCTCCATTATATGTTTGCGAGCAATGCTCTGTGAGACTTGTTCTGATGGAAGGATGAATGATTGCAATAAATCTTATGACTTGCAGTGCAAACTTTCTGCTGAAGACTGTTTAGCAGCTATGGTCTCAACTAAGATTTCTTATGTAGCACTTTCACTATGAGAAAGATCTTCTGGATATTGAGATTTCATTAAGCAAGTTATGGTACTTTTTTGGATGGAGAACTACTTCTTCTATTTTTATTTTTTGGCCAGATTGTTTCTTCCAATGTTTAAATGAGTTGATTTCCTGTTGCAGTTCTTAAGACTGTTTGGGTCCTCAATAATACATTACAGTGTTGACCTCTCCCGTTATTTTCTTTTGATCTTTTCACAGCTGTTCTTTTCTTGCTTCTTTTGGAATATTTACTTCTTGTGTACCCTTGCTGTACCCTTTTCTTTCTTTTTCCCATAAAAGTGAAAAGTCTGCTTAGTCAAAAAGGTAACAACAGAGGAGTTGTATTATTGATTATATCCATGAAAATACTGTGTACATGTTTTTGCTATGACACATTCAATGTCTAACACCTGGGAAAGGTTCTATATCGTTGTGTTGTACTTACTGTGATGTGATATGTATAAGATCCATGCCTATCCCCACAAGGTTGTGGGAAAGGGATATATATATATATATATATATGGAGGGAAATCAACTTACTCTAGTGTAAAACTAAAAAATTTTACATCTTTTTTATCCATTGATTTCAATGGATCCTAAGGATGAGAGAGATAAGTGAAAAAGGGAAAAAATGGTATAATCTCATCCCTTAGATCTATTAAAATCAAGGGTTAAAAATTTCTCATATATATATATATATATATATCTTAATACAGAAGCATATCGTACTTTCAGTATGGTTTGCCTGTCGGTTGAAAGGCTTATGATATTTTGCTGAGCTATTATTGCTATCTAATGAAACTCAATTGTGTTTTGAACTTTTATCTAATTTCTATCTTTTCATGATTATTTTTTTAAAGGTGATTTATTCGGATGAGGATAGGAAGTTCAATACAAATATAACTTTTGGCCTTATGCGCAAGGGTTTGCTTAATCTTGCTGAATACAACAAGCATATGGCAAAGCTTATTGATTCTGGAAAGAATAGTATGTGTTAGAGATATTGGTCTTTGAACAAAGTTGTGTCCTGGTTCCTTGTCATTCTTTGATTAATCTTACTAATTGCAAATGAACCGCAGAAACTGCAACAGAATTTGCAATATCGCTCCTTGAAACCTTATTGGTTCAGGAATCAAGTCTAACTTTGTCAGAACTTCCCAATCTTATTGATTCCTTGGCAAAGGTTTGAATTTGGTTTTTTTTTTTTTTTTTTTTTTTCTGTTTTTTATCATGCATGTCAGTAAGCATTCATACCAAACTGTAGCTTGCAGCAAGACCTGGAGCTCCTGAATCATTACAAAAGTTGGTTGAGATTGCCAAGAATCCTCCAGAAAATGCTGCAAGTCCTTCTGGTAATATTGTTGGCAAGAATGCTAGAGATAAAAAGGTAGCTGGAGATATTGGCAGTTTATTCATTGAAAGAGTCATGAGCTTTCTTTTGGGATATTCCCACCTTTTAATTAATGAATATACTGTAAAACAGAGCTCTGATCATTCTGTGACAATTATGGATGGCAATGTCAATGCTGAATCTACAGGAGTAGACCTTGCTGGATTCTATGACCAGGTATATGAATTTGGTATAAATTTATATGTGAACCATGGATAAATTTTTTTGCCTGATGCAGAGTTTTCCTGCTTGTGTCTTTTTCTGTTCTGGTCATATGAAAGAAATTCGGAAGTATCTGAAGATTCAATCTTTTATTCTATAATGTCTTATTAACTGCCTATCTGCTTCATTTACCTCCATAAAGTCATGAACTTCAGCACCCTGCACACTTTTTAAGAGTATCTAAGAATAAGAAGATAAATTTAGAAGTGATTGGAAAGTTGCATTTTCTTTATTTTTTAATACAAAAAAAGTAGAAGCAAGAGTTGAGGATTATGATTATGAGTTCAACTGATATGTTGATAATTTAATAAATTCCTTTCCTTTTTTTAATTAATTCTAGTTTTTTTGTAAATATGTAGCTAAGTGTTTTCACCACCTCAGCTAGTGATTTTATATGTTAGTGTAGCTGTAATCTACTAGGTACTTTCCTTGAGATATATTTACCTGATATTCTTTTCTTTTTGCTTACTTTTATGCTATTGTAGACTTACTATCTTTCTAATGTTGTTTTATGTTATTTTAGATGGATATACCTCTTTTTTTATGTGTTCCTTCCATTGTCTTCTCTTTACTCCAATTGAGCATTTTCATGTCTATTGGCATTCAATTACATAACCCCACTTTTAATTCGCCATCTCATTCAAGATGCTTAAATCCTGTAAATTTCATCCTCTTAGTTTCCTCATCTTTATGAATAATCAATCATAAATACTGAAAAGAAAACCACTCTTGAAAACTGCTTGACCTCTAATCTTCACTGCATCCTTCACCCCCCCCCCCCCCACGGGGCACGAAACCCCCTTTCAAGTTTACTGAATTGATTGCAAGCTTAGCAAGTAGGACCTTTGCAAAGTACATCTTAGAGTTAATAAATATAGGAGAATGACAAAGAGGATGCAATAGACTAAATAATTTCAAAGACCACAGTGAAAAATCCTATAATTTATTTGTCAAAGCATCTAAATATTGTTGGGATGATAATCCTGAAATGTGAGACTGATATGAAGATGACCTTGAAAACTCACATAATATATTTAACATTATTTATTTTAGTCTTTTTTTGGATAATTGAAATTTTTTTACCAAAGGAAAAATAGGAAAACCTGTTTTAAGCTCAACAGGCTGCAATAGGAGCAACACAGAAAACAAATACAATGATTGACATTCACAAATCTGTTCACTTAAGTTCTCCATTTTGTGCAAAGAGTCCTGTAGACTGGATCTTCAGAAATTTTTATAATACCTGCTATACCCATTTATTTTGCTCTTCATTCTTTAGCTATCTTTATATTTTAGATTGTTTTTGTTAGTGTTACATTCTGTGCTTGATCTTTTCTGTAATATCTGAACTCAACATCCATCAAACCTCATTTACCCCAGTCCCTGTTTGGGACATGTCTAGAGAAATCAATGCCATTCTGAGGGTGTGCCACAAATGGGCAGCACTATGTCCGTGTTGTAAGTTGGCCACCCCAGAAAAAACAGAAGGTAAAATCTTTGTGCTTATTCTCTTATGTTAATATGCGACAGGTTTCTGTGTTGTTCTCTGAATGGTACCACACATACATACATCATGGTGCAAATGATGCACCTTGTGCATATTTTGTCTCAAAATTGCAGCAAAGTGGATTTCTGAATGGTGATGATACATCAGATAAATTTTTTCGTTTTCTCATGGTAATATCTCTTTATCTGTGGAAGCCTTATACCAAAAAAAAAAAAAAACAGAATTTTAGAAATTGTTAATGGAGGTTATGTATTAATTAGTTTCTTTCTATCTTCAGGAACACTCAGTTGCCCATTGCCTTTCTTCTGAGAGAATTGGTTCTAGTTTGACATTCCAGTCACCTCAGACTGCACAGGACCTCTCATTTCTATTGGTTGATGTGTATGCAAAGCTTGTTGTTGTGATTCTGAAGGTATAGTCATCTTTTAAGAAATTTTTTTTTTGTGGTTTATCTTGTTACTTTGTGTCATCCATCCACCAACCTATTCTAAGTGTTTGTTTTCCTACAGCAGTATCTTGCAACAGATCATCTTTTATCAAAGGTTTGCCTTGGATTTTCCTGTGTTTTTTGTTCTGTTTTGTGGGGGCAGCTATTAAATGAATTGTTTTATGACAATGTGGCAGATTTTTCAATTGACTGTTAGAGTGATTCAGAGGAAAGCTGAGGAGAAGAAAGCATCTTTTAACCCAAGGCCATATTTCAGGCTGTTTGTTAACTGGCTATTGGACCTTGTTTCACCACATGCTGTCTTAGATGGTGCCAAATTTCAGGTCTAATGTTTTTCTTTATTTGTCTTAGTGATCTATTCTTGCTTCTTTACACAGACTGACATAAGATACTTTTAGGTTTTGATTGCTTTTGCAGACACTTTCCATGCATTGCAGCCTCTTAAAGTTCCTGCTTTCAGGTTAGCATGCCAAGCATTGTGTTCCGTTACATTTGTGGTGCAAAAAAGCGAAATTTTTGTTCCTTATAGATTAAGATGGGAATACATGGTTTCACCTCTGAATCACCTTTACTTTTAGCAGTGATGAGGATAGTTTTATCTGAACTGTTCATATTTATCTGGATTTTGTGCATTGTAAATAATGGGTTTCCCTTTGTCCTGAAATATTAGGGAAAACTAATTTATCGGTATACTGCATCAAGCAGCTATATCATTTCAATTTTTATTTTGTTATATTTTTATGAAGAGACATCATTCATAGTTAGGTACCGAGAATTGTGAAAGAGTAGAGATTACCTAGAAAGAGTATTATCATTCCACCAAAAGATGGAAAGTATATTTTTGTACTGAATTTTTAACTAAAATATTCCAATTTTCCCCATAATTTCATTTCAAAGTATACTATTATTCTACTTTTATAGCTAACAATATGAAGCTATTACAGCTTCGCTTGGCTTGAGTTGATCAGTCATAAGAGCTTCATGCCAAAATTGCTCACAGTCAATGCTCCAAGCGGTTGGGTTTGTGCTCAGCTTCTACTGGTTGATTTGCTCAAATTCATGGAACCTTATTTGAGGAATGCTAAACTTGAAGTGCCGGTTTGCTTCTTTTAACTTTGTGCAATTCTCAATTCGGGAGATTTTACACTTTAGTTTCTGTCTTCTTGCTTCATGTTTTGTGTGATCCATGCAGATTCGTCTTCTATATAAAGGCACTTTGAGGTTGCTGCTTGTGTTAATGCATGATTTCCCAGAGTTTCTGTGTAATTATCACTTCAGCTTCTGTGATGTAATTCCATCCAGCTGCATTCAGATGCGAAATATTATCCTTAGTGCCCATCCAAGTAACATGCAGCTGCCTGACCCTTCTACACCAAACTTAAAGGTATTTGTTTGTCTATTTTCTTGCTTAATAATTAGATTCCTCATTACATTGACTTGATAAACTTGGCTATATCTCTTTGCAGATTGATTTATTGCCAGATGTGCACATAGCACCACATGTATTCTCTGAGGTTGATGCTGCTCTAGGAGCTAAGCAGATGAAATATGATGTAGATGAGTATCTTAAGGTGATGTGGATGTGGAGAGTGTTCATTCTACCTTTATTTCGAAAATCCTGTTTAATTAATATAATAGGAGAGTAAAACCATTTCCTTTCACTTTCCCTGGATTGAATTTTGAGGGAAATTCCATTTACTGTTACGAGAGAAATTTACCCTGAAATTTAAAATGTCTTTTCTTATTCTTTTGCTTTCTTGTACCCCTTTGCCCACCCACCCTCCTCCATGCTGCTTGACAGGTTCTCTTGAAATTTTGCATTCCTTTTTTATTTCTAAAACAATCAAGCGTTTTGATTATTCTACAGACAACACGGCAGGCATTTCCATTCTTATCTGAGCTGAAGAAGAAATTACTACTGCCCCAAAATGAGGCTGCAGCACAAGCTGGAACCCGATACAATGTGCCGTTAATAAACTCCCTCATCCTGTATGTTGGAATGCAGGTGATGTAGATTGTGGCCTTTCAACTGAAGGTTTATTATGGATAGATTGGTTGGAGTTATGTGGGACCATTTTATGTGTCTTAGTTCTTTTGGTAGCATACATTATGTGATTGAATTTCCTTCTCTTTTTTCTAAATCTTTTGTTACCTATAATTTCATTCAAGATTTGTGTTTATTTACAGACCATCCAGCAATTACCGAAAAAGAACACTCCTGCCCTTGCACAGCAGATGACTTGTAATGGTCCCATGGAATCATATATAATGGGTCCTCTGTTAGCCCTTTTCCAAACGTTAATTGTGGAGCTGGATGCTGAGGGCTGCTATCTTGTCCTTAATGCGATCGCAAATCAGCTACGCCACCCAAGCAGCCACACTCATCTATATTCCTATGCCATGCTATACTTATTCAATGAAGCAAAACAGGTACTTTGAAGATTAATTTTCAGTCTTTGATTGCAAGGTATTGGTTGTAACACAAGTTTTAATAGCATCCAAGAAATATTTGCCCAAAAAGCCCACGAATATTCGCTTCAATGAACACAAGCTCTGTTGCCTCTAACTTTGATGATATATAATATAATATTGTTGCATGCAGGAAACCATTAAGGAGCAGATAACAAGAGTGTTGGTTGAACGCTTGATGGTTAATAAACCTCATCCTTGGGGTGTTAAGATCACGTTTCTTGAGCTCATCAAGGTATTTGAGAGCCACTGCCTACCTTTCCACCCTATTCTCGTCAAGCATGTAGATATATATACATATATATATATATATATATATATATTGGAAAAATTGATATAATGAATTGGAATATGCAGTGCACATTTATTTTATTGGATAGGTGCTCATTTTGATTCTTGCAGAATCCTCAGTACAACTTTTGGAGTCATGCTTTCATCAAGTGTTCGCCAGAGATAGAGAAAATGGTCAAAACAATTTCAATCTAAGCAAGTGGATTCAGAATCCTGTCTACTAGTTTCTTGTGATAACTGAGAACGTGCATTAGTTTCGATCCCCATTGAAATTAGTGTAGAAAAACTGTTTTAAAAATCTTTGAATTTTGAACTTAATGACATTTAGTATTTACGTAACACTAGCAACTTTTCAAGAAAATTTTATTTTCTTTACAAAAAAATCAAGTTTTTTTTTTTTTTTTTTAAAAATTATACAGGGGAGGTAAACTAACATGTCAAAGTTAAATTCGTGCTTAGACAAATATTTCAAAAGATTTGCATTACAGTCGACTTCATGCAATCAAGCATTCCTATTTCGTAGCTGTGATATATACCGCTATAAGATTTTCAAGAACCTTGACCCTCCTCCTAAAGATAAATAAGAACTTCACCCTTCTCCTGTGAGAAAATAAATGACTGTTAGATCATTTTCAATAAAAAACGATATATTGCTTAGTTGACATTAATTATATTTTTCCACGCGATTGTAAATTAATAGATGCTCATCATATTGCTACCTAGCAAACATTATGATAACACACTTCTGACAAGAATCTGATCAACACATTTCAATAACTAGTTAGCCTGCAAAATTGCGAGTATAAACAGCATATTTACCCGAGGTACATGATTTAGTAGGTGGAAATTCATAATCATTAATAAATAATAAAAAAAAGGCAAATTAAAGTAGATAGAACTCATAATTGCTTGTATCCATTCCAGCCAAACAAGCCAATCTGTATCTATTTGCACACCTGCACTTTGCATTTAACGTAGTACTACAACAACTTCACAATCATGTTAGCTTTTTTCATTTCAAAATTAATAGCCAGACTCTCGTCATTGCAACAGAAATTAACCTTTTTTTTCCTTCATTTTATATTTCTTTTTGTGGCGCTTTGGTTATCGCGTTTTGTTTTTATTTGAGATTTTGGAAATTTTAGTTGCTATACATGTAGACAAGAGTAGAGAGGGTTTTAATATTTGGATGAATATGTAATTGTATAACTCAACTCAAATCGATTTGTTTATGGTATCCTCCTACATGCTTTCAATCTGAAGGTACAATTGCATATTCTTCATTCACGTTGATTCTAGAGGGTATATGAAGCGATCGAAATCATAGAGAAAACAAGATTTTTAGACTCAACAAATGTTCAGAGAGAAAACAAGAACATGCATCATCATTGCTTTCATGTGAGATCGAGCAATAAAACAAAAGAATCGCACAGTCCCTGTTGGTTTGATTCAGACGAAGCTAGCTCAAGACTTTGATGGTCAATCAATCTCACGCTGTTTTATAAGGTCTTCAATAAGAAATTAACCATTGACATATTCATATCATCCAAAAGTTAGTGAATTAATTTCTTTTAGTTAGTTAATTCACATATTTATTTTTTATAATTAATTTTCTTTTATGTAAATTTCTAAATAACAAATGTTCGTTGTTTGGTTGTATTCAATTATAAATTTTTTTTCCCTTTCTTTTTATGTTCAAAGAAACTTTTTACGTTTCTCATAATTGCCACACTATAACATTATATACGATAACAATTAGTATTTAAAAAATTAAATATAAATTGGAAAAATATGTCGAGATAACTTACAAGTTGGGCGAGATCAAAGTCGCTGTGGACCTTATGCTTTTGTTCACATTTGCCAAAGGAAGGCTTGTTACCTACTCCCCTTTTTTTAAGTGCCCTCACTGACTTACTCTCTCCGCGGTTCCCCTATTATACATTGACCCTTCCCTGTTTCTTCTTGTGAGAGTTTCTCCTTCTTTCGCTTACTATTTTGTCGTTGTTAGTCGTCGTCTCGGCTGCTGTTGGTCATGGAAAAAAGGCATACAATATGTAAGATCTGCAACAGAAGGTTCGCCAATGGCAAAGCCCTGGGTGGTCACATGAGATCTCACTTTGCTAAACACCCAATTCCTCCTAAACTCACTCTCCCATTTTCTTTCTCAAATCCACCAGAATCCAATTCTTCTTCTGCACTTAGTTGTCCTTCCAGCGAGATTAATCACTCCTATAGATCTGTAAACCACGAAGTTTTTAGCGAAGTTGAATTTTCCAGAAATCCATTTGGGAGAAGATCCAAACGGTTCTTGAACAAGGCGGGTTCATCAAGTTCCATTATCCTCTCTGCACTTCCTGATGAAACTTTATCCGACGAAGATGCTGCAATGTGTCTTTTAATGCTTTCTAGAGATAAGAGAACTTCAAAACAATACAAAAAAGAATTGGATTATGAATATTATGGTGATGATAATGATGGTGAGAATTTGGATGAAGAAGAGAAGAATGATGAGTTGTTTTGCGTCACTAATATCAAATCTCACTCAACTCACCCAAAGTATAAGTGTCAAACATGTAACAAAAGTTTTAAATCTCATCAAGCTTTGGGTGGGCATAGAGCTAGTCACAAAAACAAGCAAGTTATAAGAGCTAAGGCTGATGAAAGAGAAGTGAGTGCTGGTGGTTATCATCAGATTCATCAAAAAAGAATATTTAAGTGCCCGTTTTGTGACAAGATGTTTCAGTCGGGTCAAGCACTGGGTGGGCATCAAAAAGTTCATTTTTCTAACTTACCTGTCGCTCATAGTAAGACAACGTCGTTTACTATTCAATTGGTCGATCTTAATTTACCAGCTTCTGGAGAAGGTGATGATGATGATGATGATGAAGTTAGGCTGGTTGAGAATTCGACAGCATCGAACAATGGAGAAATGTGATCTCTTCCAAGTATGCTCTGATGGATATATGGTAATTAAAAATATTTTTGTTTTTTGAACCAGCAATTAATTAAGAATAGTTAAGATCAAAAGTTATGAAAATATTGTTCGTAAGTGAATTTTTTAATACTTTTTTATAATTATCGGTATATAAATTTTATATATTATTAATGAAATCTATACACTATTAGTGAATTTGATAATGTCACTTAAATAAATTTTTTTAAAAAATATTAATTTTTTATATATTTATTTTAAGGTTAATATTTGTTCATAAATAAAGTAATATCATATGATTCATTGATAATGTATAAAATTTATATGTTGATAATATATCAAATATAAATTTTTTTTTTATAAATACTAATGCTGTTTGGGTACTTAAAAATCTTTTTAAGAAACAGTGGATAATTTATTTGAAGTCCTTTAGGTAACTTTATTTAATTTCTACAGTGTTTTTCTTTATTTTTCTTGTTAGTGTGGTTGAAAGTGAATGACATTCATGAATTTGTAATGTTATTAGGACCACTTAATTCTAGTAAGAAAAAAAATGTTTACAGGTTTATCATATATATATTTTTTAACATTTGGATAAAGAAGACTAAACGTAAGTGTTATATATTTAATTTTGATTTAAGGGTAGAAAAAAAATTAACATTTACATTGATATAAGTGGAATTTTACTTATGTAGAGTATCGATTTATTTACATTAGTGTATTTCATTTCTTTTGAATATTTGGATCAAAATTAAATCCACTAATTTATAGGTTCGTTCAAAGTTGCGTAATTTAAATCTACCAATTTCAAGTAATTTAAAGTTAAAATATAAATATATATAAATGTGTATATATATATGTGTGTGTGTACTATGCTATAATTCAGCTACTTAATCAAAAAATTTTGGGTTATGTTCGCTAATTGAGGATGTGAGTTTGACACTTGAATAATTTTTTTGTAGTCTTTATATTTTCATCAGCTTGATTCATCTTCTGCGTGCTAAGGACAATGCTTATTGCTTAATCATAAGCTTCACGCTTTTACTCTCAATATTCTTATTTCGGGATTCAAAACATAATTCTAGATTTTACATCTAAGTTTGATTCCAAGGGAATTTGTTGATTTTAAAGTAAGAATATAAATTTTTTTAAGTGCCCCTTGATTATATATACGTGTGTGTGGATAAAATTTTTTTTTCTTAAATTTAAAGTCATTTTGAAAAATAAAAGAATTTTATCATGCGGATTATTAGTAAGTGCTAGATTCTTAATTTCAATGAATATGGTTCAAATATTGATAATGTTAAATAAAAAAAATTCTAATTGACTACCTTATTTTTCAAAGTTAAGCCAAAATTTTTTATCATCATGAAAAAATCAATTCTTCAATTCTTACTAATTATACATGTTCCTTTGGTTACCTTAGTTTGAATATTCTTGATAGTTCAAGTACGCACCACATATTGTCCACCATTTTATAAAAATGTGGCTAAAATATTAAAAGAAGTATCTGAATTATTTTATTTTTTAAAAATAAATTTTTATATTTTTATTATACCTGAATAAGTTCTTATCTTTTGAATAATATTCAAGTAAATCCTTAGTTCAAAGGAAAAATTGATTTATGTTAAGGGCTTATTTAGATATAAATTAAAAATTAAAAATTTACTTTGGTGTAATAAAAAAAATAAAACTTTATCTAAATAAAGTGATAAAGTTCAAAATTTTTTTTTATTAATTTAGCCAAAAAAATGTTGGTTTCAAAAACAATATTGAATTTGAAAACGTTAAAAACCTTTTTAGCCTTAAAGAAAGTATTAAAAAATGATCGTACGAAACAATTGAGCTAAAAGCAAATTTTTTATGACGAAAGCCTTTTTTTAACCTTAACATCATCCAAACTCTAAACTAAAATTGATTGGTCAATAAAAACACATAAAGTCATTGAATACGTAATCCTAGATGTTATGGGTGTATTTGGTGTATAAAATTATGATAAGATATGATAAGATGATATTATGATTAGTATTAGATTAAATAATATTATACTATATTATATTTGATATATGCAAATATTATGGTAAAATAATTTATTTATTAATTAAATTTTTTTTAAAGTTTACATAATTTAAATTATTACTATAACTTTTAATTGTATAATAGGACATGTAAGTTTAATCTCATGGATTAAAAATAATTCTCTCTACTTTGAGATGATCGTATCATCCTATGCCAAAAGGATGATTACTTCTCTTTACAATCTTATCCATTTTTTTAGATACAAACTAACTATAATATAAATTGATTATCATCTTATTTTATCAATTATCCTAGACATCAAACATGATTGATATTTCTCTTTTTTACCTTCAAATCTTACATTAATGACTTAGGATTTCTTGCCAAACTTGTCTAAAACTGAAGGATTCTTCTCCATTCCTAATGGTTGAATATATATATATATATATATATGTATGTATGCATGCATGCATGTATGTATATGTATATATAAAAGTTTAACTCATTTTTAACCCTTAGAGAGTTTTATTAAATAGCTCGTAGATATATAATCTAAAACTTGCCAAACTGAGTGCATTGAAGATAATCCAAAACTTGTAAGTAAAAAACCTCTGGTTTTTCACTAGATATTAAATTTTGTTTTGTAGTGAAAGGCTATGAATAAAGAACATTAAACACGATGTATAATGCATATGGCCAGAATTGGGTTTCTTCAAAATTAGTGTTTCTTCACCATGCGATGCGTTTAATTTGAATTAACTTGTAACCCTCATTCATATTTATTCCTCCTTCAAATTAAAGAAATTAATTAATCTTATTAAATTCATTCAAAAATTGGACGTTGAAAACAATTCTCCAGGCTTCAATCAAATTTGAAGTATGTGTAATAAAAAATTAAAAAAATTGGATTGTATACATAATGTTAATAAAATTGATTCAAATAGCCAAGTAGCTAGTATTATTTAATTCAATTCAATATTGTTTTTTTAATTTATGAGTTACAATTAAAATTTAAACTCAAAATCTTTATTTTCGGAGTTCGATTCAATAAGCTTGTTATTTTTGTTTAACATTAATTATATTATTTTCTTAAAAATATTAATTATATTATTATATTATTAGTAGGTTGATTATTGAATATTATAGATAATAAGTTCAATGGGAAAAGGTCATAAACATTCCTTCTTCGTGGAAGCCTTGACGTGATGGAAAATAGTCACGCTCTTCACCTACCTTACTGCACTACTGACATGCACTTCATCAATATTATTTATACTTTTGTTTATTCCTCATCAACATGCTCTCAACTTATGCTTCTAACTACACGTAAACTGATCCTTTAAACCTTGCGTTTCCATTTTCTTTATAAAACCCTATTCTTGATCTCCAATGTCATCTCATCTGGATAAGAGTTTAACAGAAAAATAACATGGAAACCCCTTTGACAAGCCGGCATCACTTTGAGGCAAGAACCCCATCGCCACAGCTACTTCGGAGTAGAAGTGGAACCTCAGCCCTTACTCTACCAGAGAACAGGGCATCGTCGGTGATCAACTCGAGCCAAAGATTGGCTAAAAGGTCAAAGTCGATCACGAGGTCAAGAACCCTAAGAAATGAAGAGAATGTCAACCCCGCAACCTTCATTGCAAGCATGCAAAAGAAGCCTAATCATCAAGAGAGTAGAGATGAGTTTGTTAGGTTCTTGCAGCGTGGCAGTCCAAGCAATTCTAGTGCAACAAAGGGGTCAAAACCCATCACGAGTTCTCCATCAGCATGGGCATTGTCTCCGGGTAGGTCTTCTCCGTTAATGGTGGCACCGGAGCCACAAGGATCATTTGGGACTGGGGTGAGGTCTAAGTCCAAAGATGGTGGTGTAAGTAGGGTTTTAAAGTATTTTAGGCAGAAGAAGGTGTCACCTGTTCAAGAAGAAGAATATCATCGATTTAGACTTTTTTATAATAGAATGTTGCAGTGGAGGTTTGTGAACGCTAGAGCTGAGATTGCCATGGCCGCTGTGAAGATAGATGCGCAGGTATGAACTGTACAATTCACCCCGGCTAGGCTGGCTTAGAGCAAATTCTTAAGGATTTGCTTTATATGCTAACAATTATTGACTATATATGTTCTTAAATGTTAATTGTTTCCACTATTTGCTTTTCAGGATAAATTGTTTGGTGTGTGGCTAAGAATCTTAAAAATAAGAAACTCCACTGTAGAAAAGAAAATACTACTTCAAAAGCTCATACATGAGATCAAACTACATCAAATTGTAGGCCCACAATTTTGTCTACTCAATGAATGGGTGAAGTTGGAGGGGAAAAATTATGAAGCAGTTAGCAGGGTGATTAGAAAACTCTCAGCAATACTGGTTAGAGTCCCTTTGATCCATGATGCTAAGGTATATATATACATACATCTTATTAATTAGATGCCATTGTTCCTTGTTCAATCATTTAACTTTAGCCAACAATAAGAAATTATTCCTTAATTAATTATCCATTCTCACCTATCTAATATATAGCCATACAACTCTAATAAACAAAATTTCGATTTATGGAAAAATTGGATTGCAAGCTTAATGATGAGAAGGAAAATGGTTTTACAACACTTGACAGGCAGATGTGGAGTCTATCTATGAAGCCATAGGTGCAGCCATTGCAGTAATGGATGGCATAGAAGCGACAATTATAAAGATCTTCTCACAGGTTCGCTTATAAAACTGTAGGGTACTAATTGGCAGTTTTATGTATTTACATTTCCATCTTTAATTTGTTCTGTTGTACTTATGTCAGTAGCCGGCGGAGAAAATGCTTTGTCTGGTTACTAAACTCATAAGCATGGTGGAACAAGAAAAGGAGTGTTTGGAAGAAATGGAGAAAGTTATCGCTTTGGTTCCTTCACAAGTACTGGTGAGCTAATAAATTACCAACTCATTACCCTCGATTTGATAATTATTTACATTCAAAATTACCAAATGATGATTAAAGCAAAAGTAGATAAAAATATAGAAACAAATATATTTATTTTTATGATGCATTTGGAGAGAGGTTTAGACCTATGATTAGATTTGATAATTTCAAACAAGATATAGTGATATGATAAAAGATATATACAAATAAAAAACATGAAAATAATATAATTTAAAATTTTAATAAAAATTATAAATATATTTAATAAAATAAAAAATAAAATTTATATTTTCATGTTGATAAAAACAATAATACATAATTTTCATATAAAATATAATCTAAATATACAAATTTTTTATATTTTATATAATATAAATATACTAATTATCATAGCTACGGTGTTATGTGGTGATCCCTATTCAAAAGAGAAAATAGAGTTTGACAAGTTAGAAGAGCTTTTCAATTTCAGCCCTTAGTTGCTAATAGGAAGTTGGACTATATGCACGTTAGCTTAATGGTTGCAAACAAATGGGCCTCAACCCATGTCTGTATCAATTTTGAACTAGGTAGCCGACATATAATGGGCCTTGTTGGAGTTGGAGGCACCAGATTAATAACGCATAACCCAAGTCTGGCAGTCCATTCAAATTGCTAAGGAGAAAGGATTAGGCCCTGGAAAGTTTGAAAATAAAAAAATTGAGATCCAAACTTGTGCAACTTTGATTCTTATCATTGAATATATATATTGATTCATTCCTAACATTTGATTTATGTATTTGCAAATCTTTCCTAATCAGGTGTCTGAGCAGAGTCTACGTGCACATCTCATACAAGCAGCTAAGGAGTCATGGAGAGGTCAAACTGACTGAAATGGTCGTTTTTGTAAAAGAAAATAATCGAAAGGCAAAGACGTAGACGCTTACTTGTTTCACATTTTGAGGTTGGAATTTGCCGTTTTCCAATCTAATATCCTGGAATCATAAGCATGGGCCAAATTTTGAGTTCATTTTGAATTCATTTTATGTATGGGTCCTTGATATCATTAACACTCTTCAAACATAAGTAGCAATATCAATGTCATATAATAATTCAAATATAACATCAAAGAAATTAGAGCAAGAACACTTGAAAATTCCATTGAAAGGTAAAAAAAGGAAGAAAATCACTTCTCCTATACCAATCCCCCCCACCGTTTTAAATATAACAAAAAACAAACTCGTAAAATTAATCATATATATTAACATTCCACTGTAGCCTTTTGTGCTATATCATCGAAAGTACCATCAACACCAACACGAACCCCATTGCCTTCGTTCACAACACTCTCGGCTAATTTCCTCTTGGGCTTGGCTTCTTGCAGCATCAACACAACATCCCTCATCGACGGCCGGTCCGCCGGGTTCCTGCTGGTGCATAACAATGCGATTCTAAGCATTTGCATCATTTCTTCCCTCACTGGTGCACATGATGCCCCGGCATTTTTATCCAAAATGTCAATAATACCGTCTTTACTCTTAATTTTAGACCTTACCCAATCCACAATGCTGTTCCCATCACCAAATTCCGAATCCACGGATCTTTTTCCACTTAAAATCTCCATTAAAACTACCCCAAAGCTATAGATATCACTCTTTTCATCAACTTGTAGAGTATATGCATATTCTGCAAAAACCAAATACATAGCGTTAAAATGATTACTGCAACCCATAAACAAACATGGCCATAACTGAGCACTAAAAGTCAAACATGTGATGCAATCAAAGGCTTTGACAAAATTCGCTCTGGGACCCATTATTATATAAATTACAAGGATTTAAAATCAAAGAGAAACTGTTTGAAAAAAAAAAAACGAAAAAGGTAAACTGCAGAAAAAGCAAACAGTCGTCACGCGCAATAGTGCGCCACCAGCCGTTCAACAGTTACAAAAAACCGCGCGGTGCCAAAAGAAGCAAAACCGAAAAGGACTTTGGGTTGGTTGCTGTGCGCACCGCGAACCACAGATGTGCCAGTGGAGTCTACTATTAATTAAGGCTTGAAATTGGTTTAAGAGCAATTAAAAACAGAAAAAAAATTATTGTAGTAATGATTGAAAAAAAAATTATAATAAAAAATAATAAAATTTTATTATGCATAAATTTTATTTAAATTGATATTTAAATTTAATTAATGATATAATAAATTCAATAACATCGTATTAAAAATTACAATGAAATCTAAACCTAATGTAAATTTACGTCTTAAATGGAAAACTAGCAATCGATCATTTTTCCAGGAAAGCATAAAACATCTGTGTTTGTTCTTGGACGGCAAAAGTGTGTTGTCAAGTGTTCACAAAAAAAAAAGAAAAAAAAGAAAGCAAATCAAAGGGGAGATGCACTGAAGATATCAGAGAAAGAAAAGTGAGATTAATCCTGCCCTTTAGGACCGAAAATAAAATAGTACTAAGTGCTAACATGACAAGTGTGTCAATGTCAATTTTAACCCTAGTCATGTGACTAATGGAATCACTAAACTATAAGTTGTCAAATCATCCAGAGGTCAATGATAAATTCATAATCTTTTAAAGGCATTAACAGATCTTAATTAATATTCTTTAGATTAAAACTTTGATTATGGTTGATCAAGAAGTAAATTATACATTGTTATTTGTGATGGATGGACCCATTTTTGTGGTAAATAGACAAAAGGGAAGAATATAATAGATTCACCAGCCTAGCTAAAAAGTTGGCATTGTCCTTGAGGAGGCTTAAACAAATCAAATTTGTTCCAGATTTTTAATGCACACACAATCAAAAGTTTACCAAACTAACAAACAAAATTCATATATACCAACCAGTGGGATTATAAACCTTGCTAACGTTAGTTTGGTTTGGAAAACGCACCTGGAGCAATGTAGCCATAGGACCCAGCAATGACCGACATGGACTCATCACTCTGGATCAACTTTGCTACCCCAAAATCCGCCACTCTGGCCTCCATCTCACCATCCAATAGAATATTACTGGGCTTGAGGTCACGGTGGACGATAACTGGATCACAGTCATGGTGAAGATAACAAATGCCTTGAGCCACGCCAAGAGCAATTTTGTATCTAGTCACCCAATCAGCCACCAAATTCTCCCCCTTGTTCTTGCCATGCAACAAGTCATCCAAGTTCCCGTTTGGCATGTACTCGTAAAGCAGCATCGTGCACTCCCTGTTGCAGCAACATCCTAACAATCTCACTATGTTACGATGCCTGACGTTCCCCAACACGTCCACCTCCGCCAACACCCCTCTTCTCCGTCTGATGTTCTCTTTATGCTTACCCCACAACTTCTTCACCGCTATGATCTCGCCACCTGGCATCTCAGCTTTGTACACTGTCCCCGCGGACCCCATCCCTATAATCTTATCCGTCATCGACAGGCATTCTAGCACATCATCAGCCGTGAAATTCAACCGCTGGAAGGCTGTCAATTTCCACGGTCCGATCGCACGATCATCACTGAACCTACGGCTGTAATTCGCGTGGAAACAACGGGTCCCAGCCACGAGAACAAACAAACCAATACCAAAAGCAGCTGCCATAATCCAAACGATAGCCCCAGGCGTTTTGTTTGGCTGCTGCTGCTTACCAACTTCCATGTCACCTGTAGCTAACGCCTCAGCCGGGCACGGTTTCCCTAAAATTCTGCTGCAAAGTCCGTCGTTTCCAGAAAATGAGGAAGGATGTAAATTAGGAAACATTGGACCGGACGATGGGATTGGCCCGGTTAGTAAATTGTAGGAAACATTGAAATTTTCCAAAGTGCTACAATTTTCGAAGTTTGAAGGTATGGTTCCAGTGAGCATATTATG
Source organism: Durio zibethinus (assembly GCF_002303985.1). The sequence continues at coordinate 23,184,131 of NW_019167838.1, read as the reverse complement.
GGAAAGATCAACGGCAGTTATTGAAGGAAGCGTCGATATTTCCCATGGAATTATTCCAGTAAACAAATTGCTGCTTAAATTCAAAGACAAGAGCTTTTCACAATGATCAATGTCCCAAGGGATGCTTCCGTTTAGAAAATTACCTTGGAGTTCGATTTTGTACACGTTTTTACAGCCGATGAAATCTGGGATTTTGCCATTGAGCTTGGCCGAACTCGCTGAGAAAATTTGCAGCCTTGGTGCGCCCCAAATATTGCTTGGCAATGCGGTGTTGAAAGAGTTCTCCGAGATGTTAAGGAACTGTAAGGTTGGTCCATAGCCAAGATCGTGAGGAATCTCGCCTGTGAAATTGTTCCTACTCACGTCCACAAATGTTAAGTTTGTTAGAAGTCCGAAGCCACTTGGGATGGTACCATTTAGAAGATTGTTTTGGATTCGGAATCTTGAAAGAGATGTGCAGTTTACAAGGCTTCCTGGAAGCTCATGCGTGAACATGTTGTTAAAAAGGATGAGTTTGAAAAGCCTGTTTCCATCGCAAAGATTTGGAGGGATTGGACCAGTGAGAGAGTTTGATGAGACATCAAGAGACAGTAACTTCCCATTTGAACCTAGTTTCTGTGGGAGAATGCCGCTAAGGTTGTTGTTCCAGAGAAGTAAAGTGCTGAGATTTGGCAACTCACCGATGCCTTCTGGGATTGTACCAGAAAGGTTGTTGCCAATTAAGCTCAACCAAGTTAGCTCTGTTAATGAAGTTAACCCTTCTGGGATTGTGCCACTGAGTAGGTTATCGGATAAATCAAGAACCTTGAGAGCTTTCAACTTTGAGTAAGTGACCGGGATTTCACCTGTAAAGCTGTTCTTGAAAAAGTACAAAGCTTCTAGCTTGGTTAAGTTGCCAAGTTCTTCCGGAAGTAGACCTGAAAGAGTACAATTTGAGATGTCCAAGTACTTGAGATTGGATAACAGTGCAAATTCTACTGGTACTGTGCCTGAGAAAGCATTGTAGCCAATCTCTATGCGCTCAAGCTGGGTCAAGAATCCTAGTTGAGGTGGTAAAGCGCCTTCCAGTTCATTACCTGCCAAGTCAAGCAACTTTAATCTGGTAAAGCTTCCATAACCAACTGGTATTTCACCTTCAAAGTAACTTCCCCCAAGATTGAGCTGCTCCAAGAACCGTAAGCGTATAAACTCTTGCGGTAATGGCCCCCTGAAATTGTTGCTGTATGCATTAAAGATTTTCAAAAACTTGAGCTTGGAAACCCCCGGCGGGAATGTTGAATTGAAGGAGTTGTGGCTTATATCAAGAATTCTAAGCTGTCTTAGTTCAAAAATGGTTGGTTGGAGAGGCCCATCAAAGTAATTTCCACTCAAATTCAAGTTGACTAAGTGTGTCAAATATCTAATTTCCGCTGGAATAATACCAGAGAGATTGTGACGAGAGAGATCAAGAGATGTGACCTGAGCTGTTTTACGATTGCATTTGATACCTGACCATGCACACCAAACCGCGTCTTTAGGCTTGGAAAACGTTGGAGTAGGTTCCCAATCTTTGAATGTGGAAAGAGGGTCTTTGAGGGAGGATTTTAAGGAAAGAAGAGAGATCAGAGAGAGCGAAGCTGCAGAAGCAGAGAAGACTAAGACAGATGATTTTAGTAGATAGAAGGAGAATGCGAGAAAGAGAAGAAAAGGAGGTTTCATGGTTATGGGGAAGTGGGGAATCCGGTTGAGAGAAGCTTGGTCTTTACAGAGGTAAATTTAAGGGAAGGGAGGGTTTGCTGGAGAGAGATGCTTCTTGAGAGTGCTGGGTTCAGAGGGTGTTTCATCATTAAGCTTATTTTTTGTTTCAGTGGTTTTTTTTTTTTTCTTTTCTTTTCTTGGTGGGTAAAGGCTAACGGGAAAGAAAGAGAAAGAAACTAACTACTATACAACTTCCTTGTATAATCCTCTGACCCTGCTACTGCTATTCCTCTTTATTTGCAATCTCTTTCTCTTTCTTTTTCAGTATTTTTGCTTTGTCTGCTATCCATCTATACTTTGGGTTTTCTTGGATTTCTTTTTCTTTTCTTTTGCTGCCACTTTTCATCATTCCTTGTATCCTTTATCTTTGGCTAACAATTTCATAATTTTCTCCAACAGTAGCAAATGTCTCTCTCTGGATCCAAGAAAAGTCCTTTCATTTTCCCACCGTATTCCTAGTTTTTTTTTTTTTTTTTAAATCCCATTTTTTATTGCTTCCTTTGCTTTAATAATAAGAAAAAAAATTCTCACTGTAATATTTGTTATGTTCTAATCTCAAGGCATGTAACTTGAATTTTGCGTAGAAAATATGTTTTTTTTTTTAGTTTCAAAAACCATGCTATGTACAAGTAGTCACATCATAATAATAGTATTTAGTCGAGATAAGTTAGTATGTAGAAGAGTGTAAGCGAACAGAGATTTTGATGAATTGTTTGAAAATATATTTGATTTTTATTTGTTTAACAAATAATTTTGAATAATATTTTTATGTTTGTTTATTAAATGAATTGAATATAAGTAAAAATTTATTTGATTCGTTTATATTTATTTATGTTTGATTTATTTAAATTTATTTAATTATATTTAATTTATTATTTATGAATATATTCGTTTATATGCGTTTGTGAATATATCCACTTAATATATTCTTGAACTAATTCATTTAATTTAATTAAATCGAATATAAATCGAACGTGAATATTCTATCATTTAAACGAATTGAGTTTGAATTAACAAAATAATTTTCATATAAAATATGAACTGAACTCTAACACCTTTAAAAGTAAATGAACAAATTATATATATATATATATTCATTTATATTTGTTCGTTTACAGTCTTATTGATTCATGTGTGCATCTAGATTGCAACTGCTAATAAATGGTTATCATCCTAAATGCAATATATATATACACACACACTAGTTTTTAATACTAGCATGACGCACGTGTAATTTTTATTTTTAAAAATTCATATCAATAATTTTTTTTTTGATATTATGATAACAATGATAAATAATATTAATTTAATTTTGATTTTGACATAATATAAGTAAAATTTGATAACTTTTGATATAATTTTGATTTTGATAACTTTTAATAAAATTTTGGTAATTATTGATAAAATTTTAGTAACCTCTTGATGTAATTTTAATAATTAACCTTCTAGTAATTTATGATATACTTTTAGTGATCATTGATAAAATTTGAGTTATCATATATTCAATAATGGATTCCTGTAAGAAAGCTTAGATTCAATTTTAGTATATGATAATTATTTATATAATAACAATATTGTTTCATTCAAATTTAAAATTTTTTTCACTAAATTTTTTATTGCATAGGTTCATGGTAGGTTTATTCAAGTTTCCCGAGAGAAAATTTCAAGCTTCATTTCCACTAATAATCAAGATTCAATTTCTAACCACTTTAAGTTCAAAATATTTATTAATGATTGACAATTAATTTATTATTAATTTATTATTATATTATCAGTAATTTACCACTAAGCTATTCATGATATATTATTAAATTATCAATGATTTACTACTAAATTAACATTGATTTACTATTAACTTATGAATGATTTATTACTAAGTTATGAATAATTTACTATTAAATTGTTAATGATTTATTACTAAATTATGGATAATGTGTAATAAAGTTATAATTAATTTACTAGAAAGATATCAATAATTAATTAATTTACAATTAAATTATCACTAATTTACTATTAAATTATCAATGATTTACTATTATGTTATTATGCATTTATTATTTTGTTATCATTAATTTATTATTTAGTTTTAGATTATTTACTACAAAATAATCATAGGTTTATTACAAAATTAGCTATGATTTATTATTACGTTATCACTAATTTATATTAAATTATTCATAATTTACTATTAAGTTATTTAACTATTAAGTTACTGATGATTAATTACTAATAAGTCATATTGATTTACTTTTAAATTTTCATAATAAACTACTAAATTATCATTGATTTGCTATTAAATTATTTATAATTTACTACTAACTTTATCAATTAATTACTACTAAATTGAAATTTACTTATTATTAAGTTATCACTAATTTATTATTAAGTTAAAATTGATTTTTTATTAAGTTATTAATAATTAACTAATAAATTATCATTTTTTTATTAACTTATCATTGATTTACTAATATGCTGTTATACTTTTAAAACCATAAAACATGGAATTTAAACAACCCCCTAATAATATATGAGATAATTTTTTTTATATAATAACATTATTGTTTTATTTAAATTTAGAATTTTTTCACTAATTCTTTTTATTGAATAAGTTCATGGTAAGTTTACCTTGTAATATGGTTGAAAAAGGGCTTGAAATTCTTTCAAATGATGCAAATTACATGAGATAAATAATAGATGATGCAAAGGCCAAGTGCATTTTCTATGGAGCTTTAGATGATTACAACTTTAACTTGGTCTCAAAATGCTCAACCTCAAATAAGATATGGAGAAAGTTGGATGAGCTACATGAATGATAAATTTTCAACCAACATCCATCATGTCTCATGGCCATTGAGGAATCAAAAGTAGCCTCTAACTCTTGTGATTCAAATTCTTATACTTTTGATGAGTTACAAGATGCTTACAATGATTTAGTAATTGAATTTAAAAATATACATTTGAAACATAAGAAAATGATTTCAAAATTAAAAGTTGAAAATGAATTTTTAATGAGTACAAAGAGTGATTTGGAAAAACAAAATGAGAAGTTGAAAATATATTTAAAAACCTTTCAAATTAGGTATGAAATTTTAGAAAAAGAAAATTTTGATTTGAAAAAGAAATTTGATGCTTTGATGAATGAAAAACAAGAGCTTTTAGATAAAAGTTTAAGTGCTAAAATGATTAAATGCAATTTTTATAATTTTTATGGTCATACTATACATATTTGTCCTATTAGAAGAAAAGTCCCATTTAGAATTAGGCAAGTATGGGTTTCAGGAGGAACAACAGACTTGGTCACTAACTCTAAAAGACCCAAAGCAATTTGGGTATAAAAAATCAAATGAGATTGTCTCTTGTACGTGTGCTAGAACAAGAAGCTACAATGTGAGATTGAAGATTGAAACTCTAGACACACAATGGAGAGATGGGTAACCTCTAAACTTTATTTGAAAAGAATTTGAATTTAATTACCTATTCTTGATGATTTTGGCATGATTGAAATGATTTTGTGATGTTCATACATATTGATTTGTGATTATTGAACATGCCTATATGACCATAATATTTAAAATTGCTTAACTTGTTTATAATGTTTGGATCTTGTGAATTCTTTAAACTTGATTGTTATATTCTAAATTGTTAAACTCTTGATTGATGAATTGATGAACACCTTCTGCTTAAGTGATATATATTGATTCTTTGTTCATCTATATTTTTGGTTAAGATATGTGCTCATATGATGATTGGTTCAACTTGACCTTAATGTTTATGATTTCAAAATACTTAAAATTTTTATCTCTTGATTTTTAAATTATTTTTAAATATACTTGCTCTTATGCTAAATTGTTTCATTAATTTTGTGAAATATTTTACAACTTGTGCTTAATTGACTTATATTTTGGTTTGGGATTAAGTATTGAAGAACTAATTGTGTTTAATGATATATGTTGTTAGTTCATCTATTGTTCTTGTCAAGTGTGTGCATATATGGTAAATATAATTTATCTTTTCTTGACATGCTTGCAACATGACTTAAGTGAGTGATTTTCTTATGATGTTTATTTTTAGCTTAAGTCATTGTTGATTATGGCTTATAATTTGTGTAGACATATTTATGCTTTTGTGCTAAAATTTTCTTGAATATGTTTTTGATGATAAATATGTCTTCTTTGAGTTTTTAGTTTTCATATAACCTAAAATTTATTTTGACATATTCTTTGGTGAGTTCTTGAATATACATGAATATTGAATATGTTTATTTTGTGTTCATGAATGATCTAAAAGGTTTAATTTTTGCACATTACATGAGAACTTTTGCTTTAGTGCCATTCTTGTGCTATTTGATATTTAAATTAATATATGGCTCTTAGCTTAAGGATATATCTCCCTTGTAATTGGTAACTTATGCTTAGTGAATAAATTTTTTTTTGCCTATAATGACTTAGAATATGTAATTGTTTTCTAACAATTGGTATAATTTTGATCAATTGATTTTCTTGATGCTTCTAATGAAAATCCTTTGTCAAAATTTTTTTTTCTAAGTTTATGCTAGGAGAACTTGAAATGAGCATGAATAAGCCTACATTTTTAAAATTTCAAGTATAGCAAGCAAAGCATGTCATCTTCATCAATCAAGCTTAGTTTTGCTCAAATGAAGTGGATTGAAGAATTTAAAGCCAAATGAGCACAACAATAAAGCTTGACATGGATGAAGGTAAATGCATCAACTTTATAATATGATGTATAAGTTTGAATACATATACATGTTTACTTTAATATGTGCAAATATATGATTTTGTGATTGAATATATGAACACATTGCATAAATTAATTATCAAGCCACTTGGTAGATATTGTTCTAATGTGTTTGAAAGCTTGGATTGATTAACTCACCTTCATTGATATTCATGCCTAGTTCTTAAATACTTTGATTACTAGTTTTTATTGCATGAATATTTTTTTGAATCTTTGGACATGGATATGAGTTAAATAGATTGATTTCTTTGAACATGTTCTTTGATTAAGTTCATTGAGATAGCATGTATCATATTGTGTCTGAAGGTTTGTATTTTTTTTTGGTATATTATTATACATGTTTTGAAATGTTCTTGCATATGCTTGTGTGATTGTATTTGAAATAAATATATGTTTGATTACTTGCATATGCTTAGATTAATTACATTGCTATGCATTGAAATAATTTAGATTATAATTGAATAATCATGCTTTCATTATTTCTTTGCTATAGCATATGTGCTCATCATGTTTGAAAAATCATGTTTATATAATCTTTGTTATGACATGATGATAATTGAACCTCATTGCAATTAGTACTTATGATTTATTATATACATATAAGCTTTTGGTTCTTATTTGGATATGATAGCTTACGAAAGATTATTACTATCATTTTATGCATGTATTGAAGGAATCTTTCATATGATTGAAATATGTGTGCTTTATGAAAGTTGTTGAATAAAATTGATAATAATTGGTAACAATTAATATCAAACTTGCTAAATTTTTTTTTTTAACTTTCATATATGCTTATTTATGTGCCTATCCTTGATATAGCTTGTACTTTTCATACAAAATTGTGTGTGCCTTATATTGATTAATCTTTATTTTAAAAATGAAGAGAAATCTTATAATACAATTTTGCTCGATTTGTTTTGTGATAACAATTGGTATGAACTTGTATGCATGTGCTTGATTTATGCTTAATAGATATTGATGTTTTAGGTTCTAAGCATATCTTATGATAACATGATTTATGAGTAAATTGCATATCATTCATTATCCTTTGCTCATAAATTTCATGTAGTAAATTTGATAACTTGTGCTAAAATATCAAATTTGGATACACTTATACTTTTGTGCTTAAATACATGTATGTGAACTTCATTGTGCATATTACACTTGATTACATGCATTCAAAATACTCTTGATATTATTGGTTCAAGCATTTTATCTCATGCCTTGAATTAATCTCTCTTTCTTTTGAAATGACAAAAAAAAGAAGAGAGTTTAGAGATATTTCTTCTTATATGCTTATTAGTATGCTCATGTCTTTTTGTTATGACAAAAAAGGAGAGAAATATCATATAGACAAATTTACTTGTGCTTAACATGTATATGTTTGATTGTACTTATTTCATATATTTGATTAGCATATGTTTGTTAAGTTGTGTTAGATTAGGATACACAAATTGAGGAGGAGTTTTGCCATGCATTAATTAAGTTGGAGCTTGTTTTTCAAAAGAAAAAATATTTTTAAGCAAAATTTTCACTTGGTTTTGTCATATAAAAAATGAAGAGATTGTTGGCTTGAATTGATTAAGAGTTTTGATTTAACAAAATAAAAAATTGCCAAACTTGTTTCAATCTTGTCTAAGCTTAAATTGAACATTTTTTTACCTTTTTATCTTGCCAAAATTTATTTGAGAACCAAAACAACTCAAATTCTTGGAACAAAACATGATTTATGCAAGTTTTGATAGAAGGGATCAATCCCCTAGCAAAAGGGATCAATCCTGTTTTCAACCCTAATCGAAAGTTTTCAAGATTTGACAAAAACTGATTGATCCCCTCCCTGTAGGGATCAATTGGTTGGTGTTTCAAGCTGAATGGATCAATCCCCTCATTCAAGGGATCGATCACTTTTCATACAAAAGGTTTGTATCATACAATTTTTCAAAAAAAAGATCGATCCTCCACGTAAGGGATTGATCACCTATGGCAAGGGATCGATCCCCTCTTAAAGGGATCGATCAGTTGCTCAAACAGAATGCCCTTAAGTTTGAAAACCCAGAAAAGGGATCGATCCCCTCTTAAAAGGGATCGATCGATTACTCAGACAGAATATTTTCCAGTTTGAAAATCCAGAAAAGAGATCGATTCTCTCTTAAAAGGACCGATCGGGTAAGGCAAATTAGGCACAAAGTCGTGCCTTCTCCAACGTGAACCAATTGATCCCCTCAAGCAAGGGATCGATCGATTTTAGGCGAAAAGACTCCAACGGTTACTTTTTGATGCTTCCAACGGACATTTTTTCACTCCAAGCTTCTCCAACGGCTAGTTTCTCAATTTCTCTATAAATTGAACACTCCAACACATCAAGAAGCAAGAGTAAAGAAGATGAATCAAGATAGCAAGAGCTAATAAGCAATATTTTTTTTCTCAAATAATCAAGAGTTCTTAGAGCTTCAAAGTCTATATCTTTGTAATTATTGTATCCAAAATTATCTTTTTGTTATTCATTCATCATTTTCTTGTCTATACCTTTATGTACTTCAATTAGCAAACACCCAACCTTTGAGAGATCTTTAGAGTTTGCAAAACACTTTAAAATTTTGTATTGTGTGATTGTAAACTTAAGGGGGAGTAGGATAATCCTTAAGAGTGTGTTAAGTTCTTGTAAAGCTTTGAGAAGCTTGTTTGTAATCTTTTTCATATAGTGGATTGAATTTCTTGACAAGAGAGGTTAAATGAGAGGATGTAAGTGCCTAAGGAAGGATCGAACCTCTATAAATTACGGTGTTATCTTCTTTATCTCCATCTCTTATTTACTTTCAATTATTGTGTTTAATTGTTTAGCAAAATTTGTGCTTATTGAATATTGTTTTTGAAAACTTCATTAAAAACCAATTCACTCTCCCTCTTGGTTTATTCCAAATCTTTGAGCTAACAAACCACCTGAGTTATTTGATGTGAAATATCATTTTACTTATAAATAATAATAAAAAGTCATTTAGATTAAAATTTTAAAAAAAATTACTAGTGACATTTTGATCAATAACTTTTAATATTTTTTGAATTAAAATTTTATTAAGAGTATTTTAATAAATCAATTTTAGTATTTTTTTAGTCTAATTATGAAAAGAAAGTCTAATAATAATAAAAATTCATAACAAAATATTTAGTGAGGATATTTTAGACAATCACTTTTAATACTTTTACAATTAAAAATTTAAAACTTTAAATAATTTAATTTTACGTAAACTTTTTTTTTAGTTTTAGTTAATTTAAATTAAATTTAAATAAATTAATAAAAATTATACATATTTAAAAATAAATTTATAATTTAAAAATTTATAAAAATATTTAAGTCGTTTGTTATTGAAATTCATATATATATATATATATATATATATATATATATGAGATTTGAATTTGACGTCAAAATTAAGAAAATTTCTTATGAAATTTATATGGACGTGAGCTATCTGGCCTTATAGCTTTTAGGAACTGGCTCTGCTTAGGTTCTATAAAAGTATTAGCCTTCTGTCGATGTCATGGTAGTAGGGGGGATTGGACCACATTCTTTCTTGGGCATTTGCCAATGCCATGCGTTTGGATTGGATATTGTACCCAAATAAACACACATACCATCTATTTTTCCGCAAATGATTGAAAGGAACAATATAACGGTAATGGAAGGATTTTTGGGACCAAAATCTGAAACCCTGCAGATTGTTTGGTGATCAATTGTCAATATCATATCACCATTTAATTTGTAGAATAATTTTCTCTCTCTCTCTCTCTCTCTCTCTGTGCCATAAACTATATCTCGCAATTTGATTGACATCAATTAACTAAAAGTCTCAATACCATCCTTTTTTTATAAGGAGAAAAATATTATGCTAATATTCGTTCTTATCTGAATAATAGTTTCTTATAAAAAAATTATAAATGGTCTATGTTTTGTTATTAACCAAATGGTCTATGTAAAAAAAATAAATAAATAATTATAAATATTAAAATTTAAATCTCAAAAATTTGTGGATGAAAACTTATCTATGTTTGCAAAAATTGACCTATACTATATATATATATATTTATGTGATTAACTATGTTGGTAACCGTACAACTCTTCTTTGACTGTTGACAATTAATACTAATTACTATGATGGTTGCTTATAATTTTGTTTCCATTTTGAATCATACACTTTAACAGCTACAAAAACCTAATTATGTCTTCTTACCTTCCAAGTAAAAAAAAAACAAAGAAATTGTTGTATTGAAATCCAAGCAATCAGCAATTCTAAAAAAAAAAAAAAAAAAAAAAACAAATTTCGTTAATCTATTTTCATCTGAACTATATATATTCGCTCCTTATATTACACATAATACTATCAGTTATACTAATAATAAGATATAATTCATTAATTAGAGTGATTGTTTTACATGTGATATTAAATTATGTATCCAAAAATACTATTATTTCATTTGATAAAATTTACATAGTTTATTTTGAGATTTAAACTTCTGACCTTCAATATAAAATCTTAAATTTTAACTATGAATCTACGTCCCATTCCATGGTAACTTACTAATATTTTTTACAAAATTTACCCCCAAATTAATCATGTAATGAGAAACAAATACATGATCCATTTAAATAAAGACAAAAAAAAAAAAAAAGAGTGATCTAACAACCAAATTATCTGAAACATGGAAGGAACACCATCAGTGGGGTTGTCATGATTCAAGCTAACAGCATCCCCTGTCTGTCATATAATATTATGATGCTTTTTCCGTCGAAATCCAAAGCTTGCACGAGTCTAAAATGCCGTCGAAGCACTTGCCCCGGCGGGGCAGCTATTCCAACTAAAATTCTGCTGAATATTAATGTACATACGAATATATACAGAAAACTCATTTGCTTTATTTTATTTTATTTTTCCCTGCTGAGTTTGACTTTGATATAGCTTTTCCATGATGCCTGTTTACTTTGTATCATTAATGTTGGTAAAGCATTTCTTAAGATTAGGAACACAATCATGAATCATCCCCTCAGGATTTTGCAAAACTCCATCAAACATCTTTTTCTTCGATATCTATGCAAAATATTTAGTATATTGTAAAAAAACGAACGACTCCATCGGATATCTAGGTTTAGTATAGTTTAAAACATTTATTATTATTATTGTTCTAATATCTACTTATTATACATAATTAAAGTGAGGATTGTGGGATGTTATTACTGTTATGATTTGGGACTAACAATTTTTTTTTTTTTTTTGTTGATGAACAAAAGCGAATTTCAAATTCGAGAGTGATGAAGGCAACATAAAGTTATTAATGTTAAATTATAGCAAAGTTTTTTAATTAAAATAATGAGAGCGAGCAAGAATCATGTAATATTTGAATTAAATGTTGTGCTCAAATTATATTTATTCACCTTGAACCATGCATCCTAATTTATTTTAGCAAGCCAAGGTGATGAAATTCATGTATACATCAACTCAAAGTTAAACAAAAATCTCTTGGAATCGGACATGCCATTCATTTTAATGGGGGGGGGGGGGGATGTGAAGACGGAAAATCTTGTAAAAGAAAAAAAAAATGATTAGTGTTGTGTTCGAGTGACACGATAATCTGTTTGCACTGATTCAGGATCAAGAACTTCAAAATTATTATTTTAATTAATTAAAAGATAAACTTTGAATAATAATTAAGCGATTTATTCATTCCCTAAATACGAAAAGAAAACAAAGAGAAGCACATTTTTGTCACTTTCATGTACCTCATTCTACTAAATTATTGCAAAATAAAAGCTGCTAAAGTTTGTTTATTTTAGAAAAATTGAAAATTGGCCAATATTTTAAATTGAAACTATATTAATGCAAAGCGAAGCAAGTAGAAACAAAAGAAAAAGTTTACATCACATAGATTTTGCAAAAACGAGAACGACAGTTCTACAGGTGGCGAACTCCAAGCAAAAGCAAAGCTTTCGTCACCCGACCACAAAACCAGCATCTATCTTCTTTCCAACGGAATGTTCAGTATAAAATTCAATTAATGATATATAAAATCGAATGCAAATTTTAAAATGAGAAAAAGAAACCAAAGACAACAAAACAAAGAGAAGAAAATATTATAAAAAGAAAAAAAATTAAGAGAGAGAAGCAAAAACAGAATTAAAGTGTGTAGTTGGTTTGTTTGTAGTGTGAGGAAGATATGTACGTAGGAATTGTCGCTTTCTGCTTCTGTAAAGGACGTTACGGGAATTTACGATTTTCCTTCTTGCGCATGCATTACCTTCCTCCTCCAATTGCTCTGCCTTTTAGGTCCAGGCCTTCTATCACTTTTTTAAAAAAAAAAATCAAAATTTACCCTTTGTTAATTTTTTTTATTAATTGGCAGTTTGTCAATAAAACTGCAATGGTAAGGACAAAATTATGGAAAGAAAAAGAAAAGAGAAGAAAGAAAAATAATGGAATCTTAAAGTCAAATGATGAGTCAAAAGTACAAAAATACCCATTACAAGACTGTGCAAGAATACAACCTAGAACCCAAAAACATTTGAATATTTGAAAAAAAAAAAATTAGGGAACAAAGGAGCGCAAAATTAAAAGGTTACACTAGGCTGATGATTGCTGAAGGGCATAACACAGCCCCAAAGGGGTCCCTTCTCAGTTATCAGCTTCTTTCTTTTGATTTTGTTTTACAAAACGGCAGAGCTGAGGCCTGAGACTGAGAGTGCAGCAGGCGGGGCTGGTCAGGCCAGGCCAGGGAATGGTGGGTGGGGTCCAAAAGTATTCTTTAATTCCCACTTTGTCTCCCTCATACCCTTCACTTGCAAAAGGAAGGTTATGGATGGATGGCAATGGCATTGGCATTATCAAGGGGGTTACGTGTCGGTCATGTGCAGAGGTGGACGAGGAAGGGTTTGGGAATTTGCCTGGTGGGGGTAGATTTGGCGTGTAGGGCATGACCCTACCAGCAAAGGGTGCAATACATTTGGAGGCATGATGATGATGAGGATTTGGGCATGCCATGGCTTACCTTTCCTGCCACCACGCCTACTTATGATATTTGTCCACTCAATTTCCGCCTTAGCGATTGCTCAAAATCCTTCTGCTCTTATATCAGGCCTTAACATTCCGTCGCATGGTTTGGATCAGTTTGAACATTTGCAAGGCATTTTGATGCTTTTAAGATATTGTTTATATTTGGGAGGCAAAAGCATTTTTTTTTTTGAAGCAATTTGTATGTATATTTGACTTCTTAAGCAAAACAAGGGGATTAAGAAAATTATATATGTTGGTATAAATGAGCTAATAAATCAAAATTTTCAGTGCATGCTGATGAAAAAAGTTGCATGCCGACCATGATTTATATCATTATTATATGAGACTAGAATATTAATTAATTAGCTTCCATGCATCTCCCAAACAAATCAATGGAAAAAGGAAGCCAATATTTTTCTACTAATAATAGGAGGTGCCGTGGAGCTCTCCCATGCCATGCCTATTTCAGGAATTTACTTTCTTCCTTCGTCCCCCGCATACCTGCAAGTTGTAGTTCCGAGAGCCCTTTTGAAGATATTGCAGTTTTCAACCTTCAAGTTAGAGACGGGGAGAGGAAGATAGTGCAGTTTTGATCGCATATAAATATAATAAAAACCTCTTCACTAATTATCAAATGATTTTAACTTAGATGCTCGTTCAAAACTTAACAATTTCAACCTTCGAGTTAGGGGTGAAGACAGTGCAGTTTTCCCACCATTTGTTAAAGAAAGGTTAGAGATTATTAATGTTTAAATCCATATTTTTTTTATTGAAAGGAATGAATTAACCGATTGATCAATGAAAATTTTGATCTAGATGTTACATAAATGTTTATAATAAAAATTTGATTATTGAATGGTATTATAGCTAACTTAACAGGTAATAATTCCACCTTTAACTAAGATGAGGAAGCAGCCATCGAATAAGAAAAAAAGGACCAAGTTGAACATCTCCCTAGCTAGCTCCTATTAATGTTTAAGCAAGTTGACATATCCCTATCTATCTTAAAAGGATATGACAATACTCCCATTTATATATGGCCTAGCAGCTGATCTTAGCTCAATGTTTGAACAATTTTGGATAATTCAGAACTCTTCCCCATTTTCCGCTTTAAGCAAAGATGTGCATAAAGTGGGGAAAATCACATTAACCTACAAGTGCAGCTGATTGGCATATGAGAAACTTTGAAAGGTTTCCTAGAAAATTTAAATAAAAAAAAAATCTTAAAAAGAATTCCATATACAACAGAGAACTAAAAGCAGACCAGAACATTCAGCACTAATCACTGCTGTCTTAATTATTAAACACCTTATGGCTTGTCAAATTGTTCCTTTTGGATGATAAAACTCGTTGGCTATGTCCCATTATTTTCATCTAAAGTTTTGACACTGAAATGCGTCTCTCCTTAAGTAATTTCATAACTTTGTGTGATTCTTTGTGAACCACTAGTGTGTTGGGTCACATTAAAACTCGAATAATGCACTTGATGAACTTGTTTGATTATCTTCATTTTTTTTTTTGCTTTACATCGAAAATGATTTGCAATAGTTAAATTTATGCAATTATTCGAGCTTTTGATCAGCCTTATCTTTCTTTTTTTTCCCATTCGTCCCTTTCAACATTGGCTGGCAATACAGCAAAGTTGTGCTGATTCTTTAATGGAACATACGTTTTGGCCAAAGAAAGCTCAGAGCCAATTAAGGAGAGGAGTTCGATCGATCTCTTTATTAACCACATATAGGTTGCTTATTAGATAAGAACGCAGCATTGTCACATCTTGCAAAGTTAATTTGATATATATTGGATTTGTTTTTTTTTTTTTTTTGGTTCATATATATAGAATTAGGTTAAAAGGTTTTCTTATAAAAGAAAAGGTTGATTTTGATATGTAATTCATTTTTATTTATAAGATCCATGCATGCATGATGCAACAAAACCTTATATATTCATGGCATAATTAAATAGTTACCTAAATCTAGAAGAAATAATTGAAGATGCATGTGGCATAAATTTATGCATGCATTCATACATACATACATACATATATATATATATATATATAATCATAATTGAAGTGTTTTCACTATATATACATGCATGTGAACATAACTAAAACATGCATGAATCAGAACACGAGGAGATGACTTTGATTTGATATATAAAAACATAAAATTGATCAAAAACATGTTGTTTGAAACTTAGTTTAGTTAACTTTACAAATAATAATAATAATAATTGAACCTCTATGCACAAGTAAATAAACTACTCTATTTACTTAAATTATTATTATTATTATTATTATTATTCAATATGTTCAAAATATCTGAATATCGATTTATATATTTGTCATGGGTTGAGATTAAGCTCCAACTCGCGTGACTCTAAGATTCGAGCATCCACTCATTCGACGTCTCAGATCAGCTTGACTGTCACGATTCACACCTTTGTGAGGTATTGTTCTCTCGGCCTCTTTGACCTCACAGTTTTGTCCTACAAAAGACGCCTCACAATGAGAAAAATATGGTGTGAACCTTTTTATACCTTGATGATCCTCCTTTTATGTCCGATGTAGGATTGATGTAGGATTCATGATTCTTTTGTAGTTCCGTGACATTTTCCCTTACCTAACTTTATGATGCCCTCGTCACGGAGGTTAGTCATTTTGCCTAACTCTCTTGAGGCGCTAGGCATGAGTCCAACGATTTAGGGCTGGTTCTGATACTACTTGTCACAGGCCCAGATTTAAGCTCTGACTTGCGCGGCTCCAGGATCCGAGCATCCACTCATCCGACGTCCCAGATCAATCGACCGTCATGATTCACACCTTTATGAGATATTATCTGTTTTGGCTCTTCTAATCTCATGATTTTTTTTTACAAAATACGTCTCACAAAAAAAAAATGATGTAAATCTTTTTATACCCCAATAATCTTTCTTTTATGTCTGATGTAAAATTCAAAATTTCTCCTTAGCTAAGATTTTATTTTCAAACACTTTCCTTAATAAATTCAACTAATAAGTAACTAGTTTGGATTGTAGCTTGATGTAGTAGTGAACATCGTCTTCACGTATCGCTGAGTATAAAAGCAAGACTGATCCACAAGCAAGCGAAGGGTCTTGATCAACACAAACAAGTAAGAAGGGATTTTTTATTTGATTGATGGGTGACTCTTATTCCATTAATGGGTTGGAGATAGATAGATATATTGCATCAAAATTGTGGTACCGATTAAAGTACCAATCCATCAATCTTCTTTGCAATCATTCAATCAAAAATAATTCCATTGGGCGACTCACCACTCACCAATTCCCTGCCGAGTGGCACCACTGTGTGTGTTGGAAGAAACTTAAATAATTGCCTACTTCATTTGTTTTATCAACTATAGTTTTTTTTTTTTTTTTGTCCATTGCCGTATATAGTGGCTGCTGTTGTTTGCTTTGAAGTCACGCATGATGGCAATCATAGTAAGTTTAATGAGTTTACTTGATTGAAGGATATATATATATATATATATATATATATAGCCAAATGAAACGATTTAAGCCTAGGAATGTCCAATAGAGCTTCATTATTCCAAGGAAAAACTAATGAAAGTCAAGATTAATTGTCAAACATACATATGTTCACTCAGTACTGTCAGTGATATTGAAAGTTATAGTTGTCAAGCAAATTAATCAGACTGGAACTAATCAAGTCCTTAAGGCAAGGACAAAGACAAATGAATCCCAGAGACCAAAATGCTGCCATACAAGGACAAGGAAATTAAGGGGGGCAAGAGCCAAGAGGGTTCCACAAGAAAATGATGAAAGAATTGAACATACTCGAGAAAATAAGATTGAGTGACCAAAAAAGGGAAAGGACCCATTAATTCTCTTTTTTTTTTTTTTTGTTCTTCTGCAAAAACACAGTGGCTTTGCCACTATTTTGCATTTGACTAATTCACAGTTCCCTTCCTTTATTTTCCATCCCGACATTATAACAATATATTTCCCATATCCCTAAGTGGAGAACAAAATTATGAGGCTTTGAAGGTGAGTGAACTTGGCATAATTTGAGACCTCACTCTAAGCCTAAGTTAAGACTTAGACTTATTCTCTGAAACTTTCTTCCTTACTCTTCATTAAGAGACTATGCCACACCTGCTTGCCTGTCCGATGCTACTTTTATAGTTGGTTATGTAAGTTGCCTGCAAAACCAAAATCCTGCAAGAATACTATACTCTTAATCTCTTCAAATATTAACTTAAATGCCTAATGAATGTGAATGTTATAGTATAGGGGTGTTCATAATTTGATTTTAACATAATTAATCGATTGAACTGATTTAATTAAATTAATAGGTCGATCATTGAATTAATTTTGATTGGTTAACAAAAACTAATTTTAAAAGAATTTTAATTTTTGATTAATTCAGTTTTTAAACCGAATTAATCCAAATATAATATAATCTAAATATAAAATGAAAAATACATGCAATGGATCATTTAATTTCATAAGTTTTTAGAGTTTTTAACATAATATTTTGGTATTTGAATATTTTGTTAAATAATTATATTTAGTTTGTTTTAACTTAAATGTATTTATTATTTAATTAACCAAAAAAATTAATCAAATTTATCGAATTTAATTCAGTTGATTAATTTTTGAAATTGATAAATTTAATTCGATTAACAAAAAAAATAATATAATTTGATAATAATTTGATTAAAAATTAATCAAACTGATCGGAATAGACATCTCTATTATAGTGCAATTAATTCTCACTTGCTTTGCAGGCATGTGGGGAAGGACATTTGGGTTATCAACAGTTTATCTGATAGACTGCCAAATTCAACTTCTCTGATTGATTATTAGTGCAACGGACATGAATTAACAGTTCCACTTGGGATTGAATCTTATGGGTTTCAATTGCATTAGCAAATGATGCAATGCTGCATGCCTATGCCTCCATATGTATTATGCATTGTGCTGATCACTGATCATGAACCCTCAAAATTCTTCCAGGGCCAATTTTTTTCGTGTACTATTTTTTAGCTTGCAGCTAGTTGTTACGGGGTTTTAATATCATCATCTTTGACAATTTGTGAAGGAAATAAATTCAATGATCGATTTCAGTCAATTACTGACAAAAAAAAAAAACAAAAACAAAAAAAAATTTCACCCTGCAAAATGGGCCATAATATTGTTGTTTGTCATGAAAATACAAAAAATTAACCAAGCTTTTAAAAGCAAATTAATTAGAAAGTTAAAGAAGATAATTGAGGTCCATGTGATCCCAAAAATATTTCAATAGTAGGTGGGTTGGATATCTTTGACACCAAAGAGATTTTAGCAGAGAGAAATTTAAAAGGGGGAGGGGTCCCATATATTATCATTACATATCATGTTCTCTCAATTTGGTTTTTGTTTAAAATAAAATTAAAAAGAAAAAGAAAAGAAAAGAAAAGAAGCTTTAATATGAAGAGATATGTGTGAGACTGAGATGGCAGCGCCACTTATTTTGCGAGAATGTGACTGACCAGGCAAGAATAGACAACCTAATGATTTATACCTTCCAAAGGAATAATAAAAAAGGTAATTGTACATGGTTAACTAAAGGAATATTGAAAATTTGAGAACTTGCCATCTAATGACTAGTACATTTATATTTTGAAAAGAGATAAACCCTTTTTTAATTATGAAATTTATAGTACTTAGTAAGTATATATTTGGAAACAATGGAATATTGGTGCTTGAAAATATACAGTTCTTGTTCTTTACAGTTTAAGGGTTTTATTAATTTTGTTAAATAAAATTAGTGATGAGCTTGATTAGTTTTGTTATTAACCAAATGGTTTATGTAAAAAAAAGAAAATTTTCTGTCAACATTCGTATGATTAATTGATAAAATATTAAAATTTTAAATTCGATCATCAAATTTAAATGTTAACAATTTTAAATATAATATATATAAAAGAGAAAAGGAAATTTACTTGCTTAAATTAGGGTATCAACTACTATATATATGTAATGTGGGCTTTTCTTTCAGTTTGTATTTTCACAACTTCTTATTATAAAAGTTAGAATCTTCAAAAGCACCATGTAATATAGGTAATTCTATAGGAGAAGCTTACTGGTAGTTATAACTTTTCTTCAAACAAGATATTTTCAAATTCTTCTTCCTTGTCCATCCTAAAAATCCTCTCTCTACTGTGACCTTGAGGGGAAAAAAAAAGAAATAAAGAAAGTCATATGATCAACCTGAGATAGAAATATATGTAATACATATTTGAGCTTAGTTTCAACTTTCAACTAGTACTTGACAACAAGCCTTCAGGGGTTTAAGGCGCCTCTCTCAGATTGAGGAGGTCAAAGAGATATGTGGGTAAATTAAAAGAGTTCTTTTAGTATATACCATTTCCTTTGAACAAAACCACAAATTACATAAAGGGATCATAGGGATAGCTTGTTAATCTAGTCCCACTTATCCTGTGGTCAGGAACATAAATAAATGATTAACTGAATCCTGAAGTTGCTGTAGCTCCTAATTTACAGGTTCTTTGGAGCTTTGGGGATAGTTAAAAATGTTTGTTCCTTTAAGAAACCATTTGACTATCAGACAATTCTCAAGAGTTCACTTTAATTTCAATTTCCCCCTTAATAATTAAAACTATATATTAATGACAGAAAGTTTTAGACCAAACTAGAAACTCAAATCTTAATGCCTTTTATTTTCCCAATAATAATGAAATAGCTTAATTTGGTAGTCAAATTGGGTGTTGGAAATGTAAACATCAGTTTCCTTGGTTTATAACAAAGAAAATTCTTCAATTGCCTCTAACAGCTTTATATCATCTTTGTTTTCTTATTTAACTTAGCCCTTTATTTTCTGGTTTAGGCAGTGCCGAGGCACTCATGCAAAGAGAACTTTTTAGCAAGAAATCCACTAGGAATCCAACCTCCTGAGCAAAACTCAAAACCTTCATCATTTTGTATTAGAACATGGAATACAAAGCTAACTCCTAATGCTGATTTTGTTTGTTGGACTTGGATACTTGTCTATACTCTAATCACAATCATAGTCTACTTGTTCATCATCAGTTTTCCCACTATTCCTACCTTCTTTTTTGTTTGTTTGGCTCAAGCTTTCAAATCTTATAATTACAATTTATGTATTATATAGAGTGCTAAATTCCTGTTGCTAGTCTCTAAAGAGTGAAGTGCAACATTGGAGGCCAGCCCATGCAGCCGTGGATGTCCTATGAATCATCACTTTCTTCTTTGGCTTACAACAATGGGGCCATTGCTTCATGCCATGACAATAATGGTTGTTTAAACGTTTATTACCTTTTACTATTAGTATCATAATCATAGTTTTGTTTGTTGAATATTTTATGCCATTTGATGTAAAAGGGAAGAGAAGACAAATGGTTTTTTACTTCTTTTTTTTTTTTATTATTTACATAATGAAAATGAAGAAATTAAAAAAATAATAATAGTAAAGCAAATCAAAAGACAATGTAAAAGTGAAACCTATCTATTTATTTTTGAAAATTTAAAACGATTTCAAGCATATGAGAAAACAGTAGAAAGCAATTTTTTGAACAAATGATAGTGTACTATTAACAGTACATCAGAAATTGAATGATAAAGTAAGACAGTCGGCCCATCCTAATTAGCAGAAATGAATCTTAATTTGTTCAACAGCTTCGGGGATTTCCTGGAAGAGGCAGAGACGTACAAATGCAGGGTAAAAGAGAACGAACGCCCTTGAATCTGCAGAGATTTCCAATTTATCATTTTTCTCTTCTTCACATGTATTTTACTGTTTTAACAGTCTCCGGCCTTCCTGCTTTATCAATGTTCACTGCTAATCGAAATTGTCGCTGACCTTGGGGACAAGCAGTGACGTGAACAGAAAATGTCAGGAAAATAATAATAGCTTAAAAGTTTAAACCTTTTCGAGAGGTAGAGATCAACGGACAAAAAATAAGTGTCAAATGCCAAATCAAGTCTAGAATATCCTATATGTATCATCAGCTTCATCCTGGGAGGACATTCAAAAAATTACAAAAATTGTTGATGTTTTAATTGTTGAAGAATATCATAATTTTGATATTATTTGTTGGGTTAAAAGTCTTCAATTTAATCATATCAACGAAAATAAAATCAAACAATAAATCAAACACATAAGAGACAATAATTTAACTTGATTCGGTCTAACTGACCTACATCCACAGATAAAAAAAAAGATTCACTAGTTGTAGAGAATTATAAACTTACATCAAATCATCAACCTCACTCAATAATCAATACTCATAAGACACTCTCAATCTCCTCTAGTCCTATGGAGTATTTTCAACCCAAACAAATACAAACTCAAACCCTTGTGCACCCTTTCAACATAACCAAACACAGATCTATAATGCTTCCATACACCATATCTATGCGGACCCTCTCAGTCTCCTCTAGTTCACTCACAAACTAATATACACATACATAAGACGTAGAGTCCCAATACTCCTATGGAGTATCTTTCCCACAAAATCCTACAATTCTCTTATATCTTTTTCTCATACCTAACCCTATAGAGATTTCACCTATTTATAACCATACAAACTTGCCCATTAAGAATCTCTCTCCTCTTAAAATTCTTCTCCTGTAAGTCAAACTTGCCTATTAAGAATTCATTTCCTTTTAGAATTCTTCTCTTGCAAGTCAAACTTACCTATTAAGAATTCTCTTTCTCTTGAAATTTTTTTTTGCAAGTCTTTTTGTCCATCAAGCAATATCTGACAAATCTCAAACAAATCTCTCATGAGATTTGAGTCAATATTCCTAACACTAATCTACTATACATTACAATTTCTTCTTTCCTACAAGTCTATTCTCCATACTGCTAGAAAAAATCTCCTTTGCATTTTTCAATTGATAAATTAGCGGAATATGTCAGTTTAAGGGAAATAATCCCACCTTCGGTTTCAATAGGCAGTTATTTCAGCTGTTGATTTCAGTCCAGGTGGTTGCGGAAATGGATAATTTTGTTGATAAAGGGCCTCTCAGGCGATAATTATTCATGCAGATAGTAATCATGCGTTAATGAATAGGTTTGCCAATTCAAAACGTTATAAATGACAAGCATGCATGCATGCATGCCTAAGGTACAAACCTACGTTGGTAACAGAAAGCAGAGGAAACTACTTACATGACAAAGGTTGAGACGATGGAAAAATGAATCAAGAAGGATGGCCAAAATTTGGATGGTGGAGACGCGACAACAAGTAACGACAGATACGAGTTAAGGAGGGAAATCTGTAATCTGTAACGAGTTGGAGGAGAAGATTAATAAGAAAAAAAACCCACGGTGAACAAGTCGTTTAGGAATTAGGACTTTAGGTTAGCTTAAAAAAAAAAAAAGGTAAAACCTAATGGCCCAAACCCAAACTAAACTAGGAAGAGGAGAAAAGATTGAGCTTGATTTTTTTTTTCTGTCAAATATTATGTGTTTAATTGCTTCACTTTTTTTTTTTACACAAATTGCGGTAGGAATATAATTGATCAAGTATGAATTGAGTTGATGTAGTATTAAATTTAAACTCAAATTTTGTTTTTATTTAAAATTTGATATTCAAAACTTGACTTAAACTCAGTTAAATTTTTTTTAGTTTGAATTTGACTTGAAATAAAAATTAAACTACTCACACTTATTCAATTAAACTTAATTAACATATAAAAATAAACTCAATTTTTATATTTAATAAAAATTTAATTATTTATTCTCATAACTCAAGTTTAAAATATTTTATTAATTAATATAATAAAAATATATTAAAATATAAAAATTTGATTAAACTTATAAATTACTCAAATTAAATATAAAAATATTCACACTTAATCGATAAATTAAATTACTTATATTTAATTTTAATAATAATCGAATTAAATTTAAATTTTATTCAAATTACTCTAAAGTAACTTATAAATACTAATGCATCATTTAAACCTCTAAATTATGATATCCCAATTTTATTCGTTCGTTGACTAAATAAAGCCATTGATTTACTTTCAATTTATGGTGGCCTAAAGTTGTAAGGCAGAAGCAAAAACTACTTAAGCAAACAAATTTAAGAATATGACAAAGTATTAGACAAATTTTCAGGCATTATCTAAGAGATGGAATAACCCCCACTTGTTTCGCGAGCACAAATCTCAATGGCCTCAGCATACACAATTTAGAGATGTCCATACACAATCAAACTGACTCAAAATTCTCAACCCCACAACAGAAATGAGGGTAAGACAGAAAAAAACCACCAAATATGGTCCACAGGATCAACGGTAGCGGCGAAGAGAGAGAGTGTTGTTTCTCTTCCAGTTAGCCCTTCTTGAAGGTCGGGCCTTGTGGTGCAAGTGTCCCTTGCCTCGAAGACCCCTGTATTTCTTGCCAGCAGAGGTGAGTCCACGGAGTTCCCTGTGCTTGTGCACTGGATTGCAGATCCAGTTGATTCTTGGGTCATTGCGGATGGCATTGTGGGCAGGATCGACCAAGATGACCTCAAAGTATTTGTAAGTTGAATCCTGCAATTACAAAAACTCGGTAACATTAAACACCAAACTAAACTAAGGAATCCTACCAAAAATTTGGGCATCAATTTCCATATGACAATAGATATAACCTACAAAGATTGGTGTTTATTCTTTACACTATTACTCAATGAAATCCTTCTTTAAATGAATAAATAACATGTGAAAAAAATTGGGATTTGCGGTAGAACTCACCTCATTGATCCAATATGAATTCACAACCCTAAGGCCACCAAGCTTCCGACCAGCTCGTTCTTCTGCAACTGATCGCTTGCTGCGCTGAAATTTCAGCTGGGTGACACCCTGATTTGTGGGTTTCCCATACACAATACCCTTAGGAACTGGTCTCTTCCTTCCACCACGCCTTACACGGACACGATAGACAACATAACCCTAATAAAAAAAGCATACTTAGGCACCAGACACAACACAAAGGCAGAGAAAATATTAACAGATATAAAATGTCCTTAATGCAGGAATGACGGCATACTTAGGCACCAGACACAACACAAAGGCAGAGAAAATATTAACAGATATAAAATGTCCTTAATGCAGGAATGACGCCAAATTACAACAGTAAATTTTATAAAGGCAAACATGACAACTTACTTTCGTAGAGAAAAAGATATTAGAGGACTAATGAGGTATCAAATAATAATCAGTTGGAACCATGATTTCCCAGTTTTATACAGAAGCAGAAAAAGCTCATACATAAAATAAGTAAATACAACTAATAAAGTAAAATACTGTCCCTGCATGCATCAACAATGAACTAAAGCCTTGTTTAAAGAAAAAAAATTTAATACTAAGCCAAGAAAAGGTATAATCTAGAACTCTGGTCCCTATGAAGTTCAGGTTTTAAAATATCTAGAAATAAAAACTTTCCTACCGAAGTTTCAATTTCTTGTTGAATTCCTTCTCGTGTGACTTTTAACAGGATAATCATTCCAAATTGAAATGCCAGGAAATACAGAGTGGGGTTCATAGCAGGATGGGAGCAATTCTTAACCAAGTAGTGGATTGAACTAACTCTGGTGAATAGAATGAAAGTTTTTAAAAACGTTACTGCTATGCAGTTTTCAGAACAAAGGATAATAATATAACTAAAATATGTGATAAAACAGATATAATAAGCCAAAAATTACAAGTCAAAAACCAAACCTCATAAAAATGCAGAGGAAGAAGGCAATATCAAAGAAACAATGAATCAGTTTACCTGCTTAGCTTTGTAACCCAAGCGACGAGCCTTGTCAGGGCGAGTTGGGTGGTTAACTCGCACAATGGAAGGGTGTTGACGGTACTCCCAGCACCTGACCCTCTGCAAGAACCTCATCACATCAGATTGCTTCTTCCTCCATATCTCTGACACGTACTTGTAAGCCCCTAGTTTCACAAAAATCCCAGAAAAAACAAAATCATCACAAATCAGAACCCAAAATGCCAAAACAATGATCTATATATATATATATATATATATATATATATATAAGCAATCTAATATAACCCTTTTCATTTTAAGAGACCTTCAGTCAACCAAAAGCCTATTTCTACCACTTAGCATCTAATGTTTGAATGTGGCAAATATAGTAATAAAAATATATTAAAAAAAAGATGAGAAACTAATAATCAGTCAGAAACAAACCTTCAATAAGTTTCTAGATTTAATAAAATAAAGGAAAATCAATCAAGCAGAGAAAAACCCATCACTCTACATAAACAAATAAACAGATACCAGATTTAAATCCTCCCATTAACGAAAAACAATAAAGAAAATAAGAGCTAGTCAGCTATTAAATCATGATTACTAGATAGGAAAAGCTAAAGAAAATGGCGTACCCATGGCTGCTGCTTGAGCTCTTGCAGTCTCCGTATTCGGCTGAGGAGCTGGCAAACTTGAGATATAATGATATCAAGTCGGCCTCTCATTAGGGTTTTGGAAGGCATCAGGCAGTTAGAATTGATAATTTTACCACTTTGACTGGTCCGGTCCAAAAGAGTACTAGTGGGCCGAAAAATCGTACTGAGGGGTAAAAGATATGGGGCCAACCCCATTTTGCCTTTCATATGAAACACAATTAAAAAAATATAAAAATAAATAAAAGCTTAGTTGAGATACCCTTAATCTCGTGAGAATATTTTAAATAAAAATATTATTTTATAAAAATACCTATACAAATAACATAAAAAAATATTTATATTAATATAAATACTATTATATTATTTATTTATAATTTAATTTTTGATTTAGATTGATTAAAAAATTTTGTGAAACCATATTAAGTTGAAACCATTTTGAAATATGTCACCCTTCAAACATTTGTCGTTTTACACCAAATATTTGGTGTCTTTTCTCTCCAACTTCATTTTTGGTCCCTACGTTTTCCATTTTATATATTAGTAGCCACTATATAATTAACGTCATGGTACGTCTACCTAATTATTGAAAAAGTTGAAGAAAACATGTAAGATGAAATTTCATACAACATCATTCTCAGCCCATATTCCTTAAAAAAAAAAAAAAAATTAACCACGTGATAATTGCTATGCACTGAATTTTAGTGTTTCTTGGTAAATTGGTATCTGCCTCAGTCTCATGCGACTAAGCAACAATGTAATGTACGTGTCAACAAAAACTTCGACCAAAAATCAGATATGTTAGTAACATATTGATCTTTTAATTTTAATAATTGAAAATTAATCTCTAATAACCTCGAATACAAAATTAATAGTAATAATAATAATAAAAGCCACTAGGAAGCTTTTATGAGTATACAAACATATTTGGGAACGAGATTAAAAGGAGCAAAGGACGAAGGGTGGAAGTGGAAAAGAAAGTGAATGTAAAAACAGATAACTATAGTTCTATTGGTTTTAAATTGCATGGATAATGAAAATAATAGAGTAGAAAGGTTGACAAAAATGCATTAAGCACTCACTGATTTGGATTAATTGTAAACTACGTACATCCGATCATCCATCATACCAAAGTGGGAAAAAATGAAAACAGCAGTTCCGCTATGTAAAATGGGATAGAAATCCGAATATCAGCTAGCATCTTTTCATAAGCTACAAAGATGCTAATACTAAATAAGATTCTTTCACAACAATTTACTTCACATCGCTCTTATGTATGACCATGTACCTTTTACTACCTTTTTGAAGTTTAGGGTACCTGTAGGGACACGTCACAAACTTACTGGCCTGCCAAATTTACGTTAGCCAAGTATGACATGTTAAACCACATTCGTTAAGGGTAAACCACTAGAATAAACAGAGGTTAATGTTTTGATACTCTGCCCAGAAAACAAATGAAAATGGTTCATGATTGAAATAATGGATTCTCACTAACCTAATAATAATTAGTGAATAAAATGTCACATACAAGCTGTAACTTTGACGATTGAACAAAGTTACGATTTAATAGCCCACCTAAGCAGCAAAAGATTGTGTTATGCTTTTGAGCTAAAAAAATCCCCAAACACCCACCCTCTCCTAATGAAAAATGTCTTTTCATGATTCTTCCTTCGTTCACAAAATGGGAACAAGGGCCATTCTAAAAGGCTAGTGGCCGATGCACCAAAAATCTGTGATTGGAGTCCACAACAGCTTATCACAGCAACACATACCTTGCAAAACATCTTTACCATCTCAAAACAAAGGTCAGAGTTGAAAAGAAAATTACGAAAAAGGAAAGCTATTTCCTGTATGAGTCTGCCTTAGCATTTAACCTACCAGCTATTCCTTGGATTATGGAATGAGAAATCCATTACCAGGGAATGCCATGGTTTGGTGGTGTCATCATTAGATAAAGATTTGGCAAAAATATGAGGATTAGTCTTTGTTTACAAGTACCACTAGCCTTACAAATGCCAAAAACAGTCATAAGAAGAAAACCAAATAAGTGGTCAATCAGTTTAGGAACAGAATACAAAAACACACCCGCATGTGATGTTCTGAAATTTACAATAAAACCTGGAAATGTCAGCTACCTGCTCAATAATTTTCATCTTTTCATAAACATGACATCAAAATTCATCCTTATAAACCAGACTCCCATTTGAAAAATTTTAGACAAATATAAGAGAGAGAGAGAGAGAGAGAGAGAGAGAGAGAGAGAGAGAGCAATAAAGCATCAGCAACAAAATTTAAATTATTAAACGCTGGGATAGGAGCTGAGCAATAATCTTTCTCAGTAGAACAAAACTGCAGCAAGTACATATAACTGTTTTATTCCAAGACAACGCATGATTTAAAAGCAACACTGGCCCTTGGGTTAGTTTGCACCAAACACAGTTTAAATCATATCCGTATAGCACAATAATTGGCATGATTATATATATGAACAATAGTTGCCATGGAGATTCTATAAAGTTCAAAAAGAGTTAAAACTAAAACTTGCATAAGGGTAACAAAAAGAATATAAAATGAATTCTGCCATCTAATAGTCTATATAGATGATATATAAAATGACAGTACAAATTTGTACCATTTATAATCCTATTGACTCAAAGCAACCCTGACAAACAAGTCATAAATCAAGAAGATTGGTTTCCAGGATCAAAGGTCTAGATAAACATACTAAGATTACCTATATAGTGGATCATAGAATTGGTAACCAACTCCTTAGTTCAACAATGCTTTATAATCACCATGTCAGTTCTTTACGAAGTATCAAACTAAGTTATACAGATTCCAAACATCAATTTCCTTCGTCTAAGGCCCTAATAGCCATTGAGAGTGTACAATTTCTAACTAAGCAGGCAAGTAGAACAACCAAATCCTATTAAAGAAGTATCAATAGCTCTAATAATTGCTTTTTTCTAACCAGCTTAGTTATGCATAATTAAGCGAATACTCGCCATACTCAAATGTATACTCTTTCTCATGGCCTAAACCAAACTATTATCTAAATTTACAACTATTCTATCAACTTTAAGTTGAGCCACATATAACCTCGACTAATGAATCAAACACCTCACATTCATTTCCATAATAACTGCAATCATGGGAGCTATCTTCTCAGTTCACCAGAAAAACAATATTAAAAACCCAGCGGACACAAAGACATGTATGGCTTGTTTCACCTGCCAAATGTGAGAACATATGTCAGTGTATCAGTAAGACACGGCGAATCAAAGAAAACATTCAAACATATATATAAAATTGAGAGAGAATCCTCATACCCCATTGGCCTTCATATTAAAGGAATTACCTTCAACAATTGGGTCAAGAAACGAATGTCAGGGAAGCTTCTAGGGATGGCAACTTGGCAAATAAAAGGGCATTATAACCAGGAAATAGAATATTATGCTAGGCTAATCAACAATGCCATTAAACAATCACCTAGAGAAGTAAAATGTAATAACAAAAATTGTCAGGAATCAGTTGTTTAAAAAAGCTTCACAAAAGAAGCCATAGTAGAACATTAGCAATAAGACATAAAACAGAAGCCAATAAGAATTCATATAGAATAAAACCAAGTCCCACAGGTGCACTGAATTTTAATATTAATAAAATTTCAACTGCCTTTCCCGAATACAACTTCATGAACTGAATTTTATCCAAGTCTCTGCAAATTTCATAACAGTGCAGCAAGGTTAAAGATGTGAGTCCCAAACTTCGAAAAAAGTCATGACAAGAGGTAAGAAATCAGGTTCACAAGAGCTCCAAGAAACATCAGTCCTGTAAAATTATACAATAATAACAAGGAAAAGGGTTAACAAATGTAAACATAAAATAATAGCAAACTTGGAAGACAAAGTCGGTAGCATTCATACGAGAAACCCAAAACATAATGCATTTTCTTATTGGAAAGTATGTGGATACCCTGCTATCCAAGCATCACCAAATCCATAACTGCACGATATTGTTAAGATATAATCTTAATCATGAAAAAGATGGTGTCATATTTGTGGGATTATATCACATTTTTTAATGGCAAAATGAAGCATTAAACAAATATAAACACTTGAAACCCTTTCATACTCAGTAAGAAGTCCAACATACTGGCTTGAACACTTCTTTCCTTTTCAAATATAGAAAAAGTCACGTGTGATTACCAAGATAAAATGGTAAAGATGGCAAAAAAGCAAAGTTAAATGGTGCAAGATTTAAAGTTGAGAAACAATCCAGTAGAAAACTCCTATTATTAAATCTGATCATGTACCAATAGAATTCCTTCTTTTAGATCAGTTTATTCTTTAATACAAACAATATAAAACAAAGAAAATTACTCTTGATCATAACTTGAACTTCTACCGCTTTCATGCTATTGATCCTACATAAGATATACGTGCATTTGTATCGCTTTCACATAAAAACAAGAAAAACAAGATTAGAAATGGCCTTAACTTTTCTAATAGTAACCAAAATCTCACAACAGGCAGCAACTTAAAATATATTGCTACAGGTAAAAATATAACCCAGTCGTATATGGTCGTGACCAGAACCATATGTAGCACTGATAGGGATCCACAGATGGTTAAGTGGTGGTTTATCAAAAATGAAATAAAAAATTAGAAGATAACACATGGCTATAGAAGAAGCAAACAGGTTTAACACATTACCTCAGAGCATATAACTATCAATCTGAGTATATCTGGATCACTTCATCTCTGACATAAGCTTCTCATACTCAGCATCTGCACCATAGGTTGTTTTCTCAGCAGATGAGACTGTGGGTGGCAAAGGAGGATTTGGTGCCCAAGGCACATTACTAATGTTCTGGGAATAGTCC
This sequence comes from Durio zibethinus, assembly GCF_002303985.1. Next base: position 23,153,297 of record NW_019167838.1, on the reverse strand, counting down.
GTCGAAGATGTAGGTGCTGGAGGAGGGGGAGGGGGAGGGGGAGGAACTACATTGTAATAAGAAGAATAACCTAATGAAGATGCTTCATATGCAGTTTGAGAATTAGGGAGCACTGCATTCATTGAGTTCCCATAGATATTTGTAGGAACAGCAGGGGCCGAGATGCTGTTTTCAGGTTGCACTCCAGGTGGGAAACATTGTGGCATTTCACTAGAAGTCACAGGTGGAGGTGGTACACCAGGGGGAGCAGTGTGCATTTGTGGGGGGTATTGCAAGCCATAAGGAGGCATAGGCTGACCTGGAACAGAAGGATACATGGTTGATCCAGGAGGAGGAGGAGGAGCATAAGGAGAATAAGAAGGAGGAACTGGTGGTCCCCATGGAGCTGGATTCCCTGCATAACTAGGAGGAGCGGCAGTAGGAAGAGGACCTCCAGTTGTAAATTGCTGTGATGGATAGGCACCAACTGGCTGACTAGAAACAGGGTAAGTGGGCATTGTTGAAGCTCGAGGACCAGGAGGTACAGTGGGTTGTGGTGGCTTGCCCGCAACTCTCACAGCAATGGTTCTTCCCTCTAGTCGATAACCATTCATTCCTTTAATAGCATTATTCGCCATGTCAACATTGGCATACTTCACAAAACCATACCCCTTACTCAGTCCAGTAGCCCGTTCCTTAATTACCTTTGCCATCACAATATCACCATAAGATGAAAACAAACTGATCAAACCATCATCATCAAGATTCGGAGGCAAGTATCCAATGTACAAATTAGTATCATCATATTCCTTGGGGGGCTTAACAGCATTGGACCCTAAGCCAGGGTGTGCACTTCCAGCACTTCCACTGTTGCTAGCCCAAGGTGGATTGCTTCCAGCACTGATGGATAAAGAGTTTTGCTTGCTTGCAGAATCGGGAACAGTACCTCCTAACTCAGCCAAGAAATTCTGATATTCATCATCCATTTTCTTCCCTGTTGTTCCCTTCATTGGACAATCAATTGTTGGATGCCCACCATCACCACAAATCTTACATGAAACATCACTCTTAAAAGTTGAAGTGCGGGAAGGGCACGCATACTGGCGGTGCCCCGGCTCACCACACAACCTACAATACTCTTCATCTCTTATCGTTCCATTCAAGGAAGCAAGTTCCCTCAACTGTTGCCTCTTATGCTCATTCAATACTTCATCAACAGGCTGCAAGAGCTTTTCTACCATCGCTGCGGCAGCATCAAGTGATTCTTGTGTTTCTGCCTCAACTAAAACATGCAAGTCCTCATTCTCAGAATAATCAGGCTTCAAATCCCTCTTCTGCTGCAACCTACCTTCCTTCACTGAACCTTTTCCCCTAATAACAATCTTTGCACCCGTATCCTTCTCCATCCTCTTCTGGGTATTCCCTCTTGGCCCAATAATCAACCCAATAAAATTGTATCCTGGGTATTCTTTCATCGGTATATAAAGCTTCTTCTGAAGCTTTGGTGGCCTATAGTCTGCTGGAGGTTTAAATGCTGGATTCTTCTTAAGAATCTGAGATATAATTTCTTGCCTCTCTTTGGTCAGTCTCTCTCTTGCCCTATATTCCCTGGTATTAATCCTAATTCCCATATTATCATAAATAGGTTCAGGCGAAGGACACCTAGCACCCTCAGGCCTATCATCCAAAGGCAATCCAGATTGCAACATTCTACTAATCTCTAGCAATCTACTATTCAAGGCTTGAATCTCAGGGTCAAATTGGATACCTCCAGTGAAATCTTTCATGAAATCAGGGAGCTGAATCACCTGCTTAGGTTCATCATCTGCCCACCGGGACTTCCTCTTCTTGGTTCCGCTGCCCGTCTCATCATTCCCGCTCTGATTGTTGTTTGAATCGGACGGCGGATCCCAGCGGCTCCTCCTTCGCCTTCGGCTGGTGGTTTCCTCTTCTCCGCCAGAATAATCCCTGTCAGTGGTGCCGCTATGAGTGTTAGTTAACCCATTTTCCGAGAGCAAAGGCTTCTGGATCTCGGGCTTAGATGAAGAATTGTTGTTAATAGTATTGGAATTAGCATCATGATTAACCTGGATACCGTTGTTATTGATGTAGCCATCGTCGGGGGCGTATCCTAGGTAAGGATCGGAGTCAATGGTTTGCGAGGGCGGTGGCGGAGGCGGGTAATCGAAGGATAGGGTTTCGGGAGGCGGAGGAGGGTTTTGGTTGCATAAATTTAGGGTTTGCGCAGAAAAGGAACGGGGATCATTGAGGTTCGTTTCGACAGAATCCATTGGAAACCGAGCAGAGAGCTGAGAGAGGTAGGGTTTGAGTTCAACAGAGAAAGTTCTGGAGATGTTTTCGCGGAAAGTTAAACTCCGAGCTCGAGTTACTACTCGATGATACGGAATTAGGGCTTGCTCGCAATGTCTCTTTTGTTGGGTTCGGATCTTTAATCTGGTTTTCGACCAATCAGAGTGGTGTCGGATTCTAGCTATGTTCGTCTAATTTAATTGGTGCAGCCCGAGCCCGACCCTGATTGGACCATAGCTTTGGGCCCAATAAAGTATGTAAGATGTGCTGTTTCTCCATTCCTTGATTTTTACACGTAAAAGCCCAATATATTTTAGCCTAAAAAAATTAAATAAATTTGAGGGATCGGTGCCAGTTTTATATTTTATATTTTTGTTTTTAAAATTTTTATTTTTATTTTGTTTTAAAATTTTGAAAATAAAAAACATATTTGGTTAAATTATGTTGTTACTAGATTTCAAAAACTGAAAACATAAAATATATTTGGCAAGTCTAACAAACTAAAATATAATAGTTATTTTAATTTTATAATTTATCAATGTGTTATTAAAATTATATATTATATTTAAATAATAATATATTTTCATATAGATTCATGAATCTTATTTGAAAGTGTATATCATTATGTTTGTGAGTTTTTTTTTTTTTTTTGTCCTTTAATCGAGAGAGAGAGGGTGACTTGATTATATTTTGGATATAGTATAAGAATATTATTATTAGGATTTTTTCATCATAGAATACAAAATTACCATAAGGATTTTTTCTTCACTGCAAATTTTAATATAATTCGTAACTTCTTTTAATGAGTTTATCACATATCTCACAAATTATATATATATTTCACATAAAAATTTAAAAAAATTAGAAACCAAATTGTCAATATTTTATATAAAATAATAAAAATTTATCTTTAATGCATTATCAATACATTTATACTATACACTGTTAATTCATCATATATAAATTCAAATAATGATCCATTGTTTAGTAGTTTCATCAAGAAAACATAAATCCATGAAAATTACAGTGGAAGAGAACTTTGGTAAAAATGACGTTAGTGGCAAATTCAAGATTTTTTTCGAAAATGTCTACTTATAATATATATAATTATTAATAGATTTATCAATTTTATCGTATTTAGGGAAATCAATTTTTTTTCATCTTTAAAGGTGTTCAGAGAAATTTTTTTTTTAATTTTTCACCGGCTCTGTCACTGAGTAACGTGCTCTTCATATGTCACTCACTCTCTAGCTCGTATATTTTTCTCTCTGCCAGACCACCCCTTCCTCTTCTCATATTTCATATTGACTTAACCATCAAAGAGAAAATCATCTTATTTTTGCAATTCTTACTCTCCGATCGAAAGCTTTTCAGTAAGCCCAACCTTCATCCTTTCGGATTTGACCTAAACAACGATATAATATATCACTTTGCGCGCGCGCACACACACACATATATATATATATATAATTATAGATGTTCTACGTCAGCATGAGACATTAGTACTTGCTCAATTCTTGAAGGTTTTCTAACCCCCATTTTTTACCAGCTTTTGCCTAGGGTTTTCATTGACATGGGCATGAGGCATGAGTGACCTCAGCTCCTTAATTTACTGGCCCTAACTTTAAATGCAGAGTTTTTTTTTTTTTTTGCATGCATTGGCTCCTCAGAGGAGAGGATGTACTTGGGAATTAATTGGAGTTGGGACCATGTCTGGTCAGAACATTGGAGTTTCTTTTGGTTTTAACCGAAGGACCAATATAAGTCCTATGAATTGACTTGATATTGGAGATTGGACGGTTGCTGCATTTAGGGTTCTTGTCCGCCCATTTTGTGTCCTCTCTCTCTTTCTTAATTGCAAGAGGAGTTGCTTTCCTGTAAAACCACTTGCATGACGCGGTGGTGCGAGAACAAATGAAGTAAGAGTTAAGTGTTCAATTATTTGTAAAATTTTAATTATTAATTATATTTTTAATTTCAAAATTATTATGTTCATATTAATTGATTTTATCTTTCATTTGTCAATGAATTATAATTGTCAAACAAAAAAGTTCAAGAATATTCAAACGTTATAGTTATATTCATAAGTTTAATTATATTTGTGTAATAATATATAAATTTGTTATTAAGTCAACGTAAATAATGTAATGCTAATGCATATATAGTATTCCTTTCTCTAATATATTGTTTTTGATTATGACTTCATATATAAATTTAAAATTGCATTTAAATTTTCATTTAAGATTGACTTGAAAACAAAGAAGAAAATGGGTAATTGTACTTAAAAAAGTAAAACCAATTTTTTTAACTTTTCAAATGAAAAATTAATTTATAAGAAGTAAATGTGTTACACCTCAAAATTAAAACACAATATGGTCCATATTATCTTGATGTAAAACCTTAAAGTAATACAAAGTCTTTTTTTTTAATTATTCTAAAATTCTTCAACAAAATAATCTATTTAAGAAAATCTATAACTTTAATCCAACTAATAATAAATCTCTATATATCCATATGTAAACTAATAAAAATGTAAAACTATTTTGTAAGATTTCATTAGCTAATAATGTCTTTCATGCCCAAGTAATATTTTCAATTTGATCATTTAGCTTGTCTCAAGACTAAGCAAACTTACCATTTTAATCATCTGTAAAGAAAAAGTAAAAAGAAAATGAGCAAATCATAACTTAGCAAGTATAAACTCACACATCTTATCGGATAAAGTATCATTTTCATATATACATATAGATCATTCAAAACATTCGTCAAATCATAACGTCAAAGTATTTCAAAAATTATCATTATGTCAAATATTTTCTAGATCATAAATCAATATCAAAACATATCAATTCATAAATTATTACAAAATATGATACCATTGAAATATCGTAATCAAACTAAATCTGGATCAATTTTTTAAAAAATTGTTATAAATCATCATTATCATTCATTTATTGTTAGCTATAGTCACTATTATAACCTGTGACATTGGTCGTATCGATAATTTCATACTCATGATCATTACTAATTATTACAATTTGCTCGTTAGAGTCTTACGCTAACTACTATAACCCGTTAGTAAGGCTATATAATTATGGTTATGCAAACTATTATAATCCGTTAGTCAGGATCATAAAATTAGTTCTGGTGTCAATAATCTCACTTCTTAAGAATGCAAAATCGTAGCTATTATAAAATTAGTATTTAAGCTTAAATCTTTTTTCTCATTTCATTTATAAGTATGATCTATCATTTACATAACCAAATATCAAAATAATTATACACTTGATCCTATTTTAATATATCAAAAATAAAAAAAATAAAATATTTACTCATTTAGAAACATACATATATATGTTCAAAAATAAGTAAAGTGTATGAGATTTTACTTACCTCTTTTCGATTCTACCATTTAGTTTTTTTTCCCAAATAATTAATTGTCTATTCAAAATTATTTCAATGCATCAGAAATTAGTCAACCCCTTTTTAGACCATTTATATTAAAAACAACTAAGTTATTCAAGAATTAACTCAATTAACTAATTCTGGCAGCTTTCATCTATTTTCACTAAAATTATCATATCTCAAGATATACAACTCAAAATTAAGATCTTTTTAATACGTTAGAAACTAGACTTGATAAGCCTTTTAACCATATATGACCCACCTTTTAATTCTTTGAAGATTAATTATAATAAATTTTACAATTCATGTCATATGTTACTGCTAGATAGCATGTGTATCTTCTATTAAAAATTACATATTTATTCATAGAAGACTCCAAATTCAATTTTGCTTGTTTCGTTGGAAAGTAGACTCCATAAAATTTTCAAATATATATGGATCAATTCTTAATTCCTTATATAAAATTTAAGAAAATTTTCAAAATTTAACCCTGATGTTGCTACCATATAGCCTACATATTCTTAAGTAAAAATTAGATAACTCTTCATAAAAAACTCAAATTCGATATCTGTTTATTTTGTTGAAAAGTAGATTTAACATGCTTTCCAACAATATATAATGCTTATAGTCATAATCTATTCATTAACCTAGAATTTTATTTTAAGTCACTATTGTAAATCATAACATCTGATCCAAAAATAAAATTTTTTCTTCAATCTTTAAAAGCTTAAATCGCCATTTTCAACCTATAAAATTCATTCAATAATCATCATTAAATCTTAATAATAGGAAGTAAATAAAGCTCAATAATTTATCCAAATAGATTATGAAGATTAATGAAAGATTTCAGAATTTTTCTCTTAAAATTTCAACTTCAAATAATAGCAATCAACATGGTATCTAAATAAAAAGATGACATATACTCACCTTTAGGAGATTAACTCGATTATAGTCTCTTATTTTAAATTTACAACTTGATTTTTCATACTCTCTAACCTTAAATAAAATTAGGAAAAAGCATACACATTTTCTTTTCTGTTCTATGATAAACAAAGATGGCTAGATTTTCTCAATCACTTTCTCTTTTACTAATTAATCTCTTAATAAACTAATGGATTTTGATATTAGTTTCGACCAATTATCATTTGCACTAGGATTGTTACAAAATGTATGTAAATAAGACTAAGACTATGAGAGTAGGTAAGTGTTTTCTCCAATTATGATGATTTCATTTTTTTTTCTCAAGGAACTAAAACACAAAAGGTGTGGGGATTACAAAAGAAACAAGAAAAATGAACAAAAAATAAAAAGAAAAAAAGAAACAAAAAAGAATCAAATGCATCAAAAGCATACAAGTGTATGTCTCTACAAATGATGAAATTAAAGAATTTGATGCACTTGTCTGACCAACTTGAGAGGCATCCTTATTCCTTAATTAGCAGCATCTCTCTTTGCCTCTCCCTGTAAACACAAGCACATGCATCGCATTCTCTTTTACCATCTTTAACTATGACTTTTGAGGTTCAAAGATGCAATTATTGCATATATAATCTCATATTCAGACTTCAGACACTTCTGGCATGCCTCATCTTACTCTTTTGTGAGCTAAACTCTTGCCCTTAATTCACCAACACTTCGGAAGAATATAATAAAGTGCAAATTTTTTTAGCCTGCTGGGTTTGCCATCACTGATATTAGGGTTATTCTCAATCATTGAAAGAGCCCTTATAAGTCAATATCATGTAGTTTTACTGTTTGCTGCAAAACTATAGAATAGAGAGAGGAAAGAACTAATTCTAGCAAACCCTAGCTTTATAATCCCAGCTATAAATTTTCCAATCAAAGAATCATAGTGACAAATTTGCTGTCATATCTGAAACTTGTTTGCATTTATTGTGGTATTCAGTAGTCAAAAGATGGAGGATTTGCGGTCCTTTCAGCCACCAAGGTCCTGGGCTGTTTAAAGGTTGCTAAATAATTGATGTAAAAAGTAAACGGAGATGGAGACGGAAAAGTCTCCTGTGCGGTTGGTTAGTCTCTCTGGCAGTAATCGCTTGTTCCATCTTTACATAAAAGCAGGATTTGACATTTGAGTACTCTTGTCTTTATGAAATAGCATAAAGAAATGAAGATTCTCAATAAGTGAAATTATTTTAGCCAATTAGAAGCAATTAGGAAAACATAGAAGTCTAACATGTTTCTGACATATTGCTTTAGCTCTGATAGCTATTGCTATTTTATTTCATATATTGTTTCAATTATCATCAGCATACTTTCAAATGGACTTGGAAAATACTAGTATTAATTAGTGTGAGTGCCCTATGTTTAGAGTAATCGCATTTTCAATAACAGCTTCTGCCCAATAGAGAACTTTTTGTTGCAGTAAAAAGATATTCTCCCAACTTTTTTTGGAAGTTTCATAGCATAATCAAATCTACGAATGAGGGTATAAAATCTAGAGCCAGATGCAATGGAAGCCATTAGACCCTAACCAAAAGGAAATCTTCAGATTACATTCTATATTCCATTAATACAAGGAATTAATACACGTATATATGTTTCTGGGGTATAGATTAAGGTCTTTATACTGGTAAATTTTGTCAAGGAAGATATCCATAGCCCCCATTCTTGAAACAAACCACGGGCTAGAGATAACAACTTCAAGCCCGAATCGATTCTCTCTATCGCCTATTTATCCCAGCGCATTGTTTCCTCAAATTGGAATTCAGGGTCAATTCCTGCAGCTTGTTGCCACCAGGAAGTGTCACCGAATCGATGACTTGCATTTGCTTCCAGGGAGAGATCAGGAAGGTCTACCCACATATTTTCAGTATCCATGGACTGAGAAGATGGGGACCCCTGAGTTTCGGATGACAGTGTGGGGGAACTTGGGGATTGAGGAACTGGCATCTCATCCTGACATGGCTCCGTCTTGACTTCAGTGCTTTCTTGTTGATCAATCATGGAATAGGCTGCCTTATTAGCAGCTTCTTGAATGTCCCTACGGGAAGAAGAAGCTGGACGAGGAAGTTGATGAGCTGACTCAGGAAAATTCAGGTAAGCCGACTGACCTTTTATTGCTATCGATGCTACATCATGGGCTCGAGCTGCCATTTCTGCTGTAGGGAATGTTCCAAGCCAAATTCTTGATTTCTTCCCTGGCTCGCGTATTTCAGACACCCATTTTCCCCAGCTTCGCATCCTGACACCACGATAAGTTGGGTGCCTATAGGCTTTCCCATTGGCTTGCATTAATAACCCTTTTGTTCGATTTGACCTCTTCTTTCTAAAGGATTGGTTTATGTAATTCAAATCCATAAGTGCTAAATGAAGAAGGGGATGCAGAGGTGGTGGTAGAGCAAGAATCTCAGGCAGAAAAACCAAGCTTGAACCACACCACACTAGAACAACATAATGAATGTCTTCTATGATTGAAAGCTATTGCAAATTTGTGCTAGTTGAGTAAGGCAATGAACAAAATTGGGACAGTCTGCTAGCTTTTAATACTCTTCAATGGGCCCTTGAAGTTTAAAAGAACACGATATATTTCAATCAAAGGAGCCACAAAGTACTGTCCATGAATTTCTACCCTCAGTTTCACCTGTCGGCCACTCGACACCTTCTGAATTTTATAAAATGAACCCTATGAAGAAAATCGATAACTCTTACGTCATAATAAAAAGGGAAGATACCAAAGCTACTAGAGGATGCCCTTTATTTGTTGGGGAAATATATCACAGTTGGAACCCGCAGGAGCAATGGACCCTATGAAGAAAATCGATAACTCTTACGTCATAATAAAAAGGGAAGATATCAAAGCAAAGAGAGGACACCCATTATTTGTTGGAAAATTATATCACACTTGAAGGTCATGGGAGTATATCAAAGAGTTCATACATATATATTAAATATTACTTAAGCTTAAAAACTTATGTTATTGGTTTTTGAATCATTTATGTATATATATGATATCTCATTTAGAGTTTTTGGTAATGTGAGATTATTTACTTATATATAAATCTTATCCCAATACTTGTGAGTTTTGATCAATCCTATCTTGATTTTATCGTGTAAGTAAGTTCTATCAATACTTCTTTTGAGCCAGGCAACCTTAGATCTTTAGTGTGCTTTTAGGTCCGATCACAACATTTAACCTTAATGCCTAAGTTGTCTTAGTGCCCCTCAAGTTTGTATTCTAGATTGACTCAATACATCATTCATTTGGATGTTTCGTTTCTGCATATATGATATACTCACTAAGTCAAATCTTCCGACTCTAATACTAGTTGTTAGGAATATATGTCACATTTGAAGTCCACCAAAAAGCCCATATATAATATTATACATTACTTGAGCCCAAAATTTTAAATTATTAGGTTTTGGAATCCTACGTGTATATATGAGATATTTCATTCAAATTTTTTACTCGTACGTGAACCTTGTTCTAACATTATTAATGTCAAATAAGTCATATATAGGTGTGGGAATAGAACCAAATGGATCCGTTGAAACCATGCATTTCACATGGTTGCTAGCTTTTGCGGTCCTATTTATTCCCTATGTTATCTCCACTTACCAAAATCAAAGCCACGAAAGTGTTTTCCATGGCAATGGCAAAGGATAATTATCATCAACAGTCCCCGTTCGTAATAAGCCGGTGGCAGGTAACGAAGTAACAAAAGAACTGTTTCAGAATTTAGCAATTTGGGTCATCCTCTCCTATCTGTACTTTGTTCCACCCATTTCGTTCAAGCAGGACAATTTATGGCTATACTTATGTAGTAGAAATAAGTATGGTTTTGGACACGAACACGATGCAACCACTATAATCTTACCTTGATTTATATAATTGTGTTTCATAAATCTCAATTTTTGTTAGTTAATGGCTAAGATTTGCTTTGCTTGGTATAAAAATATGATTTGACAACTTTTTGTTCTTTTTCTTTTTCTTTTCCGACGAAAAACCAAATAATACCATCCGAGTTTAATGTGTATGATTGAAAAAAGATGGGAATTGATCAGAAAAGTGATGAAAACAGGGCTGAGAGGTGGAGCAGATTGCCAGTGGACAAATAGTTATGATTGCCGATTGATTGGGGGAGGCTGATATGGTGAAGAAAAGCAAGGATTTTGAGAGGCAAAGAGTGGTTGAAGAATCTTTGTAAGGGTGCAGCTGGCTGTAGGCAAAAGAATAGAGGCTGCTGATAGGATGAAAAAGAACTTCTAACACAAAGCAAAATCATGACAAATTGTGTGAATAATTGATTATGTGAACAAAGAATCTAGTATTAAAAATCAACATTCGTCCTAAAAATTTTCTTGCTCACCAAGCAAGGACTACCGATCAGCAAAAAGATATGCCGATCAAAAGTGCGAAGTTTATAATCATCAATAACAACTGTCGATCGACATTGTAATCCGAATTTGGACAAATTTTTTATCTTGCAAGTTAAAATTAATTAATTAAAATTGGGATAATATTACGAATGGTTTTTAAATTTTAATAAAATATTCAATTTTAAACATTAAAAATTTTTAATATTATATTTATAAATTTATTAACTAATATAATATTTTAATAATGGTTTATGTGTCATATATTATCATTTGAAATTTATCATGTAAAAGTAACTAAGATGAATCTATGTGGGCCAGTGGCCCCCACTAAGATCTTAAAATTTTTTAAGTTAATTATAAAAAATCTCATAAATTTTAGAAAACTTAAGCTTTGCCCCCACTAAATTTTTTTTTATCATTTTTACCCCCATTAAATTGAGGCTCATAAAAGAAAATTTTTTATTGTTTATCTAGTAATTGAACATTTTATTTTAAAAAAAAGTAACTGAACATCTATATTTTGGGTGGTAAGTAGTTTCATTACAATATATACTAATTTTGTAGGAAAATAAATAAAGAACTTTTAAAGTTCATATAGATAACATATAAAGTGTGAATTAATAAAAAAAAAAAAAAAAAACTTTAACAAACATGCCTTCCTTTTTTTCATTGTATATTAAAAAAAATATTGTTTTCATTATATATAAGGAAAGTATTTGTTATTCTCTACTTATAATGATTAAGAAATGAAAGTAGATAATAAAACTGGACATGTTAATTTTTATTCTTTTATATGTTACATATATCTTTAAAAATTCTATAAGTACGTAAAATTTTATTAAATTTAATATATATATATATTTAAATGCATTTATCTATGTTTGCAATGTTTGAAAGTTTTTATATTAATTTGTATTTCAATAAAAAATTTTGATAAATTAAGTTAAAATATTTGCCCCCAAGAAATTTTAAATCCATCTAAATGTCATATTGATTAATAAATTTATAATTCAAATATCATATTATAAATTTTTAAAATTGAATTATCATATTAAATATTTTACTATAATTCAGAAATCATTTATAATATTAACTAATTAAAAATATAATTTTATGGTGCAAAATTCGACCCTTATAGTTTTCATTCGCCTCTAAAATAATAATAATAATAATAATAATAATAAAAAAAAAACACTACTCAATTCTGTAACTCCTTCATTCGGAACTTCTACTTTTATTATACTATGCGTTCACAACAAATTAAATTAGTACCATCAAATTGAAAAGAAATTATTTGATCTGTTAAATTAAGAGTATTATATTTATTTCCAATGTTAAATTTTAAAAGTGACTTATCAGAGTGCTTGGCTCACATGTCAATTTGATTGTAAACGCAAGATAATATATAATTGGCAAATGAACATAATTAATTAATTAATTAGCAGATCATTTTATTTCATACATGCTTTAGTTTGAAGCAGCATTCAAGGTTTGTAATAATTAATTCAAATATCAATAAATTATAATAATAACTTTATAAGAAATTATTAATAAATTAATTATACATATTTAAAAACAAACAGACAAAAATCACATAGGTGTTAAGACTTAAGAATCCAAATTTACATATTTAAAACAATAACAAATAAAAAATGTAAACCATAAAAAGAATAAAAGACCTGCATCTCCGTGAATTCCAGAAGAAGAAAAGCCCCTTCTCTGCAACAAAGAAACATGTAAAGTAAGATTATCATCATTATTAGTTTTATAAATGCAAAATAAAAATAGATAAAGAAAGAGACGTTGAGGGACGAGCAAAGAGGAAGAAGCTTGTCAAAGGAAACTATTTGTGCTGAGTTCCGAAGCGAGAGTGAAAACCTTGAAATTATACAAGAGAAAGAGAATGGTTAAGAGTAAAGATAGGTAGGGGTGAGAAAAAAATTGAAAAAAATAAAAAATAATTCGAAATCGTAGTATTCAGTTCAATTTAAATCAATTTTTTTTATTTGGTTCGGTTCGGATCAAATTCAAATATTAAATGTATATATTAAGTTTGAATTAAATTTTAGATCGAGAGGTGAAAAATCGAAAAAAATCGAACTGAATCAAATTATATATATTTCTTAGTTTTTATATATATTTTAAATTTTTATAAAATAAAAATAATAATTTTATATCAAAATCTACTTAAATATATTAAAATTTTATATTAAAATAATATATAAAAATTAATAAATCGAACTGAACCGATAAAATTCAGTTCAATTCGGTTCGAATTAAATGAAAGTTCGATTTGAATTTAAATCAGATTTTAAATTTTTATAATATTATACAATATTTGAAAGAATTAAACCAAATTGAATTTGATTCGAATCAAACCGTTATCACCTCTAAAGACAAGAGATGTTTCTTGTGTTTGCGTTCTAATGCTCGACTTAAAGATAGGAATAAAGGAGATCGAAAAAAGAGAAAAATAGGAAAGTAGAAAAGAATATCAGATGAATAGATAGTCCTTAGATGACTTTATTTATAAGTAGAATGTGAGGAGTCTGTGGGGTAAAATAATGATGTAACCAACTGAACGTGGCACTATACATATTAGGTTAGTCCAAAAGTTAAAAATTTTTTCTAATTGTCTGCTGATAGTCTCTAATAAATAAAAATTTCAATTTATCCTTTGAACCAAAAAATGCCCTAAATAGAAGCCATGAAAGGAAAGGAATTCGACCGAGCATTTGACAAGATTGCAAAATAGAAAATAGAGATTTATTATTTGCAAAAGCTTGGGAAAATGGAATAAGGAAATCTTTTCATAAAAAAAAAAAAAAGGAAATTGTCGGAGAAGTCCAAGCTATAGCAGCCTTTTTCTATTTTACTTTTATTATTTATAAAAAATAATAATCAACTTCTCATTTTAGGTCTATTATTATTTCTTATTAGTACCATATAAAATAAATAATACTGTAATTTTTAAATTTAATAGTAAATTATCAATAATTTAATAATAAATTATTCATTTATTAGTAGTACTTTAATGTTAATTTAATAGTAATCATTGATAATTTAGTGTTATATTATTGATAACTTAATATTAATTTATTGATAAAATAGTACTAAATTAATGATAACTTAATTATTAATTATTGATAAATTTATTATATTTGAAATTGTTAGGATTTGAATCTTGATTACTAACAAAAATGAAATTACAAATTTCATCTTGGAAAACTAAGATAAATTTACCATTAATCTATTTAATAAAAAAATTAGTGAAAAAATTTTAAATTTATTGAAATAATAATGTTATTATATAAAAAAAATTATCTTGTAATGGAACTAAATCCTCGCTTTTTTATGAGAATCTATTGTTAAATATATAATGACATACATTTTATTAATAATTATAAAAAATATATAATACGATACTAAAAGTTACTAAAACTACATTAAGAGGTTACTAAAATTTTTTCAAAGAGTACCAAAATTGTATCAATAGTTACCATAATTATACCATAAGTTATCAAACTAATATTGAAGGTTACTAAAATTTTATCAAAAGTTATCGAAATCAAAATTATATCAAAAGATATCAAATTTGAACCTTGGTTCTAGCAAAAACGAAATTATAAATTTCATCTTGAGAGGTTAATATAAATTTACCATGAATCTATTTAATAAAAAAATTAGTGAAAAAGTTTTACATTTGAATGAAATAATAATGGTATTATATAAAAAGAAAATTAAAATAATAATATTATTATATTAAAAAAATTGTCTTACATTGGAATTGAATCATCGCATTTTTTTATGAGAATCTATTATTAAATATATGATAGTACAAATTTTATTAATAATTATAAAAATATATCATAAGATATCAAAAGTTACTAAAACTACATGAAGATGTTACCAAAATTTTATAAAAGATTATTGAAATTGTATAAAAAATTACTAAAATTATATCATAAGTTATCAAATTAATATTGAAGTTATCAAAATTTTATCAGAAATTATCAACAGCAAAATTATAACAAAAGTTATCAAATTGAACCTTGGTTACTAGAAAAAACAAATTACAAATTTCATCTTGGGAGGCTAAGATAAATCTATCATGAATTTATTTAATACAAAAATTTAATGAAAAAATTCTAAATTTGAATTAAATAATAATGTTATTATATAAAAAAAAATCTTATATTGGAACTAAATCCTCACTTTCTTATAAGAATCTATTGTTACTAATTATAAATTTTATTACTAATTACAAAAAATGTATCATAAGATATCAAAAGTTAATAAAACTACACCAAGAGGTTACTAAAATTTTCTCAAATATTGCTAATTGTATCAGTAGTTACCAAAATTATATAATAAGTTACCAAAATAATATTGAAGGCTATTAAACTAATATTGAAGGTTACCAAAATTGTATTGAAGGTTACCAAAATTTTATAAAAAATTATTAAAATTTACTTATATTATACTAAAATTAAAATTAAATTGTTAATATTTATATTTTATCATAATATCAAAAAATTATTAATTGAAATAAATTTTTAAACATAAAAAATTATAAGTGCATCACGCACCTAAAATTAATATTTCTTAATTATAATTCAACAAAAGTGAAACTTCAAATTTGTTAGATACTGTAAAATTCATATGCACTTATTAACTGCAACTTAAAATCTTTCTATATTACAAAATCCATGCACCCTTATTTAATTATAAATAAAAAGAATTATTTTTTTATTAATTAAAATGAGACTATATAAATTTCTTTTAGAATTATAACGTTACTATATATATCTTGTGGATCCTATCAAATTCTCCAACTTGATTTGTGGAACAACGTACAAAATAAATTTAAAAAAATAATAAAAAAAAATAAGTTGGGTAATTTTCATTTTTCAATGATTAGGGTATATATATTTTAGTAAGGGTGTTCCACTATAAATATAGATGGATGTGATGAAATAGAAGCGTAGTGAACCAACTATAGCTCCTCTTTTCCCTTTTTTTTTGCAAACAAATTGGCAATTAAAAGACAGGAATTTGTTTTTCGAAATGGAATTAATGGGGAAGAAGAGCTTCTGGGATATGTGGATTGAAGAAGCACTTCCAAAACTTGAGTATCGCAAAATGTTTACGCCTTTAAGGCCCATGAATTTGTCCATTGTAGGACAAGAAGAAGAGGCTCAAACCAAGTTCGACGAAGATGAATATGAGACATTCCAGGGAATTCAGCCTTGGGATCGACTCTCTGTTCAAATTTCACTCACACAAGCTTTCTTCCAGCGATTGATTGATGGTATAACTTTTAATTTCCTTTCACCTACTTAACACATATATATATATATATAGTTAAATATTATGGTTGTTGTACATGTATGTGCCACAGGAGGTGAAATTATCAGCAAAAATGAAAGAGATGATCATCACAAAATCAGTTCAAATCAGGAACAGCAATTCAGGAAGCTAATTCTATTTGCTGACAATGATTTCTTGGTTTGAGTAGGCATCCGACAATTGCAAAAGCTATGGCCAAGGTATATTTAATTGTTGATGAATATATATGATGGATTAATTAATGATTTTCAACATTCAACTCAAAATATATGAGATGCAGGCAGCAATGGAACAAGGAACAGGTCCAAGGGGTTCTCCACTGATCTGTGGATATACCAATTACCACATGGCACTAGAATCCAGCTTGGTAAAATTAAAGAAGAAAGAGGTAACACAAACTTACTTTTCCCGAAACTTTGTAAATTGGAATTCTATAAATATTTTTTAGTAACGAATAAGAAAACAAAGCATGGGTTTCCAAATTCAATGGCCACAATTAGTATATTTCTTCTTGGAGCTTTGATCTGTTCATTTGATTATCGAAATTTGGAGTAGAAACTATATATAACTGGCCTGGGCAATTGGGGATATATGGTCCGGGCCTGTCTTCTTTGCACTTTAGGATTCGCAGCCAATATGGCCGTGATGGTTGCAATCGGAAGCCTTGCCCCGTCGCTATCTGCAGGGAGGAGGCCAACAAAAGAAGAAAAGACTGCCATATTTTCCGATGCGCTTAACCATGCATCAATAGTTGACGGGCTTAAACTCGCTAAACGACATGGGGGAGTCGAATTTTTCGTGTATAAGCACTGTGACATGTCTCACCTTGATGCTCTCTTGTAGTTTTTTTTTTTTTCCTACATTATTAAAATGCTTTCAATTCGTATACTTTACTATCATATAACAATTAATTTTTTTTTGTTTTTCTAAAATTTTGACAGAACAAACTGTAAAATGAAGAGAAAAGTAGTGGTGACAGATAGGTATGCCATGTTAACTATTTGAATTTCTTGTTTCAATTTTCATTGCTATTTTAGTTGAGAGAATCAATTTAATGTAAATCTTGAAAATGGCGAATCAAGATTTGATCAAGTCTATCTTCTTTAACTGCTTGTTCAGTATGGATGGAGATTTTGCACCCCTGGTTGAGCTGGCTCCGCTTCGCTAGAAGCATGGATTTTTGTGGGTCCCTGATGATGTAAGTCCTTCCTAAATATTCAATTCCTTATAGAAATTATAAGAATATTTCGTTATAGTAGGATGTTTGTCTCGTAGATTAATTGAATGCTTTACTTACAGATCATGAATAGGTTCATGATGTATCCAATTTTTGGGATACAGACTAAGAACTTGTTGTGTTGACTCAAGGATCAATAATACTAATCATATGGTAAAAAATTTTCACCTTTCAGGTTCATGGAACATTTGTTTGGGGCAAAAATGGTGGGGGAGTAGCTGAGGAATTCAACCGTGAAAAGGATATTGACATCAGCGTCGGCACTCTGAGTAAGGCAGCATCTTCTCTTGGAGGGTTCATAACATGCAGGTAATAACTTCAGCATATATATTTATGTTCAGAGTACACCAAGGGAATTGCAATTTCCTTCTACAAGAGAGTCTCTAAAATGTTGAACCAGCCTAATTACACCAATGGAGAATTACCAAATGTGATTTAATTTCTGACATGAGGACCAAAATCTGGAAACAATTCATCCAATCAAGGGTTCGTTCTTTTATATTTTCAACACTTGCGCCAGTTCCCTTAGCTGCAGCCTCATATGGTAAGTTAAAGCTTCCTTTTCCCAATTAGTTATAATACTGTGTCACTCTTCTGCTGCTGACTTTATTGAGTTCAACGTATGAATCAGCCGCGGTCATGGTGGCAAAAAAAGAATCATGGCTTAGAATGGAAATTCGAAAACGGATGTAAGAGTTCCAAGCTTTAACAGGAATCCCTTATCACAAGTCAAATAGTAAGCGTTATAATCCGAGATGCCGAGTAGACATGCAAAGCCAGCCAGTTTGTTCTCTTTCACTTTTTAATTAATTTCTCTTTCTCTTTGTCACTGATTATGTTCGTCGCTATATAGCTTCTAACACAGTAAATCGCCATTGATGAAGCAGGGAATTGTTAGAATCCGGTTTCTATGTCGTGCCAGTCGGACCCCCAGCAGTTCCTCCCAACACCGCAAGGTTAGACAAATGCTACATACACATAATCTTGTTGCATATATATATATATATATATATTTTGGTATGTGTGTGAATTTTATGTATTTATTACGTCAATATAATCTCTCTCTCTCTCTCTCTCTCTCTCTCTCTCTCTCTCTCTCTCTTTTTTTTTTCTCAGATTACGATTGACTTTGACTGCAGTGCATACAACAGAAGATATAAAAAGGCTTGTAGCTATACTATCTGACTACGTCAAGTTTCAAGTTCCCAGCATCAACAGCTCCAATTTAAGTGCCAGGCTTTAGAAAATGTGCGATTACTTTGGATCATAAACATGGATTCCTTACACATCTACTTCTATTCATAATGTGCTGAATTATTCATTTATGCACTTGAACAAATTTAATTTAAAAATTGTTATATAGTTCTCTTTGTTGAACAAACTGAATTCAAATTGATTATAAAACCAAATAAAAAGAAAGCATAATCTATTATTTATAATTACAATTTTTCTTTAGAAATACTTCTAAAATTAAAATAATTAATTAATTTAACCACAAAAACAATAAAAGAAGACATTAAAGATGAAGGATAAAAAAGCTTGAATAAAATAATTTTAAATTGTTACGAAAGATAAATATAAAATATTGGATTCTAATTAGTTACTATTTTAATTCAAATTTTGGTTATATTCAATCGTTTGAGTTATAAATAATTACTAAGTTGTTGGCTTTTAAATTAAAGTAATTGAAATCAAATTAAGTTAGTTCATTTTTATAAGTATATGTATTATATTAGTTTTAATTATACTCAATTGAATTTTGAATTGTTTCAATTTTGAGTTGATTAATATATATCATTTTAACTATACTTTTATAATACTAGTAATAAACTTCAAAATAAAATGAGAGCACAGCACAATAAAAATTCAAGTGCAAAAGTGATGAAAATATTAATAATAATTCCAAAAGAAAATAATTATGCCCAAGTCTTACAAAAATTGAAAGATATATCATTTTTTAAGAATTTTAAAATTTGTATTGCAAAAATGTTAATCTAGATCAACGAGTTTATAATCATACATTTGTTGATCAAGTTGCAATTATATGGGTTGAGGAAAACAATTAATTCAAACACTTTATTTAAAAGAGATATCATATTTCATACTAATTTAGGTAGACAATATAGCATTAAACATTATTTAGATTTTTATGACCCCTCACAATATTCTTTACTCTTTTCAAATAGAGAAGTTGATTAATATCAAAATATAAAAAAAGTCCCTTTGATTGATACTAATAAAAATAAAAGTAATAATTAAAAATATATAATTTTTTCATTTACTAGTAGAAAATTTTATAGAGTATGCACATGTAATTATTGTGAATTTGCTATTGTTCAAAATTGTTGTTTGTTTAATTTTTATAAAGTTTATTTAGTAAATTTCTTCTCATTATTTTTATCATATATATAACAAAATTTTTACCAAAATTATGTACTTGAAGATGGAAAAATAAGACAAAAGTTTATTACTTTTGTTGGTGATAGAATACTTCAAAATTTTTTAATTTTTTATATGTAATTGTATTTCAATAACATGTATGAAAATATATACACTAATAATTTAATCAAGTTATTAATAAAACTTATCTTAATACATATTATTTTTCTATAAACTAAAAAATTTGAAGAGTATCTTAGAAATATTGACTTAATAAACATTGTATATATTTATTTAATTAAGTTTTAATACTTGCATTAGTATACTACATGTTATGATTTTAACTTATTATTACATATTAAACTATAAAATAGTAAATCAATATCATGTTCTCATGCTTTTCAAGTTATTTACACTTAAATTTTTGTTACTTTTTTGTCCACTAAACAAATTACATCCTTTCGCATATATTATGTTTACTTTCTTTTTGAATATACATAAATCAATAACAAAATAGTAGATAATTAATAACATAGTAATTAATAATTGAAAACTTAAATGTAATGAGTATAAATTAGTAGCAATTATGGATAATTTAGTAGTAAAATAGTGATAACTAAATAGTAAATGAATGATAATTTAGTAGTTAATAATTGATAACTTTTTAATAACTTAGTAATAATATAATAATAAATGCATAATATACCATAATGGTAAAATAGTTATAATATAGTTGTAAATGTATAACAATGACATAATGATTTTGGGACCGTTAGACAAAAAAGAATTTTAGAAAATTGAAAAAAATAAGAGAGTAGTCATCGATTTCTTTTAGGATGTAATTGACAACCCAAAAGTTTATCTTTTTAATAAAACAATAAAATGAGTTTAAAGTTTATCAAAAAAATAATTTTGGTCTACGAAATCAGAAGTGGATTTGGAAGTCGATTATATGTGGGGAATGATTAACACCTCCACAACACCCATGAAAATTGGTACCCATTAATCATACATTATTTTCAGTGTTGGATAGAATGGTTTTGATATTATTAATAATTTCTTTCACCTTTTGAAGAAGAAAAATCAATTTTATTATAAATTTTCGATTAGGAATATTGTAGAACTCTTTAAGATAAAGAATTATCTTCAAATTCTTTAAAGATAATTCTTTTCACCTAAAATTTACCATGTCATTCCTTGAAAAAGAAAATAACATTCTTTACAGAAAATATTGTTGGTGACTCTCCAACATCTAGGTAGAGTACCAAGAATTATTTCTTTTGGAGTGCTATTTTTGTTTGATTTTATCAATCCATATTTTTAATTACACATTTTTTTAAAACATTTTATGCGAAAAAGCCAATGAGGGTATAATTATTTAGCAAATGACAATGAAAGGTATAAACATACGAAATGAGTAAAAACAATAATAAATAGATGTGTATATGCCAATGGATGCTATGCAAGATGATGAAGTGTAATTTTAGAATTGAGTTCTTAAACATAATGAGGCCACCCTAACTCTTTAACATCTAGACAGAGTTTAGATACGACTATTTATATTTAAGATCCCATTTTTAATCATATTTTTTCATTTGTTTAATTTTATTATTATTATGGGTTCAGGATTCGTACGAAAAAACTTACGAAATAAGGTTTCCTAAATACCCCCATATTCTTGGTGGTATTCCGAAACAAATTACTTTATGTGAAATTTTTGTACATATACTTAGAATTTTTAGATGGTTTTGGGTATGTGTTTAAGTTAAGGTTTTAGAGTTAGAATGATTTTGAATGATGATTTTAGGATGCGAGATGAATTTCGGGTTAAGTTTAAATCTAGGATCTTGATGGATTTTTAGGATTTAAAGTCTCGTTTTAGGGTTACGAGATTTTAGGGTTTTGGTTTTAGAATTTTGAGGTTTTATGGTTTAGAGTTTTAAAAGTTTAAGGTTTAAGGTTTTGAGGGTCTTAAGGTTTTAGATTTTAGGGTTTAGGGTTTTGAGGGTCTTAAGGATTTGAGATTTTAGGGTTTTGAATTTTAGGGTTTTAGGTTTTAGGATTTTAGGGTTTCGAGTTTTCAAGGTTTTAAGGTTCCAATTTTAAGGTTTTGACTTTAGGATTTCAAATTTTAAAGGTTTTCGAGTTTTAAAGGGTTTTAAAAAATACGAATATCTCTAAAAATCACAACATCTAAGTAAACTTTTAAAGCAAATTCGATTTTTATGATTTTCGAAAATTAGCTAAAATTTTTTCATAGATTTCTTTTTTTATAAAAAATTATTATTGTTATTTATTACTTATTTGTTTTTATTCTTATTATTTAATAATTTCTCAATATCTAAGTGAAATTATTTATTATTATTTATAAAATGATTTTTATTCTTTCCATCATCTAAGTAGGGAAAAAAATCTTTTTTTATTCTATTTTCATTATCATTTTTATATGTATTTTATTATGTTATTTATTTTTTTGGTTATTATTCTTCTTTATTTTTCAAATTTAAATATATCAACAAGTTTTGAAATCTTTTTCATTTTTATTATTGTTATTATTATTTAGTATTTTATTATTTTATAAGGTTTATTTTAATTTTTTTAATGGAATTTATAATTATAAAAATTTAAATCTTAATTTTTATTATTTATTGTTATTTATTATTGTTATTATTTAAAAAAAACAATAAACATTCATTCTAGCAAATTTAAAATTTTAAACATGCATAAATAATAATAATAATAATAATAATAATAATAATAATAATAATAATAAATATAAACAATAAATAATATTAAAAAATTAAATTCAAAAATTCAAAAAAAAATTACATGAACCGGATTGATCAACGATCCGATCAATGTCAGTTCAATTGAACTGGCTGGATGTTGAAAGAGCAATCCAGTACTGATTCAACTGGACCAATATGAGCTAAAGGTGTAATTAGGTTATCGAGTCGGGTGCTTGGACCTTGGGTCGGGTGCTCGACCCCCGAGTGGAGTTATTGGTCATGCGTGAATCCTCTTCACTTAAAACAATGTCGTTTTGATTTTTGGGTTTTTTTTATATAAACCAAACTTTTTAAAAAACATTTCAACTTATTTTAGGAAAAAATTTTTTTTTTTCGAAAACTAGAGTATCCCCCTACACAACTCAGTTTTTGGCGAAACACCACTATTACTACCACTTTACCATCATAGGCACTACCAACAGCTGATGACTTTTGGCCCCCCAAATTCTCATCGATGCTCCTCTTTGATCTCCTCTTCTACGTTTTGGGCTCAACTTCACCCAAATCTTACCAAAACACCTTAGATCGACCCTAAGAGTTTCAGCCAAACCTAAAAACCAAGCTTTTTTTTATATAAAATCAACTAATTTTTTTTAAGAATTTTGCTATGGAGATGGGTTCTTTCATATAGAAAATACTGATTTTTCTTATGATTTTTTTTTTTGTGGTTGTTAGTTTGAGTTGGACTTCTATGGTGATTTTTTTGTTGAAGGGGTTGTTTGGTTGTGATGGTAGGGTATGAAGGCTAGTATGGTTGGGTCTATTTGAAGAAGGGTTAGGCTTGATATTTGGCTGGGTGTTTTGGAAAAAAAGGTCCGGTGTTAGGGGTGAATGGGTGTTATGTTGAGGGGCTGTGAGGGTTTTTTAGTAAGTTGCCTGGAGTAGAGAGATTATGCTCGGGTCAATGAGGGCTAGTGAAAGATAGGTGAAAGAATAGAGGGACGGTGTTGCTTCTAGTGCCCAAGTGTAATAGGCGGTTGATGTTAGAAGTGTGTGTAGGTGATGAAAGCTATCCCCCTTGTTGGCTTCTTCCTTCTTCTTTTAACTCAAAGAATTTCCTTCAAACTAGATTAAAAAATCATGCAAAAAAGAAAATTATATCTGAAAATCAAGCTGAAAACATAAAACTTAGATTTCAAAATTATATTAAAAATTAGGAAAATCATGGGAGCAGGTGGCTATCCCCTTATTTCTTTTTTTTTTAATTTTTAATTTTTATCATAATAATAATAATAATAATATCTAATGTGTAATAAACACGATAAAAAAATTGAATGAGTTGAAATTGGACATATCAAAATTACAAATGAAATTCAAATCTCATTTTAATAAACCTAAACAAAATTAAGTGTCTATAATTGTTCCTTTTTGCATATTACTGAAAATCATGAATAAGACAAAGACGTAATAATAATTTCGTCTGAAGCCAACTTGATAATTCTCCAAAAGTTTTTTTTTTTTAATTTTTTTGTTGAACAAAGGCATGTGACATTATAGATGATTTGAATTGACATAGGCTGAACAATAGAATGATCAGAATTGAACTGTGAGTTTAAAAATAAAAATGATCAAGACTGAACTACAAATCAAAAATAAAAAACGATTGGATAACACTGCAGGTCAAAAGATAAATGATGATGGAGATAATATCATCAGTCAAAAAATAAAAAAAGACTAGGATAACACCGTAGGAGAATGACAAGGAAACATCACAGGAGAATGACTAAGATAACATCGCAAGGTAGGAAATAAAGAATGATTGGGCTTAAATTCTCAAAAATTGATGATCTTTATAAAAAATGAAAGCGGTGAAAATTTCTTTTAAATGGATTAAATGGTTTTATAGATAGAGATTTTTATTTATTCAAAAAGGTTGCAACACCTGAAGAGAATAAAGAGATATAAATTTCTATGCAAGCTCACAGATGAAACATAAGTTTTTCTAAAAACATGAATTTCTTGAAAACTAAACATATCAACATTTTCCTTAGTCTTCGAATGTAACATTTTGATATATGTCATGGTTAACTATAAGGGGTTAAGATTTTAAAAGGTTATTTGGGAATGGATAGAAGTTGAGATTTTTGAAATCAGCTCATCTCAGACTTTAGAGACTTTAATATATTAGATCTTTTAAAAAGATTTGGCTTACCTTTGTTCAGCATCTACCACAAGGAGTGACTTTCAAAGTTTGCTCTAGATTACATTTTTAAGATTTTACCCTAGAGCCACATTTATTTTTTTTTCTTTTTTAACTTTTTTTTAAACTTTTTTGTATTATTACACAATGTACCTAAGAATTCAACCTTATTCAAAAAAAGAAAAAATTTTTTTTTGAAAGGAGTTAATGATCCAAACAGGAAATTAGATAATAAAAAGGAATCCAAAAAATTCTTGGTCATTTTTTCAAGAAAAACTCTTTAATTTTAAGCTTTCATGCTTGATCCAATATAGACTTTTCACAGGATGTAAAATAGATTAAGGTTTAAGGTTGTAAAAAAAAAGGATAAAAATGCCTAAAACAAGTATTTAAGGGTATTTAAAACCAAGGATTTTTTTTTTCATTTGAAAGATACACTTTGAGGAGTATTCCTTTTTATTTTCTTATGCTTTCCACCCATTCATTTTTTTTCCTTCTTTTATTCTTCCTTTCATTTTGTTTTTCTTTTTTTTTTTCTCACATTTTTTTGTATTCTTTCATTAAGTGGATTTAAAACTTTTATGAACTTTTATATTGAGCTTTTCCCCTAACACATGGGATTCCATTTGGACATCCCCATTTTTAACCCCTAAATGTGTTCCTTTTTGCCCCCCGATGTGAAGAGTGATCTTTAGTTATGGTTTATTTTGAAAAAATCAATTAGGCTCAAAAGGGTAGTAAGAGATAAATTTTTACATTTGTGAAAAAATAATGAAAGATGACCATTTATCATTTCAAGCATAAACACTTAAATTGAAGAGCATGTCCCTTTAGGAAAATGAACTTGAAGAAATGTTTTCATTTTAAAAGTTTTTTTTTTTTTTGTATTGGCCTTTTCTATTTTAAGCTTTTTCTTGTCCATTTTTCAAAACTTTGAATTTCTTAGGACTTTATTTGGATTTATTCAAATTTTCTAAGTGCACGAAGTCATAACTATTTTTCTTTTCTTTTCATTTCTTTCTCTTTTTCTTTTGTTTTGTTGTTCTTTTTTACATGCCTTCATAACTCATACCTAAATTCATTTTGCTAGTAATGTATTTCATGAAAGATGCTCCATTTTAACAAACCACCCTTAATGAAAGTTATTATACAAAAAATGTCATGTAGAATGAACGAGAAAAGGATCATGTGAAATAAATCCATTTAAACTATCAGATGATCTAAGCTACTCCACAAAAAGAGAACAAAAGGATTGAACATAACTCAAATTATCTTAAAGACAATGAGGTTTTTCTTCTCTAACCAAACTGCTCCTAAGATAATAGACCAAGCCAATTTTTTGGGTAAAGAGCTGAAATGTCAGTATGTTTGAAGTCATTTTACAAGCTTGGGATAGCTTTGATTTTGAAAATTTTTGAGACTACAGCATAACATTGACACATCAAATTATTGTATTTGAATTTTTAAAAATGTCATATATACTTAATTTACTAAGAATCACATTTTTTTTACTTTGGCTGTTTCATTATCCATTGTCTTGAAAAAGAATATCACCCTTTGATATCATAACATTACATGTGAAAGCAAAGTTTACAAATTCAAATTTAAGATTGTTGAAGGGTCATGACTGATTAAATGGAGTCAACTGGATGATTTAAAAAAAACTAGTGTTTAGGTATTTGAGAAATTCTTAATAGTGATTGCCAACTTATCATAAACTTAAAACTTTCTTTTTTCCTCTTTTTTATTTTTTTTTTCTTTTTTACACTTTTTCCCTTTCTCTTTTCTTTTTTTCTCTTTTTCTTTATGGTATTTCTTTTTTTTATAGCCTTGATACTTAACTATGTAGGGCTTTATTCAAATCTAATATCTTTCATTTTTTTTATCATTTTTTTAAAAAAGCCTACAATATATAAAACTTAAATGAAATAAAAGACATCAAATGATAATATAACCATAAAATGCTATAATGCACAATGTTCACTCATGCAATGCAAACAATCTAACTTGACCAAAAAATTTACATTCCTAATGGTACTCTTAAAATAACATTCAAAATTACAAAAACAAAAATTCCACACTTGATGCTTCAACTTTAACATCATTAATCCGTAATTCTATTGCTATCAATCATCAAGATCACCAACTAGTTCTTCAAACTTTGTGAAATCTACATCGATTAGAGCCTGAACTATATCCTTGAAGGCAGTATAATCTTTTATGAAATATTTTTTGACTCCATCATGAAATTCACACTTAGCATTGAGATTATACCACTTCGGGTAGAGACGTTTTATAAGTCTTACAAGAACAATATAGATCATATGATTTTTAACAACTAAGGTAAAAGCTCAACGTAAGGCATTACGAGTGAATGATACATGTTGATTCTCTTTCTTTATGGCTTCGTGAATGACTTGAGTTGATCCTTTGTTATGTGATTATTTATGGTAAAGAAACTAAAGCACACAAATGATGTGATTGAGAAAAATTACTAGCTTAAAATGTCGATTGAAAATAACATAATGACCATTGAAAATGAGCGTTTATAAGTTTTTTTGTATCACGTGAAGGCTTCTTTCACTTTACCATTCAATAATTGTTTCTTAGGCTTGTTTAGCAAAAATATTTCCCTTCCTTTCATCACTAGCATCCATAATTCTTTTTTTTTTTTTTTATCTTATCCTTAATTCTACGCATAACAAATAATAAATTTACAAACTCTGATGAAGTATTATTGATTAACTTATTGTAATAAGAAGAAAAAAGGGTATCTACAAATAAAAAATTTAACTCTCTATTGGTAAGAGGTAGATGTACTTACGATGCCATCTCTTTTCATCTAACAACATATTCTTTATAGCTCTTATTAGGGTTTTTTTTCATATTTTGAAGGGTTAATCAATCTAAAGCCAACTCTAACATATGCTAGTATTGCTTCAAGAAAGCTTGTAATAAATCCCTCCAAGTACAAATTTGGCTGCTATTTAGACTATAATATTAATTGGTTGTTGCCCCAATTAAGATTTCTTGAAAGGTATGAATAAGTAGCTTTTCCTCACCAGCAAACCTAACCATTTTGTGGTAGTACTAAGCTAAATGTGATTTAGGATATTCAGTTTTATTATACTTCTCAATGTTGAAACCTTAAACTTAGGTAGAATAACCATATCTGGAACTAGTTGATATTCTTTTGCATTATAAGATTTATCCTTACCTTTAATAGCTTGAACTCTTTTTTCAAGACGTTATACCTTCTTTGTTAATTTAAATTCCTTAACTCTTACCTTATGGGTCCTAAGTTAGGTCCTTTAAGTTAATCATTTTCTTGAGTATAAACTTTCTTGATAATATTCTTCATCTCTTCTATCAAATCAATATTCTCGTTTTCTTCATAAGAAATCACAAGGATTATTTTTAAAGAAAAAAATTTTTTTCGAGCACACTTGAATTGTATTTTATTGAGTGAATACATAAATGGATGAATGAATAAATGCACAAATGACAAAACATTTTAATGAAAAGTGTAAAAATTATAAAAAGAGTAATAATTAAATATAAACCATAATTCACATATCCAAGTTCAAAAGACAACACATATCAACATAAAAGGAAAAATTTTTTCAAACAGAAGAAATTCATAAAGCATTTTATTTTTCCAAACAACCTATTACTTGAAAACACTCTTTAATAAAAAAAATTTCATCCATATTCATCATCATGCCATCCCCTTCTCATTATTCTTAAATCTTTAATCCCTTATAATAATTAGATCAAACCATTTCGCATATATGAGTGATTGCACCTTGTATTTGAAACCCTCACAATTCTCAATGAAATGCCTCGTAATCCCACAATGGTATTTGCATTTTGCATTTGGGTTAAAATATTTTGGGTATGAAAGCTTTAAAGGCTCTAAGGCACAAAGGCAATAAGGTGTCTCTAAAATAAATAGGGATAGAGTTTTCTATATGAAATAAGGAGAAAATCTAACTGTTTCTTTTTCTTAGGTAATTTTGGGCAATCAGTTGACTAGAAGTCTAAATATTTGGTGGCAGTGCAAAGGTTCGAATTGAATAATTGGCTAAACAAATGGTGAGGGAATGAAAAGCTGAAGATTTTGGTTCAAATGTGAACTTATTAAAAATTGCATAAAGTTTTAGGGCTTGGTTTTTTATGCTTGGAGAGGAGATAAAAAACAAACATGAAAAGAATTTGAATGCAAGTTCAAGTTCGGAACAATTGATAAAGGTTGTATAGAACGCAATAACTCCATCTTAGAAATCAAATTTTGAAGCTTGGATGCTTAGATGGTCAAATCACTCATCCCTTTCATGATCTTGCCCAAACCTTCATTATTACTTAAACCATTGAAAGCTTCAGCATGTTTAGGAAGTGTAGTAGGCCCAACGAGAATCGATTGATCATGACTCCATGAATTGATAAAACTCACTTGGGCTGAAATTGGTAAAGACTTTTAACAAGGCACCAAAATAAAATTTTTAAGTCTATCAATGGTTTTCTCAACTTAGTAAGCTGTTTTGTTATCTTTCAAATGTCAGGAACAAACTCTTTTTGATTTCGTTCTAACGCGCTAATTTGGGCCTCCAATTGATCCTCCATATTTTTAGCTTCTTATGTCCATTAAAATAAATATTTTATTTCAAAAGTATAAACCAAAATGTTTATGCTATTTTCCCTACTGAATGAATAACACAATTCCTAATTGCATGCTATACAAAATATGTCTATGAATGCTTGCGTATGATAATAATGCAAAGATATATAAAAAAATGGAACGAGCCAAACTATACAAATCTCTTTAACGATGATGTAGAATACAATGATTAAATTTCAAAAAAATGGCAAGCTCATATCCTAAATCTCTCTTTTGGCTTTTTTTTTTTATTTGGCCTTTCCTTTTTTATCCTAACACAAGCTGTATCATAATGCCTCATATATCCTACTTTGGATAATTTATATGAAAGAGATTGGTTCTCTTTTTGCTACTTATTTTTTTGATTGGTTTCTAACTTTTAAATAGGTCCTAACAGAGGCTGACATTATTGACGACTTAATAAGAAACCTTTTTTTTTTATTTTTTGATAATCGACCTAAAACAAATACCCCCTCTTAAAATATAATGCCTATATAATGTATGCAACAAAATTAAAAATTATACAAATAAAATAAACTAATTAATCAAAATAAATACATAATAAAAGCAAGATAGAAAATAGAATAAACACAGTGTCCTGACTTTTGGTGATTTTTTAAAAAAATGGTATGGCTCTACTCTAGGCAGGCTTTCTATAGCTGATGATATGCTGGGTAGAGATTTATTCATCTAAAGGTTCCCAGACCAAACCTTATATCATCATCAATTACAAACTAATAAGGCACACAAATCCTTACCCATTATAAGCTGTAAATGGAAAGAGTTCAATCTGAGTGAAAATATTTTACTAACAAATGCAGAGGTTATCACTTCACGAGAGCGTAGCTACTTCATTTATTCCTAAAAAAGATGAAATTCAAGTTTAGAGCCAATGCATATAAGTAAATATGCAAAAATGTGCAAAGTGATATATCAATTAAATAACATAAGAGAAAAACGAATGACAAAACCAAGATAAGATGCTAACATGTGATTTTTTTTTAAAGAATTAAAATGGAAGGAATTAAAATTAAATATCAACTAAAATTGTAAAATCTAACAATTCAGATAATGCATGATTAATTTTTGGCTTAACTATAAAAAACAATCTCCAGTAGAGTCGTCAAGTTGTCATAATGATTTTGAGACCACTAAACGAAAAGAATTTAAAAAATTAAAAAAAAAATAGATGAGTGACCATCTATCTTTTTCAGATTGTGATTGGTCACCCAAAAGTTTATTTTTTTAATAAAACAATAAAATGAGTTTAAAATTTATCAAAAAGATAATTTTGGCTTACAAAAATAAAGTGGTTCAGAAGTCGATTATGTAAGGGGAATGATTAGCAACCCTACAGTGGCCATGAAAATTGGTACTAATAATCATGCGTTATTTTTGGTGTTGGATAGAATGATTTTGATTTGAAATTTAATAAAATTTCCTTTACTTTTTAAAGAAAAAAATTAATTTTATTAAAAATTTTCATTTAAGAATATTGTGAAACTCTTTAAGTTAAAGAATTACCTTCAAATTCTTCGACATCTAGACAGAACTTTAAAGATAACTCTTTTCACCTAAGATTTACTGCGACATTCCTTAAAAAGGAAAATAACATTCTTTGGAAAAAAATAAGTATTGGAAACTTTCTAACATCTAAGAAGAGTATTAAGAATTATTTTTCTCAAGATGTTATTTTTGTTTGATTTTATCAATCCATATTTTTAGTTACAATTTTTTTTAAACATTATATGCGAAAAAGCTAATAAGAGTACAATTATTTAGCAAACGACAATAAAGGGTATAAACATACGAAATGAGTACAAACAATAATGAATAGATGTGTGTATGCCAATGGATGTTATGCAAGATGATGAAGGATGTTATGCAAGATAATGAAGTGCAATTTTAGAATTGAATTCTAAAACATAATGAGACCACCTTAACTCTTAGACATCTAAGCCTAGTTTAGGTGTAACTATTTATATTTAAGATCCTATTTTTAGTAATATTATTTTTTCATTTGTTTCATTGTATTATTATTGTGGGTTCATGACTCATACGAAAAAAACTTATGAAATGAGGTTTCTTAAATACCCTATATTCTAGGCAACATTTGAGAATAAATTACTTTATGTGAAATTTTTGAATGTATCCTTAGAATTTTTGGATGGTTTTAGGCATGGGTTTAAGTTGAGGTTTTAGAGTTAGACTGATTTTTGGGTGATGATTTGGAGACACGAGATAAATTTTGGGTTAGGTTTAAATTTAGAGTCTTGATGAATTTTTAAGATTTAAGGTCTTGTTTTAAGGTTTTAAGGTTTTAAGGTTTTAAGGTTTTAGGATTTTGGTTTTAGATTTTTGAGGTTTTAGGGTTTATGGTTTTAAAGATTTAAGGTTTTAAGTATTTACGGTTTAGGGTTTTAAGGGTCTTAGAGTTTTTGATTTTGAGATTTCAGGGTTTAGGGTTTGAAAGGTCTAAGAGTTTTTGATTTTGAGATTTCAGGGTTTAGGGTTTTAAGGGTCTTATGATTTTGGATTTTGGGATTTTAGGATTTAGGATTTTGAGGGTTTAAATTTAGATTTTAAGGTTTTGAATTTTAGGGTTTTAGATTTTAAGGTTTCGAATTTTAAAATTTTAAGAGATTTAAAATTTTAGGGTTTCGGGTTTCAAGGTTTAAAGTTTGGAGGGTTTTAAAAAAAAATGAATATCTCTAAAAATGAAACAAGTTTGGTTTTTATGATTTTTGAAAATTAGCTAAAATTTTTTTATATATATTTTTATAAAAATTTATTATTGTTATTTATTACTTATTTGTGTTTATTCTTATTATTTAATAATTCTTTAACATCTAGGTAGAATTATTTATTATTATTTTAAAAATGATTTTTATTCCCTTTATCATCTAGGTGGGAAAAAAATCTTTTTTATTATTCTATTTTCTTTATCAATATATATATTATTCTTTTATTTATTTTTTGGTTATTATTCTTCTTTATTTTTCAAATTTAAATATATCAACAAGTTTTGAAATCCTTTTGATTTTTATTATTGTTATTATTATTTAGTTATTTATTATTTTATAAGGTTTATTTTAATTTGTAATGGAATTTATAATTAGAAAAGATTTAAATCTTATTTGTCACTATTTATTGTTATTTATTATTGTTATTATTTAAAAAAAATAAACATTCATTTTAGCAAATTTAAAAATTTAAACATACATAAATAATAATAATAATAAACTAAAAATAATATTAAAAAATTAAATAAAAAAATTTTAAAAAATATAAACTAAACCAATCAACATTTTGGTCAACATTAATTCAACTGAATTGACTGGGGGTTGAAGGGGCTATTCAATACTGGTTCAACTGGACCAATTTAGGCTAAAAGGGCAACTGGGTCATCGGGTCAGATACTTGGACCCCAGGATGGGTTGCCGATCATGCATGATCCTCCTTGCCTAAAACGACATCATTTTGATTTTTGAGTTTTTTTTTTGTATAAATCAAACTTTTTTTTAAAACATTGCAACCCATTTCAGGAAAAAAAATTTCTTCTTTTTTTAAAAACCAGAGCCTCCCCTTACACAACCCAGTTTTCAGTGGAACACTGCCACTGTTGCTGCTTTATTGTCTGCAGTGCCATCATCGACCAATGACTTTTGGGCCTCAAATTTTCACCGAAGCTCCTTTTAGACCTTTTCTTTCATGTTCTAAGCTCAGTTCCACCCAAATCATTGCAAGACACTTTAGATCAACCTTTAGAGTTTTGGCCAAACCTAAAAATCAAGTTTTTTTTTTTTTTTATATAAAAACTAAAACTGATTTTTTTCAGGAACTTTGCTATGGTGATGGTTCTTTCCCATGAGGAAGACTAATTTTTTTTTTTATGGTTACTAGTTTTGGTTGGACTTTTGTGGTTTTTTTTTTTTTATTGAAGGGGCTATTTGGGTTGTGATAGTAAGGTATGAAGGCCAAAACGATTAGGGCTATTGAGGAAGGGTTGGGCTTGATGTTTTGGCTAGGTGTTTTGAAAAAGAGGGTTCAGGTGTTGAGGGTGAATGGGTGTTATATTAAAGGGCTATGAAAGGCGTAAGGTTCAAAACGTTGGAAAAAAGGGTAAGGTTAGTCATTTGGTATTTAGGTTACAAGGATTGGGGACTTGAGCTGGATTCGTGCCAAGGCAAGGATGGTGATAAAGTCTTAAGTGGTACTAGTGCTCCAGGGTTAGAATGGGTGCTGGGGGTTCTCAAGTAGGGTGGTTGGAGGGTTCTCAAGTAAGGTTAATGAGGGCTAGTGAAAGCTTGGTGAAAGAATAAAGGGACGATGTTACCTCTAGTGCCCAGGTGTGATGGGCGATTGATGTTAAGGTGTGTGTGCAGGTGCTAAAAGCCATCCCCCTTGTTGGCTTGTACCTTCCTCTTTTAACTCAAAGAATTTCCCCTAACCAAATCCAAAAATCATGTAAAAAAGAAAACCATATATGAAAATCAAGCTAAAAATAGGAAAGTTAGATTTCAAAATCATATTGAAAAATAAGAAAATTATGGGAGCAATAGCCAACCTTTTTTTTTTTAAAATTTTTAATTTTAATTTTTTATCATAAAATTTTTTCAATAATAATAATAATAATAATAAATCTAATATGTAATAAACACGATAAAAAAAAATTGAATGAGTTGAAATTGGACATATCAAAATTACAAATGAAATTCAAAGCTCATTTTAATAAATTTGGACAAAATTAGGTGTCTACAAACAACATAATACTAAATTAAGGATAGCTTAAGAAAAAATAAGTGATAAATTATTTGTTAATTATTGATAACTTAGTAATAAATCAATGATAACTTAATAATAAATTAGTAATAATTTATTAGTAAATCAATTTTAGCTTAATAATAAATAATTTATAATAGTGAACATAAATAAATTAAGAGGCGTTTGGTTCACAGAATCTTAGATTTCGGAAAGAAAAATGATCTTCGGGAAAGTATGGATTATTGGCAAAGGGTGATTTTTTATGACATGGGATTCTTAGATTTCTATGTTTGGTTGGGAGGAAAACTCATATTACTTAATAAAATATTTTTACTATGATGTTATTTACTACATAACAAACATAACGTATTTATCAAATATAAACATAGTGTTTAACCAAAATAATATGTAGTCAAATATGGACAAATATATATATTATATATATATCTTTAATAAAATAATCTAAAAAATATAATCATAATTATTGCATTTCAAGCCTAGAAATGCAATATTAAAGTGAAACATTATAAAAAAAAAGAGTATTCAAATACTACGTTTAGCTTGTAAGAAATGCAATAAATAATTCACAATTACTACATTTCAAAGTCTTAAAATGCAATATTCGCATGGGAAATTTTATAAAAAAAAAGAGTACTCAAATACTGCATTTTGTTCATAAAGAACGCCATCGTTGTATGAAAAAATTTTCAAAAAAAGTAATTCACAATTAGTATGTTTAGTTCTCTAAAAACATCATATTTGACATTAAAAACAAAGTACTTAAATACTACGTTAAAGCTTCCAACAAATGCATTATTTGTGTTATTTGTTTTTAATACTACATTTGAAATAAAAAACCAAAATTAAATTTATTTTCATACATTGATTTTCAAAAAGGTAAAATAGAAGAAAAATATTTTTTTTATTCAGGCCAAATTTAAGATAAAAATAACTTTCCTTACCCGTGAACCAAACATGGATATTGCATTCCTACAAGCAATATTCTAGGGGAAAATCTCAAATTTTATCGAACCAAATGCCTCTTTAGTAATAAATTAATGATAATTTAATAATAAATAATTGATAATTTAGTAGTAGTCATTGAAATTTTGAAAGTAGATCAATATAATTTAGTAGTAAATTATTGACAACTTAATATTAAATAGTGATAACTTAATAATAAATCATGCATAATTTAATATAAATCAATAATAATTTGATAATACATAATAGATAATTTAATGATAAATCAATGATAATTTTGTAATAAAGAATAAAAAATTCAGTACTAAATCAATGATAACTTAATAGTAAATATATAACAATAAAATAGTAAATCATTGATAATATAGTAATAAAATGATAATTTAGTACTAAATCACTAATAACATAATAATAAATCACTAGTAGCTTAATTGTAAATCAATGATAATTTAGTTGTAAATTAGTTAATCATTGATAACTTTTTAGTAAATTAGTAGTAAATCAATTATAAATTTATAATAAATTATCAATAACTTAGTGATAAATCATCAACAATTTAATAGAAATCATTCTTAATGGTAAATCATTGATAATTTAATAGTAAATCATTTATAAATTAGTAATAAATTAATAAATCATTAATAGCTTAGTAATAAATCATGATAACTTAATGGTCAATCATAGATAACTTTTTTATACTTGAAGTGTTAGGTATTAAACCCTGATTATTAGCAAAAACGAAACCAAAACTTTTATTTTAGGTTTAGAATAAATTTACCATAAGCCTATTTAATAAACAAATTAGTAAAAGATTCTAAATTTGGATAAAACAATAATGTTATTATGTAAAAGAAAATTATCTTATATTATTAATGGACTTTTAAATTTAATGTCTTGTAGTTGCAAATACATAACAACATATTAGTAGATCAATGATAGATTGAAAAAATAAATGATAACTTAGTAATTAATCATTGATAACTTAAGAATAAATAAATGATAACTTAATAGTAAATTTTTAAAAATAAAAAATTACAAGCCTAAAACTAGCATATCTTAATTATAATTGAATAGAAGTAAAACTTAAAATTTATTAAATATTGCAAGATTCATATGCACGTATTTAACTGTAACTTAGAAGCTTTATATATTGCAAGATCCATGTGCCTTTATTTAATTATAAATAAAAAAATCTTTTTTTATTAATTAGAATGATACTATACAAATTCCTTTGAGAATTATAATGTTACTATATGTATCTCGTGGATTCTACCACATTCTGCAACTTGATTTATGGAACAACGTGCAAAATAGAAAAAAAATTAAGATGGATGATTTTCATTTTTTAATGATTAAGGTATATATTTTTTAGTAAGGGTGTTCCATTATAAATATAGATGAATGTGATGAAATAGAAACCAAGTAAACCAACTAAAGCTCATCTTTTCCTTTTGTTTTTGCAAACAAATTGCCAATTAAAAGACAATTTGTTTTTCGAAATGGAATTAATGAAGAAGAAGAGCTTCTGGGATTTGTGGATTGAAGAAGAACATTCAAAGCTTGAGTCTCGCAAAATGTTTATGCCCTTAAGGCCCATGAATTTGTCCATTCTAGGACAAGAAGAAGAGGCTCAAACCAAGTTCGACAAAAATGAATACGAGACATTCTAGGGTGTTTAGCCTTAGGATCGACTCTCTGTTCAAATTTCATTCCCACAAGCTTTTTTCCAACGATTGATTGATGGTATACCTTTTAATTTCCTTCACCAACGCATATATATATATATATATATATATATAATATTTAAATATTATGGTTGTTGTATATGTATGTGCCACAAGAGGTGAACTTATCAGCAAAAATAAAAGAGCTGATCATGACAAAACCAGTTCAAACCAGTAGCAGCAATTCAAGAAGCTAATTTTATTTGCTAGCAATGATTTCTTGGGTTTCAGTAGGTATCCGACAATTGCAAAAGCAACTGCCAAGGTATAATTAGTTATTGATGAATATGTACGATGGATTAATTAATGATTTTTCAAATTTCAACTCAAAATATATGATATGCAATTAGGAATGGAATAAAGAATAAGTCTAAAGGGTTTTCCACTGGTCTATGAATATACCAATTACCACATGGCACTAGAATCTAACTTGGCAAAATTAAAAAAGAAAGAGGTAACACAAACTTACTTTGCCTGAAACTTTGTAAATTGGAATTATATAAATATTTTTTAGTAACGAATAAGAAAACAAAGCATGGGTTCACTACAGGGGTTTTGGTTTCTAGCGGTATTTTTTTTACCGTTTAGTGGCATTTGTTAACACCAATATAAGGTTGCAGCGTTTACAAAAAAATGCCACGCAGAGTGCCCCCTATATACGTGTCGCGGTAAATAGCAACTTTTTTGAAAAAACGCCTCAATACTAGTGACGTTTATATCAGAAGCACCGCCATTTTAGCGGCGTTTATATCTTTGAGATGCCGCTACTTAGAGGCGTTTAAATATGAAAACTGCTCAATATTAATGGCGTTTGTATCTTTTAGTCGTCGCTATTTCAGTTATATTTTTAAGAGAAAAACGTCGTTGCATTAATGGTGTTTGTAACAGAAAATGCCTCTACTTTAAAGGCATTTGTAAATGAAAATGCCTCAATATTTACGAAGTTTGTATCTTTTAGGCACCGTTAATTCAATTACGTTGTTATAAGAAAAACGTCGTTACTTTAGTGACGTTTCTATAAAAAAATGCCATCTAACTAGCAGCATTGGTTGGAAATAGCACCGCTACTTTTAATGACGTTTTATGCTACAAACGTCACTAAATTATTCATTTAGCAGCATTGCCCAACGCAAACGTCACCATTATATAAAAATATATATTTTTTAAATTTCTTATAATAAATTTTATTTTCAGTAAAGAGCTTAAATTCAGAAACTGAAATTAATATTAACTTCATTCACGTTTAAATATATATCTAATTAATACAAAGTTTAATAATTAGTATAATAACATTCAAATATGATAAATACATTAACCAAATAAAAAATTAAAATGTATGAAATGGATGACTACATACATTTTGCTGGCTGCCAATTGATGAAAAAAAATTTTCACCTTGGTCACTAGCGTGCTCAACAACCTACTGAATAATACTATACAATTTTTAACACTTCCTTGTATGCTTATTTTTTATTTAAAATTTTAATATTTACTAAATATAAAACCTAAGTTGATGGAGCACCAAGATCATTTCCTAAAAATTATTGTTGCATAAAATTTATAAGATGATCGAATCGATCATGTAACTACTAAAATTTTGCATGCTCTACCTCCATTCTAGCACGTTCTTATTCAATTTTGGCACACTCCTATTCTTTTTCTTCTTTCATTTGATGAAAATGTTGTTACATAGTTTGTAACTCCCCTCTTAATATTAAAATGTGTCATGAAGACCGACTTACTAAGAGTGAAATTACAAAGAGTTATGTCCATAGTAGGCATGGACCCAATCCAAGGCCTTGGACCTGTCCATGTGTTTCTTTTTTAGTAACTTCTATGAATATCGATTTTTCATTTCTTACATGTTGAGAAAACCTTCAGATGCTACTTCAATCTCAGCAGTCATTTTTTCTTTCGCTTTTTTTTTATGAATTTGTCATATACAACTATCAAGTTTAATGATTAATTGATTATATGTTAAAAAGAGTTAATTTTTACTTTATGTTAAAATAGATGATACAAATTATCATAATTTCTTGTGTTTTGACATCCATGTAAGATCCATCTTTTTGTGTGTGTTACATAAAAAAATTTTACACGTCTAATTGTACCGTTCATCTCATTCTTCTATACAAAAATATATGTTATTTGATATTATACATATCAACCGTAACTTATTTATGCATATCAATCCTATCAATCAAGTATTAAAATTTCTAATAACTTTAATCTCCTTGATTTATATTTTGGCCCTGTAACAACACAATAGTCTTAAATATACACAAAGAATAAAAGCATTTTGGACTTTCACACATATCGATCATGGAAACCAAATTCAATTATTTTCTCTCTGTTTAATATGAAGGATTGAGCCATTCAATACGTTAAAATACAACATAACAATAACCAGATAATAAAGGCGTAAATATGCGTAAACAGTAATTTTTCATATATATCATCTGTGTAACTAAGTTTAAAACTTTCGATAAGTTTAATATCATATATTGAAACAATCAAATCTATTAAAACATAACAATAAATATTAATTTTCATATTTACCTTTTAACGGCAGAAAAAGTTCATTCATTAGAATAAGTTAATTATCATAAACTTATGATTTCTTTTTGCTTTCTTGCAAAACTTTTTGATCCACTTGTGTGGCTATATTTATGTTGCTTTCTGCTACCAATCTCAATCTGTTCTTTTTTCTGTCATAAAAAATAATTGCATATGTGATAGAAATACAAATATTACCAACTGAAACTATCAAACGCTTTCATCATTTAATTATATTATACAAAGTTATAAACTAGTACCTCTCCTTTTCTTAAGAACCAAAATCTAACCAGTTGTTCATATTGCCACCTAATCACATTACGGGGTAGATTTTGCATCATCGCCTCTATAGTAGTATTTTGATCGAAATACTTATTCTTCAAACTATGCTTATAATCTTTCCA
Organism: Durio zibethinus; assembly: GCF_002303985.1. The sequence goes on along the minus strand of NW_019167838.1, from coordinate 23,113,283 downwards.
TTTTTTTCTCAATGACTTAAGCACAAATGAAGTTAGTATTTGAAGTACAAATCTTGACTGTAATAATACAATAAAAAAGTTTCAATAAGTAAACAAAATGTAAAATAAAAATTTTAAATATATCTAATTAATTATACTAATACCTCAATATTATGCCTTGTTTCATAATGAATAGGCAATTTCATTCCATTACGGGCTAGCATGCCTAGAAATCCAACCAATAGTTGAGCCTCTTCACCAATTGGTTGCCTATCAGAGTTTGCAGATACTACAATACGCTCGTTAGGAGGTAGTGCAAATAATTCCTTCAAAGTTGTCTAGCCTCTGGTCCTCCGTTGACCATTGTTATTAACTGCAACAAATATAAAATATATTTGTAAAATCATAATACTTTTATCACTATACTCGAATTCTAAAATTGGAGTATATCATACCTGCATTCAAATTTAAAGCATAATAAATTGATGGGGTACTATCTAAACTTGGACCTCCCGTATTGTCAGATCTAATATCAGTTGAAGGGTTAAAAGTGACGGAGTTAGATCCTACAGTACGTTCATTTACCTTCAAAAGATTCAGTCTATAGCCAATATCTACAGGTACCATAGACGGTTTTGAACTAATATCTCTGATATGTTTTCCTTTCAACCTACTTCTCCGTATTGTAGCTTATCTATATCATAAAAGCGAATATAGAAAAAATGTTAGTTCAGAAGATATATAAAGACATAAACAATTTAAGAAATCAAAACCTACGATATATAAAGAACATTTTGATTTAATTAAATCAAAATATAATGTATGATTTAGAAAACAATAATTATACAATAGTGAATGTGACATTATTTACATACTATTATTTACTACATTATATCTTAAGCACTCAAATTATAGGTGCACGAAATTACGGTTCGTAAATGTCTTCAGTAACATCTTCGCGAACCCACTGAGCGTAAGTACTAGAGATATTCTCATCCAAGTTTTGTTCAACAAAAGGATAACATTCAATTCCATGTTCAACATTATCTTTGGTATCTAACCCCATATCAAATAAGTCTCTAGGTGTGTTTCGCAAAACAACAAACCAACCCAATTCTTTTGAATCTTCAGAGTAAAATATTTGTTTGACTTGAGATGAAAATACATAAGGTTCATCAAAGAGTTGTTGTCTAGTGTGAATTGATCGAGAAAAATTCACAAGTGTAAATCCGTACTGATCTTTCTTAAGGTCCCTCATACTATTTACATCTGCTCAATCACATCGAAATAAAATAACTTTTCACTTGCCATAATAATCCAACTTAATGATGTCATTAATCATGCCATAATAGTCAACATTTCCCTCTAAAAGGTGTGTGTCTCTAGCACTAGCATAGCTAATAGTTGATGAAGTCACAACAACTCTTGAATTTTGTGTACTTCTAAATCTCTCATAGGATTTTATGTGAAATCTAAATCCATTGATGATGAAACCTTTGTATCATTTCACAATCTGGTTCAAACTGTGTGAAAGACATTTCATCTCTTAACTAACAAGCCTTCCACTCCAAACCTATAAAAGTGGAATAAATATATATGTTATTAATGTTATAATTACCGTAAACATTCTATGTAGATAAAAAATAATATGAAGTATGGCATTGCTTAAAGTTGCTCTTAACTATTCATGAAAGTTTTCAGCAAATAACTTATCAATCTCTCAAGGATTTGATCGTCGATAACGTGCAAGATCTCTCAAATTATTTCTATACTCACTATAAAGCATCATGATAAAGTATTAACACTAAAAAAAAATATAATAAATTATGCCTAATGTAGTGAATAATTTCTTTGATAAACAACTTACGTGCAAAACGATTCAATTGAGTCATAATGAATAAGAATATATCGATGTGCTTGTGCCCAAGATTTATCATCTAACTTCACCAATTCAGCTTTGCCTATGGGTTGTTCAAAACTTTGAAAAAGATAATTGTAGGCTGTATCTGTATGCTGTATACCAACATTTCTCGAAGGTCTATTAAATTTTGTTTCAACATCTTCCAAATAACGAGAACAAAATGTCATACACTCTTCTACTAAATATTCTTCAGCAATAGAACCTTCTGGATAGCATTTGTTGTAACAATAAGATTTTAACCTCCCCAAAAACCTATAGCATAAAACATGAGTCATATGTTATTTTAAGTAGATTGGCTTGATAATAAATAAAAACGTAATCAATCTATTAACAAATAATACATTTCAATAGGATACATCCATCGATAATGAACCGGTCCTCTGACCTTTGCTTCATATGAAAGGTGGATAACCAAATGCATCATAATAGTGAAAAAGTTTGAAGGGAAATCTTCTCTAAATGGCATAAAGTAATCGCGACTCGATTTTAAACTTTGTCAAGCTTTTCCACATTCATACATTTCTGAAATAGAGATTTAAATATGTTACTCAATTCAATTATCATAGGAGTCACTTGCTTTGACATTGATGACCATAAAGCAATTAGAAGTAAGTCTTGCACCAAAATGTGATAATCACGTTACTTCAATGAAGAAAGTTTTCGCTCCTTCATATTCACACATCTTGATATATTTGACGCATAGTCATTTGAAACTTTGACATTTTTCAAAACCTTGCAAAACACATCTTTTTCAACTTTAAAAATTCTAAAATAAGTAGCAGGCAATCGATATTTGCCATTAGAAGCAACATCGGATGAAGGTTTGGGTGAATCTTGATATCAATTAGGTCAAGCTGACTCTTTAAGTTATCTTTGGATTTTCTATTCACATTAAAAATTGTTCCAATAAAATCAAATCAAGGTTATGGCATAATAAATTATATTTTCAATAAGGAAACTAAAAAAATATACTTTTTTTTCACAACTCATACTCATTGAGGTCATCTACTTCATTGTTCTCTTCATCACTTTAAACATTAAGATCACTAACTTCTTATGACTATCACCAATTTACTTAATACAAGGTCAAACACCTTCAAAGATGTCCCTCACTCTTTTTCTTGATGGAGTCATTTTTTTATATGTGAAATTGATATCTTTTAACTTTGACAAGATATTAAACCCACTAATGGGTAAAGACGATCTCTTCAACTCTTCAGTTTCATTAAAGAGATATTTTTTGAATCTAAATCGATGATTATCATCTAACCATTGACGATGTCCCATACAACAGAACTTTCTACCATTATGTAACCACATAGAACATATATGTGTAACACAACATGGACAAGCATAATGACTTTTTGTACTTCAACTAGATAAATTCGTATATGTAGGAAAATCGTTGATAGTCCATAATAAAGTAGCACGCATATTGAAATTCTCTGTTTTTGATACATCATAGGTCTTAACTTCTTCCTATAATTATTTTAACACTTTAATAAGAGGTTGTAAGTAGATGCTATATCATTCCCTGAACCTTTTTTCCTGAGAATTATCATAGATAATATAAATGATTGTTGCTTTATAGCAATCCATTGTGGTAAATTGTAAGGAATCAATACAACTGACCAAGTACTATAAGAAGTACTCATCATTTGGAATGGGTTGAATCCATCATATGCCAGTCCAAGCATAACATTTCGAGGATCAGATGCAAAGTCTGAAAACCTAGAATGACATTATTTCCATGCCAAAAAATCTACAGGATGTCTCGATGATCCATCATCCATCCGCTTCTTATGATGCCATCTCATTAAATTTACAATTGTGGAAGACATGTAGAGTCATTGAAGTCTTGGTATTAATGGAGAATAGTGTAAAACCTTAACATGATTCTTTTTGACACATACCTCATCATCATCATCATTCAACCTTTCATCGAGGTTTTTGTCGACCCAATAAAAAATACCATACAAATGATAAGATTCTTTATTTTTTTTATCCCCCCAATACAACATGCAATCATTGGGACAACTATGAATTTTCTCATATTCGAGACCTAAATCTTTGATCATCTTCTTTGATTCTTCACAAAATTCATGGATTTTTATAAAAAAAAAACATTTTTTTCATAAACTGTAATAATAAAGTTAGAGAATTTTCTGTCCATCCACATAAGCATTTCAAGTGAAAAAGTTAAACACAAAAAGACAACCTTGAATGCTTCGATCCCTCAAAAAGTTCTTCATTCATCTTCTCAAGCAACCTATAAAACCTAGATACTTCTCATCTAGGTTGTTGGTCACATACACATATCCCAGGTTCACTAAATTCATGTATTTCAACATTGAACTGATTAAATCCTTCATTTTGAGGAGAAAAATTATGAAAATTTTAATTATGAATGTTAAAAGTATCTCGTAACATGCCTTCAATATCATCTACTATAAAAAGATCATGTTGGTGATAAGGAGCTTTTGATGTTGAAATAACTGTAGTGAAATACCTTGAAAGTACAGACTCTTCATAAAAATATCAATTAACATATCTCGATAGAAATCAATACAAATTAAATGCTCATAAACAACTTTATGCATTTGTCACTCGATATTAGCACATTTCACACATGGGCATAATATCATATTATCTTCACTTGTATTCTCAAATGAAAAATTAAAAAAAATTTCACTTAATCTTTGTACTCTTGGCTTAATCTTAACTTTTACATCCAACTCTTATTCATTTATTACTTGCTACATTATCAAACCAAATGTATATAAAAAATTAATATGAAAACAAACATGTAGAATTGCATAGTTTACTATGTTTTAAATAAAAGATAATAACAAGACCAGTACTTACACAAAACGAGAACTTTTTGTTGTGAAATAATTTATCAGCTATAAGATATTATGATTGTTAAAACTCTACTACTAACATAGACCGCACCAAGAGTATTTGTACTTATGATTGACATAAGGTAAACTAAGGTAGGTTTTGTAAAAAAAAATTTTCACCAAAAAGAAAATCACGAATTGCAAAAGCTGAAAGAATAATCGAATGAAGTAAAAGCTAAAGTCAATAAGTTATGAATAGTCAAAATAGGGTTCTAAAAGACAATGCTCGAATACTAAAAGTGGAAGGAAAGGGAAAGTAAATTGTCCTTGGTCTGGAAAGAGAAATAGTATAATAATGAAGATGAAGCTTGAAGTTGGTGATTGGATGCGCTAAGTTTGGGATGATTTTTATTGGACAGGATTATGGAAGGCATTTACTAACAAAAAATGCCAACAATAATTCTTTCATACATATTTTTTGAATATATTATAGGTGCCTTGAACATATCATCACATAAATTCTAACATTGTTATTGAAGGCGTATATCCAACAAAGACACCTTTAATAATTTATATCATAATTTGTAGTTAATTACTGAAGGCGGTTGCAAAAAATAACGCCTTCAAAATTTTTTCACTAAATATTTTAAGAATTGTTAAATGCGTCTTCTACTGTCAAATGCCTTATATATACTGTCATACAAATTTTAACACTGTTATTGAAGGCATATATTTAAGATAGACGCCTTTAATAATTTCTATCATAGTTTGTAGATAATAACTGAAAGCGGTTGCAGAAAACAACGATGGTAATGGAAGGCGTTTATTAAAAAAGGTGCCTTTAATATACCACGATGGTAATGGAAGGCGTTTATTAAAAAATGTACCTTTAATATACCTTTAAACTTAGTAATCCATTAGTGAAGGCGTTTGTTAATAACAAACGCCTTCAAAAAATTTTCACTAAATATTTTAGAAATTATTAAAGGTATTTTCTACTGTCAAATACTTTTTATATACCGCTAAATAAATTCTAACACTGTTATTGAAGGCGTATATTTAAGATAGACACCTTTAATAATTCTTATCACAATTTTGTAAATAATAACTAAAGGCGATTAAAGAAAACAACGCCTTTAATAATTTCTCTCAAAAAATTTTTACGGATTTTTAAAGATGTCTTTTATTATAAACTACCTTCAATATACTACAATGGTAATAGAAAGCATGTATTAGAAAAGACGCCTTTAATATACCTTTAAATTTAGTAATCCATTAATGAAGGTGTTTGTTAATAATAGACGCCTTCAAAATTTTTCCACTAAATATTTTGGAAATTATTAAAGGCATCTTCTACTGTCAAATGCCTTCTATATACTGTCACACAAATTTTAACACTGTTGTTGAAGGCGTATATTTAAGATAGACGCCTTTAATAATTCCTATCATAGTTTATAAATAATAACTAAAGACGATTGCATAAAACAACGCCTTCAATAATTTTTTTCAAAAAATTTTCATAGATTTTTAAATGCGTCTCTTATTGTAAACGGCATTCAAGATACCATGATGGTAATGGAAGGCATTTATTAGAAAAGATGCCTTCAATATACCTTCAAACTTAGTAATCAATTAGTGAAGGTGTTTATTAATAATAGACGCCTTCAAAATTTATTCTTTTAATATTTTGAGAATTATTAAAGGCGTCTTCTACAGTAAAATGCCTTCTATATACCGCCACATAAATTCTAACATTGTTATTGAAGGCGTACATCTAAGAAAGATGCCTTTAATAATTCTTATCATAGTTTGTAGATAATAACTGAAGGCAGTTGCAAAAAACAATGCCTTCAATAATTTTTCTCAAAAAATTTTCACAGATTATTAAAGGCATCTTTTATTATAAACCGCCTTCAATAAATTGTTATAAGCTTTGAAAATCCATAATTTTTGAAGGTGATTTTTTTACTGAAAATGCGTTTTATAATTTTTAAGAATTATAAAAGGTGTTTTTTTATAAAAAAAAAAATACCTTTAATAAGTTGGTTGGATAATTTTAAAGGCTTATAATTAAATGCGCCTTTTTTTATAAAAATAACTTCAATAATCTTCAATAAAATTTTCAGGTGATTATTGAAGGCATTCTTTTATGGAAATGCCTTTAATAATTAATTTTATATTCATTTCCCTACTTTGAACATAGGAATTTGCAGAGGCCTGGTACACAGAATGACTAAAAGCTACTTTATTCAACTAAATAAACCAAACCCTTAAACACATTTCTAGCAGACCATTGCTTTCTTTCTCCTATTCCATGCCATCAACCTTTCAAAAATCATCGCTGCGAACCTCTATTTTAATTTGTAAATTTTTTTTTTAGTTTATTGTATTATTTACGCCTTCAATAGTCAAATTTTTGTTTTTTCAGTTCTTTAATATTGACATATGAGTTTATATACTTTCATTAACATCACAATCAGCATAGTCATCCAAGATTCTATTCATATTGCAAGTATGTTGTTTCTATGTAATACGCATTAAATATTGTGGTTTGCTGAACCTTGTTGACTAATATTGTATTGTCGAATGGTATTGTATGATATTAGGGGTCTGAATAATATTTCATGCTGAATGGTTTGTTGAACCTTGTTGTCTGATATTATTTTGCTGAATGGGTTTGAATGGGGACTAAATGATGTTTTTGAGTAGTTTGCTGAAGGGTATGTATGAACACATTGCTGAATGGTGTGCTAAATATTATTTTTGTACATAGTATGGTATTGGTTGTATTAAATTAAGTACAATGATCAATTTAAAGGGTCATATTGTGTAATTCGTATAATTATGATCAATATTGTAGGTAATATAGACTTCGAACAACATCATTCTCCTTCTAATGAACATGCAAAAGAAAGAAGTGTAGGCCAAAAAAGAAAAAGAAGAGGCCCAAATAAACCAATCAAAGTGACTGACACAAAAATTCATGTTGACTTCAATCAAAGTGGGCAACCTGTGTCGGAAAGAGCTACCAAGATGGCTACTCATATTAGAGCTATCGTCCGTCGGAGGATTTCAATTACGTACATCGATTGACGATAAGTTTCTGATGATCTAAAAGATGAGATATGACAGTCCATTGTGGTATATTTATTCAACTATTTCATAAAATTTGTTATATGATCATTTAATTGAAATTCAATGTGTTGATACTATTTGTGTTAATATATTTAAGAACGGTTCAACGTCCCAATTGAGTGTAAAAAGATTGTGTTACAATCTGCTAGGAAAGCTTTCAGAGACTTTAAAAGTAGATTAACAACCTAATATATTTTATTGCTAGCTGGTGAAGGTGATGTTTTGACTGTTCCACCTATGGCATATGCAGATGTCATAAGTGTTAAAGATTGGATAAATTTTGTTCAACATCAGCTTTCAGAAGATTTCTCGGTATGCAAACCCATTACCAAATTAGTCCAAGTTTATAAGTCTGTATACAATATAGCATTTTATCTTCATATGTAATTGACGTAATTTCTTGATTTTGTAGAAAATCAAAGAACAATATCGGGACATTTGAGCCAAACAGCAATATCACCATCGGACAGTAAAAAAAAGATATGCAACTGTGAAATATAAGCTTATATGTATTCGTACAGTTATTTTATACTCATTAATGAATATTTATGAACATTCATTTCATACATTCTGATTTTTTTTTGTGATAATTTAATAGGAATCGATGAGATCAAACATAGAAGTTTTTAGATGGGATGTCTGAAAACAATGACATCGACGAAGGATGGATCCTTCGCAGATGAAACAACCGAGGAAATGGCAAAAAAAATTGTATGTATAACTACTTTTTTGATATAATGTATGGTTGGCATTATGATTGTATGCATGAATGTATACTAGCTTGTGTAGATTTATTCTAACAGTCCCGTTTATTATTGTCTTTTAGGATGATTATGTTGCAAAGTAAAATCTGGTGAACTGATAACCCAATATGGCAAAGATCTTTTGTCTTTAGCATTAGGCGCTAAAGAAAGGCCTTGTCGAGTTCGTGGGGTTGATAAATTTATCTTGTCATCAACGTATTTTGGTAAACAACCAAAAACCTCACGAATGAGAAATGCACAATATGGAGCAATAATTGAGCAACAGCAATAATAAATTAATGACCAGGAGCAACGCCTCAATGACCAACAACAAAGACTCACTACTTTGAAGTCCATGTTGGCAGTAATGCAGCATGTTATACCAATACCCCAGCCTGATAGCATCGTCCCCATACGAGAAGCTTCCGTTGCAAGTAACGAAGTTATCCCATCATCCGCTACCACCTAAAAAGTATGATATTGTTTATAATTTAAATATTAATTTGTTTATTATATTGATTCATTTGGTTGTTAATACTTATATTTCATTAAATATTGTAGGAGGATGTACAGACTCAAAGTCTGACCCTTGCCCAGGCTTCCATGAATGAGTTAACAAAATATTCACTTGAAAATTATACCGGTGAAAACTTCATATCCATTGAGTCTAAGGAAGACTTATTTGATAAATAATCATATTCTTTTATTGGTGTAGATGAGGTGAAAGAATTTTGTGAAATAGATGAATTATCAGTTGTTGAAATCGTTACTTATATGAAGTTAGCTTATAAATACAAATATGCACATTTAATATGTAGTAAGTTAGTATTAGGGTGTAATACTAACCAGCAGTATTGATTGTTATCGTGTAGCTTCCTATACAGAAGGCTGAAGGAGAGACAGTTGACAAACAGATTTAGATTCATTAACCCCAACTTCATTAGTAAGCAGAGTGGCACAGTCGTTTATTATGCTAATCATGTGACCTATGCATGAAAAGACTAGTTGATTATTATTTGCTCATGTATAATGCGCAATAAGCTATATTCCAACCTTACTTACTCCAACTTGCTCCATTCTATAATTCGATGTGTATTCTGAGTATATCATTATTATTATTTTGCAGTCATCATTTAGTGCTTATTGTGATTGACACCAAATCCTTAACTCCATACTTTCTTAATTCAGTTAATCCAATGGCGATGCCTAACCCTGATATTCAAACTTTTATAAAAAGGTATTACAATACTTTATTATATTATATATGTTCTGTTTCTTCATAAGAAATTTTATTTATGTTCCTACTAATTTTTTTTCTTTTCAATTTAAGGTAATGTCTGCATTCAATAAGAAGATAAAAAAACTGAAATAAGTGTCATTACCGATAAATGTCAAATTTATTCTTTTAATGTTGAGTTTGTGTAGATAAATATTTTCTAAACCGACTCAATTTAATTTTTAGGTACCTCATCAATCCGGTAATACTGAATATGGATATTATGTCCTTCGTTTTATACAGGAGATAGTGTTACATGATTTTATGATCACACCATTCAATGTTAGTATAAATTTCATAAACTCGTTATATATTCAAAAAATAAAATGGTACATTATGTTCTCATTTCTTAACATTTACTTATGATATTATTTTTAGTGGAAGGGTCAAGAAAGCTTAACGAAAGAGGAGCTGGATGAAGTCCGTAAAGAATGGTGTGATTATGTATTGTCATTTATCAATGTTGATAAACTTTCAGGTTAGACATTGTTGGTTGAATGCAAATATATACAGAACAAATTGTTATAATGTTTTTAACATGCCATGTTGAATGGAAACTTTAAGTTTGTACATTGGAGGTATTGGTTTAATATTATTGTTATACTTAATATGAATACATTGTGTACTTATTAAATTACTAAGTATGATTATTTCAAAAAAGTATATTAATATGACAACGTTATCAGTTTTAATTTCAGATGTGTGGTCAATTTTTTGAAATACAACAATGTTCATTATGCAAATTCTAAAATATAATTCATAGTATCATATATATAAACCAAATGTTTTATGGGCATAAATATACAACTGACAACAAACATTTTTTTGGGCATAAACCTACAACTGACTTTATATATAAAGTATCAATTATGTTTTATTGATGCAATTAATGAAGGTATTTTTAGCAAGAAAATGCTTTCAATCACCCCTAACAGCAAACATTAAATGCATTTTTTATCAAAATCGCCTTCAATAACCCTTCAGAAAATTATTGTCTGGAATATTAAAGGCATTTTGGGCAAAAAATGCCTTCAATAATACCAACTAAAAATTAATCGAATGGATTATGAAGGATTTTTCCTACGGGTAACCCTTTCAATAATCCCAACAAAATGTTTATGAAGACGTTTTTAGATATAACCACCTTCAATAATCCGACAATTAAAATTTATCGTTGGAAATATTAAAGGCGTTTGGAGCCTAAAATGCCTTCAACCATCCCATCTAAGTTTTATCTATGAAATATTAAAGGCATTTCTTGTAAAACCACCTTTAAAAATAAAAAAAAATTACTGATTGGATTATAAAAGATGAGTTCAACCAAAAACGCCATCAAGAATCGAGTCCATATTTTTGCTATCGATTATTAAAGGCATCTCTCCACGAAAACATCTTCAATATTCTATGAAAATTTTTTTAAACCAATTGATGAAGGTGTTTTTGTCAAGAAAACGCCTAGACTAATCAATAACAAATAATTTGTGCCTAAACCAAAAAAAAGGTTAAAGGACGGATCGAACCAACAACCTTATGGTAAACATCCGTACAATCCAAACAATTTGATAACTTAATATTGAAGGAATTTTTGTAAAAAATAAAAAGAATTTAATAAGCTTGGGAAATTTTTAGTCTAAATATTAAAGGCGTTTCTTGTAGACAACGCCTTCATTAATCTTATACAATTTTTTATTACTTGATTATTAAAGGCGTTGTCTGTCAAAAATATGCCTTAACTATTCACCGAAACTTTTAATAAAAAATATTCAAGATGTTTTAGTCGAGAAACGCCTTTAATATCAAGTCTTAGGTGGCGTTTATAAGTAACAACGTCACTATTTGAATATTTAGTGACGTTTGGATAATAAACGTCCGAAATTTTATAAAAATACAGAAGCTAGCAGCATTTGTAAGTCAAATGCTACTAGGTTTCCAAATTCAATGGGCTCAATTAGTATATTTCTGCTTTGAGCATTGATATATTAATTTGATTATTGAAATTTCGAGTAGAAATTATAACTGGCTTGGGCATTTTGGGTTATATGGTCCAGGCCTGTCTTCTTTGCACTTCAAGATTCGTGGCCAACATGACCGTGATAGTTGCAATCAGAAGCCTTGCCCGATTGCTATCTGTAGGGAAGAGGCCAACAAAAGAAGAAAAACTTTTATTTTTAGAGTGTATGGAGCAAATGGCTGATAAATCTTGGTTCGTTAAGTAATGGTTTCAAGTAAGCAAAAGAATTGTACCAAAATTTGGAGATATGATTTATAGCTTCAAGTGGTTAATCATTTGTACTCGTTGCAAGGATTATAAAGTAAGAAAGGTTAAGTTTGCATTATGTAAGGATATTTGAAGTTCTTGGTAAAGTGAAAAAGAAAAGTTCAAAATAAAGAATATTGTCACTTCTGATGTCTAGTGTACATAATGAATCTATGTTAAGAGAATATCTTGGTAGAAGTTATATGGTTGGATATGAGTATTTAGAAATTCAAGATGATATTAGTTTTAACATATTGAAAATATTTTTTTTTTGAATGATTAATTGGAAAGAACAAGTTTTGAGGTAAAATGATTATTTTTGTCAAAGTTTAATGAAACAAGAATATGGGAAAAAAGTGATTTCAGTAATGAAAGAATAAGATATGGATGTAAATCAAGGATGAAACTTTTATAAGAAGGGGAGAATATGATACCTTAGCCCCAATAATAATTGGGCTAGACTAATACCAAAGCCCATCAATTTATTAAAAAACTGATTAGTAAATGAAAAAGGGTTGAGGTATTAAATGAAAAAAAACCTAACTATGGAGAAACAGAAAAAAAATAAGAGTTCTTATTCCTCATCTTTTTTAAGGTTAGAGAATATGAAAAATCAAGTTGACGATTCAAAATCTACAATCAAGTTAATCCCCTAAAGGTGAGTATTGCCCTCTTTTTATTTAAGAAAAAAATATCATGTTGATTGTTATTATTTGGAGTTGAAGTTTTGAGAGAAAAATCAAGAAAATTATTAAATCTTTCATTAATCTTCATAATCTATTTGGGTAAATTACTGAGCTTTGTTTATTTTATACTTTTAAGATTTATTGATGATTATTGAATAGAGTTTAAAGGCTGAAAGTGGGGATTTGGATTTTTAAAGATTGAAGGAGAAATTTTGTTTTTATATGAGATGCTATAATCTGTAATAGTGAATTAAAATAGAATTCTGTATTAATAGATAAATTATTGCTATGATTATTATATACCGTTGGAAAGCATGTTGAATCTATTTTCTAATGAAAGAAACAAAAGTCAAATCTGAGTTTTCTATGAAGAGTTGTCTAATTTTTAATTAAGGATATGCAGACTATAAGGTAGCAGCATCAAGGTTGAATTACGAAAATTGTCTTAATTATTATACAAGGATTTATAGATTAGGCCATACATGTTTGGAAAGCTTATTGAGTCTACTTTCTAATGAAAGAAGCGGAATTGAATTTGGAGTTTCCTATAAATAAATACGTAATTTTTATAAGAAGGTATACAGACTATCTAGCAGCAGCATCTAATGTGGATTGCAAAAATTGTTATAATTAATCCAAAAAGAATCACAAGATGGGTTGGATATGGTTAGAAAGCTTATCAAGTCTAGTTTCTAACGCGTTAAAGAGATTTTAATTTTGATTTGTATATATTGAGATATGATTGTTTTAATGAAAAGAGATCGTGCTATCAGTATTAATTAGTTGAGTTAATCATTGTGTAACTTAGTTGATTTTTATATAAATAGTCTAAAAAAGAGTTGATTATTTTCTGTTATGTTGAAATTATCTTGAATAGGCTGTTAATTATTTAGAGAGAAAAACTAAGTGGTGAAATTAAAAGAAGGTAAGTAGAATCTCACACACTTTACTTGTCTTCAAATTTGTGTGTATATATAATATATATTTCTAAATGAATGAATGTTTTATTTCATTATTTTCGATGTATGAAAATAGGATCAAGCATATGATTATTTTGTTCTTTTGTTATGTAAATGATGGATCATGCTTATAAATGAAATGAAAAAATAATTTATGTTTAAATAATGATTTTATGATAGCTATATTTTTACATCCCTGGGAAGTGGGATCATCGACATCAGAACTAGTTTTACGACCCTGACTAATGGGTTATAGTAGTTAGCAAAGACATGATCATACGACCCTGCTAAGGGTTATAGTAGTTAGCGTAAGGTTTTGGCTAGCGGATTATAATAGTTAGCAATGATCATGATGATGAAATTGTTGATACGGCCAATGTCACAGATTATAACAGTGATAGTAGCTAATGATAAACGAATGATAATAATGATTTATGATGATTTTAAACATTGATCCATGATTTGTATCAAATTTGTATTTGACCGTGTTTTGTGATTTATAATTGATGAATTGACATGTTTTGATATTAATTTATGAATTTGTGAAATGTTTGACAGAACAATGATCTTGAAATGTTTTGACAGTATGATTTGATGATTATTTTGAATACTCTATATGATACGTATGAAAACGATATTTGATCCGATAAGATGTGTGAGCTTATATTTGCTGAGCTGTGGTTTGTTCATTCTCCTTTTACTTTTTTTTTTTATAGATGAGTAAATGATAAGTTTGCTTAGTTTTGTGAAAGCTAAAAGATCAAATGGGAAAGATTACTTAGTCGTCAGAGACAATGTTGGCCAATGAAATCTTATGAAATGATTTTGTATTTTTATATGGTTTGTATTTGGATATATAGAGATGCATCATTAGTTAGATTAAATATATGAATTTTACTTGACAGACTATATCATTTTATTAAAGAATTTTATAATAGTTAAGAAAAAAACCTTTGTATTACTTTGGGGTTTATTTCTAGGTAATATGACCGTACTATATCTCAGTTTCGGGGCGTTACAGTAACACCCCCAATCCCACATCGGAAAGATGTGTGAATAAGAAATGATACATATGTAAAGATCTAATCCCAAACTTGTGAGGCACATTTTGTGGGATAAAACAATGAGACCTTCGGGTCAAAGCGGACAATACCTCGCAGGTTGAATGCGGGTCTCCACAAATGGTATCAGAAAGGTCATCACTCGACAGTCATGGGAGTCACTAAGTGCTACACGGAGGTCATCAGTCGGTGGTCGTGGGAGTCACTAAGTGCTATACGGTGGTCTGGTGTGATCTTGGTCTTATGGATGGATTCGACTTGACAAAGACCTCAAGCATTAAAGGCGGGAAAATTGTAACGCTCCCAATCCCACATCGGAAGGATGTATAGATAAGGAATGATATATATGTAGAGACTTAATCTCAAACTTGTGAGACGCTTTTAGTGGGATAAAACCGTAAGACCTTTGGATCAAAACAGACAATACCTCACAAGTTTGGTACGGATCTCCACAGATATTTTTTGATGCGCTTAACCATGCATCCATAGTTGACGGGCTTAAACTCGCTGAACAACATGGGGGAGTCGAATTTTTCGTCTATAAGCACTGTGATATGTCTCACCTTGATGCTCTCTTGTAGGTTCTTTTTTTTACATTAACATTTTCGTACTCTTTTTGACGCTTCCATTCTTATGCATTACAACCATATAACAATAATTTTCTTTTTTTTGTTTTTCTAAAATTTTGACAGAACAAACTGTAAAATGAAGAGAAAAGTAGTGGTGACAGATAGGTATGTCAAGTTAACTATTTGAATTTCTTCTTTCAATTTTCATTGGTATTTTAGTTGAGAGAATTAAATATAAATCTTGAAAATGGCGAATCAAGATTTGATCAAGTCTATCTTCTTTGAACAGCTTGTTCAGTATGGATGGAGACTTCGCACCCATGGTTGAGCTGGCTCAGCTTCGCAAGAAGCATGGATCTTTGTGGGTCCTTGATGATGTAAGTCCTTCCTAAATATTCAATTCTTTATGGAAATTATAAAAAAATTTCGCTATAGTAGGATGTTTGTCTTCTAGACTAACTGAATCCTCTACTTACATAACATGAATAGATTTGGTATACAGACTAAGAACTTGTTTTGTTGACTCAAGGATCAATAATACTTATCATATGGTAAAAAATTTTCAACTTTCAGGCTTATGGAACATTTGTTTGGGGCAAAAACGGTGGGCGAATAGCTGGGGAATTCAACTGTGGAAACGATATTGACATAAGCGTCGGCACTCTGAGTAAGGCAGCATCTTCCCTTGGAGGGTTCATAACATGCAGGAAATAACTTCAGCATATATATATTATATGTTCAGACTTCAGAGTGACCAAGGGAATTGCAATTTCCTTCTACAAGGAAGTCTCTAAAATGTTGAAACAGCCTACCAATGTGGAATTATTGAATGTGATTTAATTTGTGACATGAACAGCAAAATCTGGAAACAATTCATCCAATCAAGGGGTCGTTCTTTTATATTTTCAACAATTGCGCCGGTTCCCTTAGCCGCAGCCTCATATGGTAAAGTTAAACATTCCTTTTCCTAATTAGTTATAATTCTTCTATATATCTACCTGATTACTGTAGCATTCTTCTGCTGCAGACTATATTGAGTGCAACGTATGAATCAGCCTCGGTCACGGTGGAAAAAAAAAGAATCATGGCGTAGGATGGAAATTCGAAAACGGATGCAAGAGTTCCAAGCTCTAACTGGAATCCCAGTCACAAGTCAAATAGTGTGTGTTATAATAGGAGACGCAGAGAAGACATGCAAAGCGAGCCAGTTTGTTCTCTTTCACCTTTTAGTCAATTTCTCTTTCTCTTTTTCACTGATTATGTTCATCACCATATAGCTTCTAACACCGTAAATTGCCATTGATTAATCAGGGAATTGTTGGAATCCGGTTTCTATGTCGTGCCAGTCGGCCCCCCAGCAGTTCCTCCCAACACCGCAAGGTTAGACAAATGCTACATACACATAATCTTGTTGCATTTTTATGTATGTGTGTGAAATTTATGTATTTATTACGTGAATTTTTTTTTTCTCAGATTACGAGTGACTTTGACTGCGGTGCATACAACAGAAGATATAAAAAGGCTTCTAGCTATACTATCTGACTACGTTAAGTTTCAAGTTCCCAGCAGCAATAGCTCCAATTTAAGTGCCAGGCTTTAGAATACGTGTGATTGGTTTGGATCATAAACATGGATTCCTTATTGTTTATTATCAACAGAATAATGGTGTTACTTTCCTGTATTATCTTTAATGTGGTTGGAATGTCTCTAAATACATGTATTTGACTCCCTCAAGTACTTTGTGCTACCGTAATTCTTTCCTTGTTATCTTTCATTAACATAATAAACATCCCAACGAAGCTTCTTCTGTTAAGCAACAATGTTATGAATTTACAAACCGGATGTTTCAATTAAATTCCAGTATAAATTTTATATTAGATGATAAGATATGGTACTTTTCTTCTAGACTCTCATAGGATTATTGTCCATGGAAGAACTAGGAATGAAGAGAGCCAACCACATTCACTGACACACGATGAGATGAGGATTAGGAGTGGGTAACATGTTTTTTCCACTAAATCATTAGCATGTTTCATTAGATTTAATCTAATCATGTAATGAACAGACCATGCAGCAATGATCGCAACATGTTGTCCTACAATCCTGATTCCTGACAACCCCACCACCCAAAAAGGACAAGTTTAGTAACATTGAGAAATAAAGCAATCATTTTCTTACCTACAAGCTGCTAGAATTACATAAGCAACACTTTTTCTTCAAAACCAAGAAACCCCAACAAAGAAATTTACTCATTAAGAACATACCAATATATATTTTTGTCACAAATGTAACAAAGAAACAGTAAGATACGTCCTAAGGAGCAAGAAGTGACGAGAAACTTACGTCTTCAAGTTGGGTCTAAGCTTGTTAACCCATCTAAGACGACAAGATTTTCCAAAAGTCCCATGGATAGAAGGGAGCCTCAGCACTTCATGGCCCTTTCTTTATGTATGTTCCGTCACTTTGTCTGTCCATATCAAGAATTTGCACTTCTATTAGTACTTAATAGCAAATTCAAAACCCAACGTTAAATTCCCTGCTTTTTGGTTTCTCTTTCATTTTGTTTCTGTGAATCATATAAGGTAATTGGCAAATGAAACCAAGGCAATCTTCCCAAGTCATCAACAGCATTCCTTTCAACCTCTCAAATAATGACAGGTCATAACACCCTTTGGAATTTACAGAGGATTCGTCCTCCCACTCTTCTTTTATGTGACAGTTATGACGGTTAGTGACATTCAAATCACGTGATTAAAATCACAAAAAAAACCCCTGGCTTTATCCTCAAAATAACACAAAACCCAAATGGGTATCACTCACAAGTCACAAGGTTGTTGATTGGCCTGTCACCCACACGTGGTACGGCAATCAGTGACGCTAGCCTTTACAACCTTCAACTGCATGTCCACTATTGTTCCTTGGAACAGGATACTCAGCTCGCTGTTTCAAATGGCTCCCAGGAATCTGTCCATTTCACTTGTACATCTCACTTTTCTTGACTTTCGTGATATGGGTTTTGACCTTTTGTCCCTCTTGTTCTTTTTTTGTAGAAATGTTGTACCTGTTGATAGCCGTGGCTCTTATCAGCCAAAGGATAACATGGTGCTTAACAAGGGGATTTGTTCTGAAGCCAATTCAACGAGTAACACGATTAAACAAAAGCGCCAAATTTCAACGGCTTCAAAGCATCAAAGAGTCAAAGTAATGTTCGGGTTGAGGTGCACCAAACCCGAATGCTTCTGACCCAGTCTCTCAATTCGGACCTTCTGAAATGTAGAAATGCCAAACTTTATATTTCATCAAAACAATAACCCCAAAAAACAGGGAAAAACCATGTCTTTGTCTTGTCTCTAAACTGGGTATCTTCTTAATTTAAAACACGGTTTAGGGCCTTCAATTCCAGCTCAATTAAAAAAAATCGTGTCTTTTATCTCAGAAATCCCATTTCTTAAACAAATCTTATGTAAAAAAAATACTTTTTAATCTAATAAAATGGAAATAAACGGAGGTGCTTGTAATTCTGAGGATAAACGACGAAATGCACAGGTTGAAGGTGAAGCATCCGTTTTGAGTTCGAATGTACTGTTGGATCACGTTGGAGAGGTTACTCTCACTCTTCATTCGGATGGGTTATCTTGGAAATCACTTGATTCCTTCGATAATGTAAGCTTCCTTTATCTAGTATATTTACATGTACACGAATTAATGTAACCACTCACATTCAAATTTTGATTTTTTTCATATTGTCATGTCTTTTTAATGTTTATTTCTGATGATCGTGTAATGTAGTTTTGTTTTCACTGATCCTAATTTCCTTTTTCTTTTTTTTTTTATTTGTCTTTTTGAAGTTTATTAATTTTGTATTTATTTTGGATGATATGAGAATGGGCTTTTGTCTCTTTGCCATTTCCCTTCTTGAACTGTATGAGCTGAGATACCCTTTGATTGTTGAGAAAATACATTGACTTATGGTTTAAGGTAGGTTGGTTTTGATTAAATATTTGATGCTTTTCCTGGTTGTTTCCATGCATTTTGATTGTTTTCCGCATCTTTGAGTTGGGTTTTACACAAAATATGGTGTCATATTTGGCTTCTGATGGCTTCTTTGTGTTTACTGGAACAGGGTGCGTCAACTTGTTTGGGAATTAAATTTGTTCCTGAAATCGCAACAGAGTTTAAACTCTCTGATATCTATGCTGTAGAGTTAACTGACAGTGATATGATTCAAGAATCAAATCTTACATGTGCTGGGGAATGTTTCTTGGGGAATGACTCTGATTATTCTGAGGTTTGCTTTTACTTCTGTTCTTATTTGTTTCCTTTTCATACAATGATAATATTTCTCAGTGATTCATCTTCCTTATGATGCAGATGAACCACTTTGCAGTGCATTCCTTTCAAAAGTCTAAGTCACAGCCTTGCCTTTGGATCTTGGCCATGTACACTTTTGGTCACAAGGACTTGCAGACATGTCAGATGTGGGTGAATAAAATTAATGATTCTCTAAATAAGGAAGTTGGGAGACCAAAGAATCTTCTGGTATATGTCTTCTACCATTTGTGAAAAGTTTTGTGTTTTACGATATATTTCTAGTCACAAACTGAAGAGAATTTAGTAGCAAGATCTTTTGTTTTATTTCCCCTTAACTAGGTATTTGTTCATCCAATGAGTGGGAAAGCAAATGGCTGGAGGACCTGGGAAACTGTGGCTCCTATATTTTCACGTGCTAAAATAAACGCAAAGGTAAGCTTTCATAATGAATGCAGATAGATGTTTCTTGCATTATAAGCATTGCAGTGTTTAGTTGGATGATTAAATATTGTATTTTCTTAATTTTCATTTTGCTTATTACGGAAATTTAAACACATTAATCCGAATTATAGAGGTCCAAGTAATACCTGAGTCAAGCATGTGAAGCTATCCCACAATAACTATTGTTTCCATTTCAGGTGATTGTAACACAGAAAGCAGGGCATGCATTTGATGTGATGACATCTATTTCAAACGACGAGCTGAATTTATATGATGGTGCTGTAGCTGTTGTAAGTGTTTGCATACCTGCATGTCATGATGTCATATGCATCTTTCCTCTACTAGAGTAGTTATACTAAATTTACCTCATAAAAGGTAAGTTGTTAAGTTGATGGAAAAGATAAAAGCATTTCAACTTCAGGTTTATGTTTTCAGAGTCTAAGTGGTACTACATGTAGTCCAAAGCTTTTTGTAGGTTGTAACTGCTCTGAATGTCATAGTTCTATAATTTTATACCCCATTTTGGGGTGGTCTTGGTTCTGCTCGCTGTTTTTTAGTAATCTTTAATCTGTGATAAGTTTATAGTATTTTCCATCTATAAATATATATATGAATTTTGCATTTTTTTCTTTTTGATTTGCAGGGTGGTGATGGTTTCTTCAATGAGATCCTTAATGGCTATCTTTCTTCAAGGCATAAAGCTCCTTTCCCTCCTGCCCCTTCAGATTTCCTTGACGCTCTGGGGAATGATGTCAACTCCTTAGTTCACTGTCAAAAGAAAGCAGGCTTTGAGACTCATCACAACAAAGAGAGTGATCCTTTCCTCCCGAGCTTGGAACATAATGAATCTCAATTTTCTCATTTGGGTGTGTATCATAATAACTATATTTCCATAAAAGTTAAATTTGTGGTTGTTCTGTTTATCTTGTATAATCATGTTGGCATCTATTTACAGGAACTAATGATGGTTCTCACTCCGTAGGTTAGTTTTTACCATATCTTTACAAACTACAGTAATGATGGAACTCTGTTGTTTGTCCCTCACTAGTTGTGGTATTTGTAGATTATCTACATATATCAATGCTTGAAACCTGAATAAATTTTTTATATATATGCAGATAAAGAAATTGAGTATTCGCTCCCTAATCGGAAGTTTAGATTTGGAATAATTCCTGCAGGTTCAACGGATGCCATTGTGATATGGTATATTCTTTCATCCTTATGAGTTTTCCTGCTTTATGTTTCTTTTATTTTTAGACTCCGCATAGCAGAGTTAGTTCTGTAGCTGAGCATGCATGTAGCAGGCTTTTTGGGTCACTATTTTTAATGTTTGTACTCAGAATGGAGTCCAAGTATTAGTGCCTAATTTTAAAATCTCCTTTTGATATGGATACTGCCTTAAGCTTTGACATTTTTGCACTAAGTGGCTGCTCACAGTGGCTAATGGTGATAAAGAGCATTAAAGAAATAAGTGACCACTGACTGGATGACTGGATGACATTTTTAAGTATTAAGAGCTGCCACTTATGCTAAGGACGTAAGTCTTAGGAGCTGTTATGCTAAGTACTAAATGTTGGGATTTATATCCATATCACCTGTCCCAGGACCTTGCTTTGGTGTAATTATAGATACATAATAACATTTCCTTTACATGTCACATCTCTTTAAGGAAATAGTATGTGATTTCCACAGCTACTGCTGATTGCAAAACCATGGAGCTAATCATGGGTGTCGTACTTTTTTTACTTTAACAGTTTTTTTTTTTTTTGTTTCTTTCTCGCAGCACCACCGGCATTCGAGATCCTATAACATCTGCACTACACATTGTCCTGGGTAAAAGGGTGTGCCTTGATGTTGCTCAAGTTGTAAGATGGAAAACTACTTCTACCTCAAAGGTTGAACCTTATGTACGCTATGCGGCTTCTTTTGCTGGGTAGTTTCTTGTTATAACTAATGTCATGGATCTATGAAAGTGTTAGCATTTAAATGTTCTGGGTCCAGAACTTGGTACTATTTTACAATTTTCTGTTCGATATACAGGCATAGATATATCTGTACATGTGTAGACATGTTGCTGAATGCATGTTTGTTAGCTAGTTAATAACCTTTCAAGTATGGTCAATGGTGATGACATTTGAGCAGGGTCAGCAAAATTGAAACGCATTCTAGTGTGCTCATGTTCTTTTGTTGCTCCATATATAATTACCCTGATGGTCTCTTAGCAACTTATTGCTGAAATTTTGTCAGGTATGGATTTTATGGAGATGTCATTACAGAGAGTGAAAAATACCGGTGGATGGGCCCCAAACGGTATGATTACGCTGGAACAAAAGTGTTTTTGAGACACAGGTAATGAGTTTGCAGACCAATGAAGCTAGGTTTTGGTGTCATTCAATAAGGAATTCATTGTTGGCTTCAATTTGTTACAATTTATAGTTATAGAAGAACTGCAGTTAACTCTGAAATTTGGAACAATAAGAAAGATTTTCCTTCTAAAGATAGCATTTTTCTTTCAGATCTTTAACCTTTTGTCATTAGTTTTAAGCTTGAGATTTCCCTTCCCAAGGGCCTGTCTTAGGATCATTGATTTCTTGCAAATGCTGCTCATTTATATGTGGTAGTTAGACCATCATGCTAAGTTATGGTAAACTTTTGTCTTCATTAAGGTCCTATGAAGCGGAAGTAGCTTACCTGGAAGTTGGTTCAGAAACAATTAGTTCAATTCCAGATGGAAGTAGGCTGTTTGGTAAGGTGTGGAGCTTGAAACGAAAAAAATCTGAAAGAATAATTTGCCGAGCAAATTGCAATGTGTGTAATAAAAAGCCAGTTTGTTCTTCCACAAGAAGTCCCCCTGCAACACCTTACATGATTTCACAAGAAACAAGATGGCTTAAATCTAAAGGGCGTTTTCTTAGCGTTGGTGCTGCCATAATGTCTAACCGAAATGAAAGGGCACCTGATGGTTTGGTGGCCGACGCACATCTTTCAGATGGTTTCCTGCATCTTTTATTAATTAGAGACTGCCCTCATGCATTATATCTCTGGTAATACAAAGCACTCACATTCATACTTCAGAAAACTGTTTTCAGTGATGACTCATGTTCAAAACCTACAGGCACCTTACGCAGCTAGCAATGAAAGGTGGAAACCCCCTGAATTTCGACTTCGTGGAACATTACAAGGTATATTTTCTTGCCATGTCTTGTCTTTCTTGTGTTCCCAAATATCTCTTTTGTAGCCATTGTTAACGTTATCTCCAGACCCCAGCTTTTACATTCACTTCCTTCGGCAATGAGAGTGTCTGGAATCTGGATGGTGAGCTTTTTCAAGCACACAAATTTTCAGCGCAAGTGTTTCGAGGCCTGGTTTGCTTATTCGCATCCGGTCCTGAAGTTTAGTAGGAGAAATAGGAAAGATGGTCTCATCAAAGCAGTAAAGGATTCAATTTACACCATTACAGGCCACAAAGAGTTCATCAGAGTTAGCTGATACCATTGCACTAGAAATTGGTATGGTCGTGATGGAGGTTTGATCCAGCATTGTACATCATGTATGAGTTTTATTTGGTAATAAATTCTCCATTTTGCATCACTTTCTACCGATTTAATCATTTTTAATTTGCTATCAGCCCCGACACTCTGTTTTAATTATAGATTGACCCTCAGGAAAACATTTCAATACAATTTGGTAGAAAGGGATGCAAATTTAATTTCAAGAATTAATGCTGGCATTTAACAATTTTTGGTGAAACATTACAAAATTGGGGATGACACAGAAATTGAAAACAAAACTAGTACTGAAGTCATAGGGGTTTTTATTAGACCTGCTATTGCTTAAGGAGCAAGGAAAGCTTTATTAGTTTATTGTTTGAGTATTTATTATTAATAAAATAAAATAAAAGATTTTTATCAAGAAATTATAATAATTATATAAAAATTAATATATATTTTTAATTAAATAAGTAAATTTAAATACGAAATATTTTTAAAACAAAAAATTTTTAAATATTATATTTTTTTAATAATCACATTTTTTAAATTTAAAAATAAAAAAAATTCGAATACCATATTTTTTAAAAATTATATTTTTTTCAAAAATTAAAATTTCACGAAGTAAACGAACTCTAAAATAAAAAATAAAATTAAAAATTTAATATTTTGCTAACAAATAATCATGAGCACCGACTGTCGACAAAATATAATAATTCTCCCTTATTATTCTAAAAACGAGAAAAATGCCAATATGATTCATGTCATTTCATGCCACATCACGTAGATGCAATCAAACACGGCCGCGTCGTCAACTTATTCCCACCGACCAAATGGGTCCCACTTAACTTCGTCCTTGCCCTCTGTGGTCTTACAAAAAGCAACGTTATTCGTTACCAACAACGTAGCCTTTTCTGCCTTGGAACAACACGTCACTGTCTTCCTCTTCTTCTGACCTGGAAACGGTACTGTTACAAAAAGCTTTTCTTTTCTCTCTCCCATCTCCAAAGAAACGCACTTTTTCTTCACCGTGAAAAGGGAGTGGCTTTATCATTTCTTTGAATTCACCATCTCTCTTGATTCGCTTCTTTACGATCTTTCATTCAATACCGAGACCCGGATTTTCTTTTCCTCAATTCCCAATCAAAATTCAGTATTACCCAGAAACAAATTTTCATTTTTCTTTTTTATCATGCTTTTCTTGAAACTTTTCCTTCTCTTTTCCTTCTTCTCCTTCACTTTCTCTCTCGAGACCTTCAACTCCCACCTTCTCCCAAGACCACTAATCATACGATACCCAGAAGACATCGAGACCCAGTTCGAGAAAATCGATGAAGAGCTCAAGTTACAGTGTACGAGCTGGAGATTTGCTGTGGAAACCAACAATTTGAGTCCCTGGAAGACAATACCGGAGGAATGTGTGGGCTATATTAAAGAGTATATGACGGGTCGAGGTTATAAAGTGGATCTCGAAAGGGTTTTGAATGAGGCTGGGGTTTACGCCAAGAGCGTGGAGCTGAGTGGAGATGGAAAAGATGTTTGGGTGTTTGATATTGATGAGACTTTGTTATCCAATCTTCCTTATTATGTTGAGCATGGTTATGGGTAAGATACAAATTTGGTTGGTTCCATTTTCATTTTCATTTTCCATGATGCTGTTTGGTTGCTAAAGGGAAAACAGAAGAAATATGGATATTCTTTTATGAGATGCTAGGAATTAGAATATTACATGTGTACGCTACCTTTGTTGTTAGGCAGTTTGGTTGCTGATGTGGGAAGGAATATGAGAATGGGGATGGCATTATTTAAATTATGATGAATCAAGCACCATTCACGTTTCACACTACACGAATGGTTGTGCTTTCAGCAAAGAAAATTGCTTGGAATTTTATGTATGTGTGTGTGTGTAAATGTTGAGCTGTTTTGTTTATTAGAAGCTGTAGATTATAGAGGCAAGGAAAAAGAATATCTTTGGGGATGTGAGAAACATGGAACGAATTTTGATGCTTGTTTTCTTATAATTCTATCAGTTTCTCAACAGTCTTACGGAAGAAAAACATTCAAATTAATAGGACTTGGGGATTTTACCGAGTTTTTCCCTTTAATTGTTGCTTTTGTGTGAGACTGAAATTGCTTAATATCTAATGTGGGTTTCATTGTGAATTTGCAGCTTGGAGATTTTTGATCCTGTTGAGTTCGATAAGTGGGTTCAGAGGGGGATGGCACCAGCAATAGAGCCCAGCCTGAAGCTTTATGAGAAGGTTTTAAATTTGGGCTTCAAAGTTTTCTTACTGACTGGGAGAAGTGAAAAGCAAAGGTCTGTTACGATTGAAAATTTAACCAAAGCAGGGTTTCAGAGCTGGGACAAGCTTATTTTAAGGTGAGCTCCTTAACTCCTTTGATTGACATATGTGAATTTGGTAACATATATATCCTATTATCAGGCATGTGTTGGACTCAATGGTAGTTTTTATTGGGTTTTTCATAGAGTTCTAATTGTTGGAATTGTCGATATGAGTAGTGAATTTTACTAGTTTCTATGCCATGATGTGCTTTAAAAGTTTCTTGCTAGACAGCTTCCTTGATCTATGGTCTCGACTTTCCTAATTTTCTGTTCAATCTAGACTCATGTTCCAAAAGGGCAGTATTTATACCCAGGTTGTAGTCGTTACTTTTGCTGTGCTGATTGTGTGCTGTTCTGCATATCTGTTTTGCCCGGGAGGTCTCGAACTTTATTTCCACTTCTTTTTATTTTTGAAAATTCCTGCATGGAGTGAAATCATGAGAGACATTTGGTTTTTTGGTAGTGCACCAACTTCGACTTTGCTGAATGAGATAATAGGAAGAATAATTTAAGGAAAATAATGAAGATATTCTTTTAGATGGGAGAATATTTCGGCTTATCCGTTACGGGATTCTCTGCTAAAGTATGAATGCATGTTTTTTCTAGTTTCACCTAGGGAATGTAAGGGAAGCTTGTGCAGAATAAATTTGGTTGGGCTTTACTGGAAAATGTTGCAGACTTGGAATAGGTGGTAGTTTCATTCTTACCTTAGTTTGCACTTCTTCATTCTTTTTCTTTTGTTTTCTGTTGTCTACCATAGACAAAGACATGGAAACTTTTATCGTGAAGCTGTATCTTCTATATTTTATTCTACAAATGTTTTATTTGGCCTTTAGGCCTAGTAATTACTGATGTAGTAATCGCCATATGATCCCTGTATTTTCATTCCATGCAGAGACTCCGAAGACCATGGCAAGCTAGCAACAGTATTTAAGTCAGAGAAGAGGAGTAAGATGGTAGAAGAGGGATATAGGATTCTGGGTAACTCTGGGGATCAATGGAGCGATTTACTGGGCTGCGCTCCTTCCATTCGATCATTCAAGTTACCGAATCCTATGTATTACATTCCCTAACGAACCGCCTTTGTTTTCAGATATCAAGTATGAATAATTGTCTATCCAGCAGGAATCTTATTCTTGTAGCTTGTAAATACATTCAAATCCACAACTGTTATCATGCCTGCTCATTAACTGTACTGCAATACACTCAAGTAATTAACAAAAAGAAAATGTGATTCATCATATGTTATCTTCCCACTATAGTTTTCCAGTATAGTATTTTGGTTAGGGGGATATCATATATTTACTAATTGTAGACAAACAAGGAAAATGAAGAAACCAAACTTCGGATTTCCAAGTTCCAGAGTCTGCAAAAAATTTACAACCAGCAGAAAGAAATGGTCTTTAAACAATTCAATTTCTTTTTTTTTTGGTTTGGGACTCATCAGTCGTGATGTTATTCTATGAGATTGTGCTGTTGATCAAAGAAAAAGTGCCAAACAAAACATGAGTTGGATTGGATGGTGTTCTTAATTGTTGAAAGAGAGACTTACAATGTCTCGATAGTTACTTCGTGTAGACACCAAATTTATCCGAAATACAGTGAATCAGGCTTTTGATTTAAATTTACAAGCTCAAGTTTTTTTGTCGAAGTTCGATTTCGATTGTTTAAGCTCAAAACTCAAGTTCATTATTTTTGGGCCTAGACCCACTATTTTATTTTTATTTTATTATTATTATTATTATTTTCTAATTAAGTATTAAATAAAATATTAAATATTAGTTAATTAATTTATAAAAAAAAAGTGACACATTGAACTATGTATCCCACACATCCTCTCCTGAGACTTGTAACCTGCCTAAACCACCTACTTCCCCTTGACGCTCCTAAAAGCTTCAGCCTTTTAACCAAAGATGGATTCCCAACCCTGGCGAAGCCCCATTCGATCCTCACCAAGTCCTTGGCCACCCTCCAGCCCACAAGTCCCCAGAGTCTCAGCCCTTCACCATTACCCCAACACACCAAAGGGCACCAGACCCCATCTCGTGCAAGACCAAGCACTAAAGCACCACCATCTCAAACTCCTCAGCATTTAACAGCCTTCCAACCTACCTGATGTCCTGCCACCCTAATCACCCCACCAGAAATCAGCTTAGCCCTGGCACTGTCCCAAAATCACAGTAGGCACCATAACTTCATCGCCTCCGCGTCTAGTACCAGCCAACCCCTGCCCGAATAGCCACTAAACATCCAAACCCATACAGCCACCAACGTTCGAATCCAACCCAAACCGTCTGTCACTACCGGTGCCACCACACCAAAAGCCCTCAGCCAAAACCTAGCCTACCCACTACCAATTCCCCAAACAACCCTTCCAAACCCAAAACGAAAATAACCCACCAAAAAACCACAGCCCAAACAAAACCACCTCAAAAAAAAAAGAGAAAAATAGAAACTACTCGTGTCCTTTCAAAATCAAACCAAGCACAAAAACAAGAAAAGAGCCAAAAACAACAATAGTCCCTTGATGGAGAACCTAGCGCTAACTTAAAAAAAAAAAAAAAAGAGAAAAAAATCAAATAAAAAAAAAAGTGTTTTTGGTCGAAAGGTCGAGGCTCGATCTGGGGAAATAAGGTTAGTTTTTGGTAAAGGGAAGGTCGAATCTAGAAATTAGGCGTTATCGGGAATTTTTGGGAATTTTTTTGGACTTTTCAGTCACTGGCACGGAGGCTGGTGACCACCGACGCCAGATTTTGGCAAGGCTGTAGAGGATTTTTGGGGCCAAAAGGTTTTTTTTTTTTCTAAATTAAGGATAAAATGAACTAAAATAAAATTGATTTATATATAAATCACAAAGAAACAAAACGACACTGTTTCAGCCTTTAGATTCACGCATTGACCCGCGAGTGACTCGCAACCCGCGCACCTGACTCGGTTTTCCTCCTTAGCCAGGGTCCGACCGATCAAGTTGGGTCAATATTAACTAGATCGATCCAATTTAGATAATCTTTTTTTTTGAAATTTTTGATTTGTTTTTATTTATTTATTTATTTATATATTATTTATATCACTTTAAGTTTTGTTATTTATGTTTGTTTAAATTTTTAAATTTGTTAAAATAAATATTTGTTGTTTATAATAATAATTAATAAAAATAAAAGCAAAACAAACAAACAAATAATGTGTAATAAAGTTTAATGTTTGATAGTTTAAAAAAAAAATCAATTATAAACCTTATAAAATTATAAAATAATAAAAATAACTAGATAATAGTAATAAAAATAATAAAAAATACAAATGATTTCAAAACTTTAGATTTTTTTTAAATTTAAAAAAAATAATAACCAAAAAAATAATAAATAAAAGAATAAAAAATTTACAAAAAGTGATAATAATAATAATAATAATAATAATAAGATTTTTTTCTTACCTAGATGATGAAGGGAATTAAAATCATTTTTAAAAGATAAATAATAAATAAATTTATTTAGATGTTAAAAAATTATTAAATAATTAATAATAATAATAATAATAATAAATTTTTATAAAAAAGAAATATATGAAAGAAATTTTTTCGAAAATTATAAAAATCAAAGTTGCTTCAAAAATCCATCAAGATGTTATAAATTTTTAAAGATGTTTTTTTTTTTTTTTTCGAAACCCTAAAACTCATAACTCCAAAACTCAAAATCTTTTCAAACCCTCTAAACCTTAAACCTTTCCAAACCCTAAACCCTCTAAACCCTAAGGCGTTCAAACTTTAAATTTCGAAACTCTAAAATTTTAAAACTTTCTAAAACTTAAAACCCTTAAAACCCTAAAACTTAAAACCTTAAACTTTAAAACCCTAAAACTCTCCAAACCCTAAACCTTTCAAACCCTTAAACCTCTGAATCTTAAAATTTCAAACTCTAAAATTTGAAATCTGAAACTCAAAATCCAAAACTCCAAAACCCTAAATTCAAAACCCTAAACACCAAAATCATAGACCCCCAAAACCTTAAAATCTAGAACCCCAAACCTTAAAATTCAAAACTCGAAAATCATTCAAACCCTAAAATCTCAAAACCCCAAAAACTTAAATCTTAAAGCCTCGACCTAAACCCATACTCAAAGTCATTCCAAAACTTTAAATACACGTGTGAAAATCTCATGTGAAGTAATTTATTCTCAAATGTCACCTAAAAAATGAAGTATTTAGAAAACTTTATTTCATTAACTTTTTCGTATGAGTCCTTAACCAGCATTAATAATGAGATTCAAATAAAAAAATAAAATGAGATCTTAAATATAAATAGTTACACTTAAACTCTATCTAGATGTTGTAAAGTCAGGATAGTTTCATTATATTTAAGAATCCGATTTCAAATTTGCATTTCATTATCATACACAACACCTATTGGCAAACATACATTTATTTGTTATTATTTGCACTCGTTTTGCACATTCATGTCTTTAATTATTGTTTGTTACCTGATAATAGCATCATTTATTTTCTCACATAAAACGTTTTAAGAAAATAATAAAAAACACGTATTTTGAAAATGTGAAACTATAAAATAAAACAAAAATAACATTCCTGAGAAAATAATTCTCGGTACTCTGCTTAAATGTTAGAGAGTCACCAACAATTATCTTCTACAAAAAGTGTTATTTTTTAAAAAAAATGTTATGATAAATTTTAGATAAAAAGAGTTATTTTAAATTCTACTTAGATTTTGAAGAATCTTAAAGTAATTCTTTAACTTAAAGATTTTTTTGATATCTCTAACAAAAGAATTTTAATAAAATTATTTTTCTAAAAAAAAAAAGAGAATTATTATTAAATTTCAAATCAAAACCATTTTATCCAACACAAAAAATAATGCATGATTAATTAGTACCAATTTATGGGCGTTGTGGGGGTGTTAATCTTTTTTCACACGTAACCAACTCCCGAATCTAACCTGATTTTTTATAGACCAAATTTATCTTTTTAATAAACTTTAAACCTATTTTTTTTATAGTTTTGTTAAAAAGATAAACTTTTAAATAGTCAATCATACTCTAAAAAAGATTGGTGGTGACTATCTTTTTTTTATTTTAAAATTTTTACGTCTAGCTGTTTTAAAACCATTATGACTGCTTTGGGACTCCACTAAGGATTTTTTTAGAGTTAAGCCAAAAATTTTAATTATGCATTATTAACAGTTGTTGAATTTAATTAGTTTTATTTGATATTTAATTTAATTTCCTAAATTTTAATTTTTCAAAAAATATATATAAGTTAATAAATAAAATAAATTGCTTGTTAGTTATTACTTTGTTTTGATTTTGTGCTTATGATTTATTTATGTTATTTTGATTAATATGTCACTTTGCACACTTTTGAATATGCATTTACATGCATGATTTCTATACCCGGGTTTTATCTTTTTAGGAGAAAGTGAAATAGCTACGCTCTCGTGAGGTGATAACCTTTCATTTACTAGTGAAACACCTCTACTAAGATTAGACCATTTTCATTTGTAGCCTGTAATTGGTGAGAATTTGTATGCCTTATTAGACTGAATGGACAATGATGTAAGGTTGATTTAGGAACCTTTAGATAAATAAATCCCAACTTGGCATATTGAGCGCCATAAAAAGCCTGCCTAAGATAGGGCTGTAAACGAGCCGAGCCGAGCCGAATAATGAGAAGCTCGAGCTCGAGGTCGACTCACAATTCAGGGCTCGATACTCGGCTCGAGCTCGATCGAGTTTCATTTTTCAAGCTCGAACTCGATTCGTGATCGAATTCGAGCTATTCGAGCTCGCTCGATTAAGCTCGATTAATATATAAAAAAAGGTCGATTTTTATACTCGAAAAAAAAACTCGATTATTCGAGCTCGAGCTCGAGATCTTTTACAACTAATTTTTATCAAACCTAATAAATATTATATTTTCAAGATAACAACAACAATAACAACAATAATAATAATAATAATAACTTACACAACAACCAAATTTAAGCAAATAAAAGTCTCATTAAATGATTCAAATACAACACACAAATATAAGACATAATGAAACTTAGAAATTAAAATCCTAATTGAAAGATATTAAATATCCAAGCAAATAAGTTCACAAATAAGTTACAACAAACCAACAACAATACATATGCTGCCTTCACAATATTATGTCTTCAAATGAACATTGGGCTCATATTGCTTTTCAATAAACCTATACAAAAGAATAATTACAAAACAAAGAAATTATAATTAACAATAAGAATAACGATAAAAGTACCCATGCAAGAAAAAGATTGTAATATTATTACAATGATCAATAACTTTAAATTTTTAACATTAGCATCAATATGGATTTTATCTTGTCAGTTGTCTTATAATCAGAGCAAAAAAATATAAACAGTATCTTGTCAATTACCTTAACATGAGTTTCTATCATTAGTTAACCTATGGTTCGTAAATTATAATGCAAAAAGCTCAATCTAGACTAGCTACTACCTATTTTTCTTTAGTAATGTTGTGACAAATTAAAAGTATTTAATAATAATATTTCATACCTGTATAGAAGACATTAGATATCTTCACTTTAGGGGATTTTGAGTGCAATCTCAATTGATTTCTTCTCTTTCTACATAGATAAAGTAAAGGAAAATAATAGTTAAAAATTAGATTAAAGCAATGATAGTCACCTAATAACAAAATAATAATAAAAAAAACTCACTTTGTTCTTCTTCTTCACTCCATGAAGATTCCGACACCAATCTCCTCCACAAAGTAATGCTTGCACTGTGTCAGGAGATAAAGAAGCACGATAAGTATCAATAACTCTACCTCCTGCACTAAAGGTAGCTTTTGAAGCCACTGTAGTGATAGGAATAGCAAGTATATCCCGAGCCATCTTGGATAAAATACGATACTTCAAAGTGCTCGCTTTCCACCATTCAAAAGCATGAAACTTAGTGGAATCTCCTTTACAGATAAAACAGCCCTCAGCTAGGTAGACATCTAAATCAGATTATTGTGGTTGAGCAGTTTCAACTGATTTTACATAATTTGCAAATTCAAACCAACCAGAAGAAGAAGCTTCTATATTCATACCACTAATACCATTATCATGCACTTGAGTTTCAGTACTATGCTCATTGCCAAATTGATACTCACGAGCATATTCATCATAAATCTCATAAAGGGCATCTCGAACTTTAGCAATATTTTCTTTTGCTTCTCTATCAGGGTACATTCGAGGAAAGCAAAACTCAATCACCCTCATTTTGCACCTTGGATCCAAGATTGCTGCTATAGACATCAACAAATTACATTCTCCCCAATACTTATCAAATTTACTCTTCATCTTACGAACCATTGCTTGAACAAATTCATTTTCATCATTCATCCTTTTATCCAACAACACTTTCACACGATAAACTTCATTCAGAAACAGGTTTGAAGTTGGATAATCATTTCCAGAGATGATTTTAGTGGCTGAATTAAAAACTTCTAAAATCTCACAAACTTTCTCCACCTTTTCCCAATCTTCATGACTTGGACAACATTCATAATGAGATTCTCGCTCTTTGAGTCTCGAAAACACTTCTTTGAATTTGATTGCAATCGACAACATCTCGAATGTTGAATTTCAACGTGTTTTACAATCGAGAATGAGTTTCCTATCAGGTAACTGTAACTGCTGTACTATATCAGAAAATGAGTTAAGTCTTGCCTCATTTTGATTAATAAAACTGACACTTTCATGAACATCACTAATCACATTCTTAATCTCAGAAAAGCCATCTTGAACCATGAGATTTAAGATATGTGCACAACACCGAACATGAAATAATTTTCCTCCACAAAGCAACATCCTATTTCTTGAAAAAGTGTCTTTAAGAATTTTAATCGCCACATCATTGCTTGAAGCATTGTCCACAGAAAGTGTAAACACCTTGTTTTCAATTCCCCATTCCTTTAGACACTTAAAAATACAATCAGCAATCTCAACACCGCGACGAGGAGGAGGTATGTGAACAAAGCTAATAACACGTTTTTGCAATCTCTAATTAGAATCTACAAAGTGTGCTGTAAGAACCATGTGCTCAATCTTTTAATTACTTGATTTCCATAAATCTGTTGTCAAACTAATCTTACTGACAGTCTTCAACAATGCCTTTAATTTCTTCTTTTCTGCTTCATAAACTTGCATGCAATCTTTTTTAATAGTATTACGTGATACCTTTTCCCATTCAGGCATCTCATGTTTTTGCATCATGTTAAAACCTTCCTCTTCTATAATCGAAAAAGGATGCTCGTGCATAAGTATCCAATGTGCAGCTGCTTCTCTCATCTTTACCATATCAAACTTGCCATCTGTGAGAGCAGGTAGTATCTGTACATCACCACATGTGTTTACTAGCTGAAAGTTGATCATTTGTTGTTGATTCTGAAAAATTTTTCTCTTAACATAAGTTGTCAAATGCCTCTTAAATTGAGTTGTACTTTTACTTGTATTTATTGCTAGCTTCTTCTTGCAATGGACACACTCTCCTTTTTTGGAACCATCAGAAAGAATGACTTCTTTGAATTCTAACCAAACAGCAGATGTCTTTTGCCTCTTTTTCTCATTACTTTCTTCACACTCTTCAAGGTCAGCATTATCACATTCTCTATCATTGGCATCAATGACTGGTGTTTTATCTGTGTTACCATTAGTGGCATCTAAAGCTTCATTCATTGAATCATTACCATCATCTGACACAATTCGACTAGTAAAAGAATTTATTATCGGCTGAACTGGTATAGAAGAGATATCCGGTGTGGTTGATGACATGTTTAGTTCCCTATAAAAAAAAACAAAAAAGACAAATCAAAACAATAATATAATTTTAGGATCAAAAAATAATGCAAACAAGTTGTTAGAAACATGTGCGATAAATTTTATTGCCAGAAACATGCTAAACAAGTTGCGAGAACAAATTATTGGAAGAGTATAAAATTTTATTCTTTGGGAAAATATACTAATATTGTATGAATTTTAATAAATTTAAGATTACCTACTTCGATAATAATTTCAATTTCTAAAATCAATTTCTTAAAATGAATATTTCTTATTAATTTTTACAATTATACATGTCTATTTAGTATTTATATAACATTAACTCAATCTCATTAGAAATAAGTGTCAGGTTATATTCTAACAAATCTAATATGCATAAAGAAGAAAAGTATTCACATTAAACAGTCCCCAATAAATTAGTGATGAACTATATGGAAGCTCAAATTATGATTATGACTAAAAACAATAGAGCCAATGACCTTTTTTTTTTGTTAAATAATATGAACCATCCAAAAGTTTTTCTACTGATAAAGCGTATTGTGCAAGTCTTGAAGTGGCCCAAATTCAATTACTTTCTTGCTAATAATATAGAGACTTTTGGTTTACAAAATTCAATATTTAAATGCAACTTCACAAAGAACATACTGCTTTTCACAAGTTTGCAACAAAAATAAAAGTATAATATGATAGTGTTTGACAAACAAATCAGAATTGAGAATATCAATATTAACAAATAGCTATAACACCTTGCCCCATTTCATTGTTGTTCTCGATCTGCATCCCCATAATATTCATAAGGGTATTTAATTTAGGCATTCATAAAGGTATTTAATTAAGGCATTCTTATTTAAACCACCTTTTAGCATGAATTGAAAGCCTAACATAAAAACATTTAATAAAAAAATAGCACTCAAAAAGTATGTCATGGAGAAAAGGCTACGTTGAGGGATCGGGTTCTGTTCAAGCTACTGCAAATGTCGAATGGGTGGAACGAGCTTACCTTTTAGAGAGAGGAAAAAGGGCTACGTTGAGGGATCGGGTTCTGTTGAAGCTGCTGCAAACGTCGAATGAGTTCTGTTGAAGCTGCTGTAAACTGTTGAAGCTGCTGCAAACTGTTGAAGCTGCTGCAAACATCGAAGGGGTTCTATTCAAGATCTGCAAACTGTTGAAGCTGCTGCAAGCTGCAAACGTCGAATGGGTTCTGTTCAAGATCTGTAAACTGTTGAAGCTGCTGCAAGCTGTAAACGTCGAATGGGTTCTGTTCAAGATCTGTAAACTGTTGAAGCTGCTGCAAACTGTTCAAGATCTACAAACTGTTGAAGCTGTTGCAAGCTGCAAACGTCGAATGGGTTCTGTTCAAGATCTGTAAACTGTTGAAGCTACTGTAAATTGTTCAAGATCTGTAAAATGTTGAAGCTGCTGCAAGCTGCAAACGTCGAATGGGTTCTGTTCAAGATCTATAAACTGTTGAAGCTGCTGTAAACTGTTCAAGATCTGCAAACTGTTGAAGCTGCTGCAAACTGTTGAAGCTGCTGCAAACGTCGAATGGGTTTTGTTCAAGATCTGCAAACTGTTGAAGCTGCTGCAAGCTCCAAACGTCGAATGGGTTCTGTTCAAGATCTGCAAACTGTTAAAGCTGCTACAAACGTCGAATGGGTTCTGTTGAAGCTGCTGCAAACTGTTGAAGCTGCTGCAAACTGTTGAAGCTGCTGCAAACATCGAATGGGTTCTGTTCAAGATCGGGTTCTGTTCAAGCCTTTTAGAGAGAGGAGAAAGGGCTTTCGAAAGGGTGGAACAAGCTTGGAAGACAATGGAATGGGATTCAGGAAGAAAAGCGGCCGCAAGTAGGGCTGTTGCCTGTTGGTGAGTGAGAGAGACGGGGAGAAAAACTGAAGGAGAAGAGAGAAAGAAAGAAAATAAAATTTTAGGGTTTTTTAAGCTAAGGGTAAAAAAGTAATTTTATAAATAAAATAATAAAAATAAATATATAATAGAAAAGCTCGATTAGGCTCGCGAGCTACTCGAGCCGGATATAAGAATACTCGAATTCGGCTCGATCGATAAGTCGAGCTACTCGAGCTCGAGCTCGACTAGATAATAATCGAACCGAATTCGAGTTTTCTTCGAATCGAACCCGAATAGCTTGCGAGTACTAATGTATCATTTACACCCCTAGCCTAAGATAAAGCCATACCACTTTTTTAGAAAATTACTAAAAGTTAGGACACTATATATATTCCATTATTATATGGTTGCTATATTATTTCTATTACTTGTTTGTTTTGAATTATTGAGTTAATTTTTTTTTATATATTCTTTGATTTTGTTGCTTGCATTATATAGGCATTATATTTTAAGAAAGTGTATTTTTTTTAGGCCAATCATTGATAAGGAAAAAAAGAAAAAAAGAGAATTATCGTGGAGCCATTAGTGGTGTTGACCTTTTATAAAAATTATTTAGAAGTTCGAAGCCATGTCATTTTTTTTCATAAAAATGAACTAAATTAGGATATATGGGGCATTTTAATACAGTTTGTGTTAAGGGGTAACAATAGTGCAAATAAAGTCAGGGAAAAAAAAAAGAATGACAAAAAAAGGTAAAAAGGGTAAAAAAATAAAAGATTTAGGATGGGTAAGAAGTTTGTTTCTTTTTGGAATTTAGTCATTCCATTCATCATTAAATTGGTTTGTATATTTTTGGATTATTCCATTTTTATATATATCTTTACATCATTATCATATTTAAACATTCATAAACATGTCGCATGCAAATTAGGAATTGTGTCATTCATTCAACAAATTTAATAACATAAGCATTATTTGTATTAAACCTTTGAAATAATATCTGTGTTAGTGGGTATAAGAAGTCAAAAATATGAAAGATCAATTAAAGGCCCAAATTAATGCATTAGAACAACCAATCATAGGAGTTTGTCATGACATCGAAGACTGTAGAACAAATAGCCACTGAATTAATGAAGATCATGGATAAACTTAAGAAATTTATTTTAATGCCTTCTCAAGAGTCCTTACCAATTTCAACCTAAGTGAGTCCTATGAATTCATGGAGTCATGATCAACTGATTCTCGTTAAGCCTAGTACACTTTCAAAACATGCTGAATCATTCAATGGTTTGAGCAATAATAAAGGTTTAGACAAGATCATGAAATGGATGAGTGATTTGACCATTCAAGTGTCTGAGCTCTAGAATTTGATTTTCAAGATGGGGTTACCAGGTTTGGTACAACCTTAACCAATCGTTTCGAACTTGAACTTACATACAAATCCTTCTAATGTCTGTTTTCAATATTTTCTCTAAGCATTAAAGAACAAGCGCTAAAACTTTATGCAATCTCTTAGAGGTCCACATCTGAACCAAAATCTTTGACCTTCTATTCCCCAACAACCTATTCAGCCAATTGCTCAATTCTGAACCATTGCACCATAGCTAAATCCTCAGATGCCTAACTTGTTACCTAAAAATTATCCAAGAAAAAAAAACAGTTAGATCTTCTCCCCATTTTATATGAAAAACTCTTTTTTTTTAATCTATTTGAGAGATGCCTTATTGTTCCTATGGCTTTAAAGCCTTTAAAGTTTTCATACCTAAAATATTTTGACCCAAATGCAATATGTGAATACCATGGTAGGAATATGGAGCACTTCATTGAAAATTTTAAGGGTTTCGAATATAATGTGCAATCACTCATATATGTGAAATGGTTCGATCTAACTATAATACAGGATTAAAGATTTAGATATAATAAGAAAGGGATGGCAAGATGATGAACATGAATGAAACTTTTGTTTAAAGAGGATCTTCAAGTGATAAGTTGTTTGGAAAATAAAATGCTTTATGAATTTTTTTTATTTGAAAAGTGCTTTTATGTTGATATGATGTTGTCTGTTGAACTTAGATATATGAATTATGGTTTGTCTCCGATTCTTATTCCTTTGCCAACTTTTATACTTTTCACTAAAAAGCTTCGTCATTTGTGCATTCATTCCTTCATTCATCCATTTATGTATCCATTCAATATAATACAATTCATGTGTGCTCTAAAAGAAAGAATTTTTTCGAAAATAATCTTTATAATTTCTTTTAAGGATCAAAATATTATTTGATTTGAAAGGAGAGATAAAGAATATCGTCGAAGGACTTTATGTTCAAGGAAATTATCAACTTGAATGACCTAGCTTAAGACCCATTAGGGATGAGTTAGGGATCTAAATGAACAGAAAAGGTTTAATCTCTTAGAAAAAAGAGTTTGAACTATTAAAATTAAGGATGAATCTTATGATGCAAAGGAATCCTAGTGTGCTTCAATCGATATTTTGAATTGATAATTTTTCTCAACCACATCATTTTTAGGCTTTACTTTTTTTACCACAAATAATCACAGAGTAAATGATCAACCCAAGCCATTCATAAAGTCGTAAGAGAAAGAAAATTGAGGTATATCATTCATTCCCAATGCCTTGCGCTGAGTTTTTTACTTTACTTATCAAAAATCATATGATCTCTATTGTTCCTGCAAGACCTAGAAAATCTCTCAACCTAAAGTGGTATAATCCTAATACTAAATGTGAATTCCATGATGGGGTTAAAGAGTATTCCATAAAAGATTGTACTGCCTTTAAGGATTTAGTTCAAGCTTTGATTGATGCGGATTTTATAAAGTTTAAAGAGTTGGTTGGTGATCTTGATGATTAATAGCAATAGATTTGTGAGTCAATAATGCTAAAGTTAAAGCATTAAATGGGAAATTTTTGTTTATCTAACTTTGAATGTCATTTCAAGAGTACCATTAGGAATGTAAATTTTTTAGTCAAGTTTGAATGTCTGCATTACATGAGTGAACATTATACATCATAGTGTTTTATTGTTATATTATCATTTGAGGTCTTTTATTTCATTTAAGTTTTAGATATTATAGGTTTTCTTTA
This sequence comes from Durio zibethinus, assembly GCF_002303985.1. Next base: position 23,073,507 of record NW_019167838.1, on the reverse strand, counting down.
AAAAAAATGATAAATAGGAGAAAGATATTAGAATTGAATAAAGTCACACGTAGTTAAGTACCGAGGCTATAAAAATACCTAAAAAAAGGAAAAAAAAAGACAAAAAAGAGAAAAAAAAAGTTTTGAATCTATGATGAGTTGACGATCACTATTAGAAAATTTTCAAATACCTAAACACCAATTTTCTTAAATCATCCAGTTGACCCCATTCATCAGCCATGACCTCTCAACAACCTTGAATTTGAATTTACAAACCTTAACCTAACCTGTTAATGTTATGATATCAAATAATGATATTCCTTTTCAAGGTAATAAACAATGAAACATCTAATTAAAAAAACAAGAAAGAAGTTTGGATTCCTAAAAGATTAAGTAAACATGATATTTTTCTTAAGAATTCAAATGTAATAATTTGATGTGTCAATGTTACATTGTAATTTCAAAAATTTTCAAAATCACAGTCAACCCAAGTCTTGTAAAAAGACCTCAAATTTACCAATCTTTCAGCTCTTTATCTTAAAATTGGCTTGGCTCATGTGTCATAGGGGCATATTAACTAGAAAAGAAAGATCATATTACCCTTAAGACAATATGAGTTATGATCAACCATTTTATTTTCTTTTTGTGAAGTAATTTAGATCATCTAATACCTTAAAAGAGTTTATTCCACATGGTTCTTTCTTTGTTCATTCCACATAATCCTTTTCTTGTAATAACTTTCTTTAAGGGTGGTTTGTTAAAATGAGATATTTTCTATGAAATGCATTACTGGTAAAATAAATTTAGGTATGAGTTATAAGGTACATGTAAAAAAAAGAGAAAAAAAATAACAAAAAAAAGAAAAAAAAAAGAAAAAAGAAAAGAAGAATGGTTATGACATTATGCATTTAGGAAATATGAATAAATCTAAATAAAATCCTGACAAATTCAAAGTTTTGAAAAAGGGATAAGGAAAAAACCAAAATAGAAAAGGCCAATAATTCAAAAAAATAAAAAGAAAACTTTTGAAATGAAAACTTTTTTTTTCAAGTTCATTTTCGTAAAGAAGACTGCTCTTCAATTTAAGTGTTAATGCATAAAATGAAAAATGACCTTCTTTCATTATCCATTCATAAATGTAGAAATATATCCCTTATTACTTTTTTAAGCCTAATTGAATTCTTTTAAAATAGACTCTATCTAAGGATCATCTTCCACACTGTGGGATAAAAAAAATGTGTTTAGGGGTTAAGAATGAGGATGTCCAAATAAAATCTCATATGTTGGGGTAAAGGTTTAATATAAAAGTTTATAAAAATTTTAAACCCACTTAGTGAAAGAATGCAAATAAAAAGGAAAATGAAAAGAAATGAAGAATAAAATAAGGAAAAAAAATGAAATGAATGAATGAAAAGCAAAAAGGAATATACCTCAAAGTGAATGCTTTAAATAAAAAAACGATCATTGGTTTTAAATACCCTTAAATACTTTTTTGGGCATTTCTATCATTTTCTTTGATAATCTCAAACCTTAATCTACATTACATCCTATAAAAAGTCTATATTAGATCAAGCATGGAGGCTTAAAATTGAAGAGTTTCTCTTGAAAAAATGACCATAAATTTTTTGGGTCCCCTTTTATTACCTAATTTCCTATTCGAATAATTAACCCCTTTCGAAAAAATTCTTTTCCTCTTTTGGATAAGGTCACATTCTTAAATGCATAGTGAAATAATAAAAAAGGTCTAAAAAAGAGAGTGAAAAAAAAGAAAGAAAGAAAAATAAATGTGGCTCTATGGTGAAAACCTTAAAAAGACAATCTAAAGCAAACCTTAAATGCCACTCCTAATGCTAAATATGGTGAATGTTGAACAAAGATAAGCCAAACCTTTTTGAAATATCTGAAATATCAAAGTCCCAAAAGTCTAAGATGGGTTAATTTAAAAAATCTCAACTTTTCTTCATTCCAAAATATCATTTCAAAATCTCAACCCCTTACAGCTAACTTTGACAAATATCAAAATGTCATATTTGGAGACTAAGAAAAATGTCAAATATGTTTGGTTTTCAAGGAATTTATGTTTTTAGAAAAACTTATGTTTCATCTATAAGTTTGCATGAAAAATTATGTCTCTTTTATTCCCTTTAGATGTTGAAACCTTTTTAAATAAATAAAAATCTTTATATATAGAACCATTCAACCCATTTGAAAAAAAATTTTCACCTTTTTTATTTTTGATAGAGATCGTCAATTTTGAGAATTTAAGCCTAAATTATCTGACACCAATGAAGATTTAAACCTAAGTTAGCTAGCATTAATGAAATTTAAGCCTAGTATAGAAGGCATGCAAGCCCTAATTATTTAGCCACCAATGAATATTTAAGCTCTGTTTAGCTGGCACCAATGAATTTAAGCCCAGTGTAGCTGGCATGCAAGCCCAAATTATCTGGCCTTCAATGAAATTTTAAACTTAGTTTAACTGACATCAATAAGATTTAAGTCTAATATAGCTAACATGCAAGCTCAAATTATTTAGCACTAATAAAGTCTTAAACCCTATTTAGCTATCATCAATGAGATTTAAGCACAAGATAGTTGGCATGCAAGCCTAGATTATCTGGTACCAACAAAGTTTTAAGCCCAATTTAACTGACACCAAAAAAAAATTTAACCCAAATTACCTAGCACACCATGAAAAGATTTTAAGCTTAACTTAACTGATACCTAAATTTAAACCCAATTTATTTGACACAAAAGAAAATTTAAACCCAAATTATCTGGCACCCCAATGAAAAGATTTTAAAACCAGCTTATCTAGCATCCTAAATTTAAGCCTAGTTTAGCTGGCACCCAGTAAAGATTTTAAGTCTAGTTTAACTTGCATCAAAGAAAAATTTAAGCCTAGATTATCTAGCATACCATGAAAAGATTTTAAGCCCAACTTAGTTGATACCCAATGAAGTTTTAAGCCCAGTTAGCTATGACCAAATTTTAAGCCTAATTTAACTAGCACCAAAAAAAAAAATTTAAGCCCAGTTTATCTATATCCAATGCAAATTTAAACCCAATTTAACTGGCCCCTAGTAAAATTTTAGTCCATTTACTTAGCCATCAATTTTAAGCCTAATTTATCTGGCCCTCAAGGAAATTTTAAGCCTAGTTTAGTTGATCTTAGTGAAATTTTTAATTTCAATTTAGCTGGCACTCAATTAAATTTAAGCCCAGTTTATTTGACACCAAAGAAAGTTTTAAGCACAGTTTAGTTGGTACGTAAACCCAGATTACAGTCACTCTATTCGACTTGTAATGTTATCTCGATCAATTTTTATTTTGACTTACGATGTTATCTCAATCGTTCTTTATTTTTGGACTTGTAGTATTATTTTGATTGCTTTGTATTTTTCGACTTACGATGTTATCCCGGTTGCTCTTTATTTTTTAACTTACTATGTTGTCCTAATCATTCTTTATTTTTTGACTTACAATGTCTTCCCGATCATTCTTTATCACTTGACTCGTGGTTCAATCCTAAACCTTAAAAACCAAAACCAAAGAAAAAACCAAAAAAAAAAGTAAAAAAAAAACTTTTGAAGAGTCATCGAGCTGATTTCGAACAAAATTATTGTTTTTGTCCTTGTCTTTTTCCTAATTTTCAGTAATATGCAAAGAAGAAAAGCTGTAGACATTAAATTTATCCGAGATTCAATGAATTAGGCTTTCGGTTGAAATTTACGGGCTCGAGTTTTAGGTCGAAGCTCGATTTCAATTTCTTGAGCCCAAAGCCCAAGTTCATTATTTTTGGGCCTAGGCCCATTATTTTTATTATTATTATTATTATATTATATAATTAAATATTAAATAAAAATATTTAATATTAATTAATTATTTTTTTTTTAAGAAAAGATAGTGGTGTTGTGCATGGCACCACTAAACCACCAACCCCAAACAACCTCCCTTGAGACTTATACCCTGCATAACCACCTATTCCCTCTTAAAGCTTTTAAAAGCTCTAGCCTTTTAACTAAAGATGGATACCCAACCCCAGCAAAGCCCCATTCAACCCTTACCAAGTCATTGGCCACCCTTCAACCCATAGGTCCCTAGAGCCTTAGCCCTTCACCATTACCCTAGCACACCAAAAGGCACCAAACCCCATCCCATGGAGACCAAGCACCAAAGCACTACCAGCTCAGACCCCTCAACACTTAATAGCCCTCCAACCTACCCGATGTCTTGCCACCCCAATCACCCCACCAAGAATCAGCTTAGCCTTAGCATTGTCCCAAAATCCTAGCTAGCACCATACCTTTATCGCATCCTTGTCCCAGTACCAACCAACCCCTAACCAAACAGCCACCAAACACCCATACCCATATAGCCACTAATGCTCGAAACCAACCCAAACCTTTCATCACTGTCGGCACCACCACACCAAAAGCCTTTAGCCGAAACCTAGCCTACCCACTACCAATTCCCCAAACAACCCTTTCAAACCCAAAACAAAAATAACCCACCAAAAAACCCATAGCCCAAACAAAACAACCTAAAAAAAAAAGAGAGAAAAAAATAGAAACTACTTATGACCTTTCAAAATCATACCAAGCACAAAAACAAGAAAAAAGCCAAAAACAACAATAGTCCCCTGATGGGGAACCCAGCACCGGCTTTAAAAAAAAAGGAAAAAAATCATATCAATAAAAAAAAGGTTTTTGGCTAAAACGTTGAGACTCAATTTGTGGAAATAGAGTTAGTTTTTGGTAAAAAGAAGGTTGAATCTAGAAGGTAGGCGTTTAGGGGAATCTTTGAGAATTTTTTTAGACTTCCCAGCGATCGACACGATAGCTGACGACCACCGATGTGGTGGCCTGATGCTTGATTTTGGCGAGGTTGGAGAGGATTATTTTAGGGCTAAAAGGTTTTTTTTTCTTTTTTTGAAGAAAAGATAAAATGAACTAAAAAAAGTTGATTGTCGTATAAACACAAATAAGCAAAACGAAACCGTTTTAGCCTTTGGATTCGCGTGTCGACCCGTGGGTGAGCAGTAAACCGTGCACCTGACTCGATTTCCTCCATCGACTAGGCCCTGGTTAATCTAGTTAGCTTGACGTTGACAGTCCGGTTCAGGTAATTTTTTTAATTTTTTGAATTGTTTTTATTTATTTATTTTATTTACATATTATTTATGTCACTTTAAGTTTTGTTATTTATGTTTGTTTAAATTTTTAAATTTGTTAAAATAAATATTTATTGTTCATAATAATAATTAATAAAAATAAAACCAAAACAAACAAATAATGTGCAATAAAGTTTAATGTTTAATAGTTTTAATTAAAAAAATCAATTATAAACCTTATAAAATTATAAAATAATAAAAATAACTAGATAATAGTAATAACAATAATTAAAAATAAAAATTATTTCAAAACTTTTGATTTTTTATAATTTTTTTAAAAAATAAAGAATAATAACCAAAATAAATAAATAAAAGAATAAAAAAAAATACTAAAAGTGATAATAATAATAATAGAATAATAAAAAAAAATTTCTGCCTAGATGATGGAAGGAATAAAAATATTTTTTAAAAGATAAAAAATAAATAATTCAGCCTAGATGTTAGAGAATTATTAAATAATTAATATTAAATAATAATAATAAATTTTTATAAAAAAGAAATATATGAAAGAAATTTGTTTGAAAATCATAAAAATCGAACTTATCCCGAAAAATTGCATAGATGTTCAAGATTTTTAGAGATGTTCATTTTTTTTTCAAAACCTTGAAACCTAAAACCTCAAAACTCAAAATCTTTTTAAACCCTTGAAACCCTAAAACCCTGCAAACCTAAAATCTTTCAAACCTTAAACGCTTCAAATCCTAAATTTCGAAACTCTAAAATTTCAAAACCTTCCAAACCTTAAAACCTGAAACCCTAAACTTTGAAACCTTGAAACCTTAAACCCTAAAACCCTAAAAACCTTCAAACCATAAACTTCAAAACGCTAAAATTCAAAATGCTAAAACTCAAAATCCAAAACTCCAAAACCCTAAATTCAAAATCTTAAACCCCAAAACCATAGACCTCCAAAACCTTAAAATTCTAAAACCCTAAAATCTAAAACCCCAAACCCTAAAATTTAAAACCTGAAAATCATTCAAATCCTAAAATCTCGAAACCCCAAAAACCTAAATCCTAGAGCCCCAACCTAAACCCATACTCAAAACCATTTCAAAACTCTAAGAATACGTGAGAAAATATCAAGTGAAGTAATTTGTTCTTGAATGCCCCCTAGAAGATGGGGTATTTAGAAATTTTATTTCATTAAGTTTTTCGTATGGGTCCTTAACCCGCGTTAATAATGAGATTAAAATAAAAAATAAAATGAGATTTTAAATATAAAATAGTCACACCTAAGCTTTACCTAGATATTGAAAAGTCAATGTGGTCTCATTATATTTAAGAATCTAATTTCAATTTTGCATTTCATCATCATGCACAGCACCTATTGGCATACATACATTTATTTGTTATTATTTGCATTCATTTCACACATTCATGTCTTTAATTATTGTTTTTTACCTGATAATATCATCATTTTACTTTCTCACATAAAATGTTTTAAGAAAATAATAAAAAAGCATGTACTTTGAAAATGTGAAACTATAAAATGAAACAAAAATAACATTTCGAAAAAATAACTCTCGGTACTCTGTCTAGATGTTGGAGAATCACCAATAATTATTTTCTACCAAGAGTGTTATATTTTTTAAGGAATGTTGTGATAGATCTTAGGCGAAATGAATTATTTTAAAATTTACCCAGATGTTAAAAAATTTTAAAGTAAATCTTTAACTTAAAGATTTTTTTGATATCCCTAAATAAAAAACTTTAATAAAATTACTTTCTTTTTCAAAAAAAATAAAAAAATTATTATTAAATTTCAAATCTAAATTATTTTATTCAACACAAAAAATAATACATGATTAATTAGTACCAATTCATGGGCGTTGTGAGAATATTAATCATTTCTCACACATAATCGACTTTCGAATCCAACCTAATTTTTTGTAAATCGAAATTTATCTTTTTGATAAATTTTAAACCCATTTTTATTTTTTTATTAAAAAGATAAACTTTTGAATGGTTAATCATACTTTAAAAATGATTAGTAGTGATTTTCCTTTATTTTTTCGATTTTAAAATCTTTACGTCTAGTGATCTCAAAATCATTAAGACAATTAATAATTTAAAATATGATACGATGACATGATATAAATATGATAATATAATATGAACATGATATGAATATAGAATATAAAAGTGATATAATTTTAAAATTTTAATAATAATTATATTTAGATTTAATAAAATTAAAAAAATATATTTTATATTTTTATGTCGATATAAATTATATTGTATAATTTTCATATAAAATGATATATAAATATATAAATTTTAATATTTTATATAATATGAATACATAAATAGAATACAATTATCACGTGTAAAAGAGAAAAAAATGAAAAAAACCAAGGTGGGGAAAAAATGGTGGGGATTGGAAGAAAGAGCATCATCATCTCAGGTGGTGTGGGAAGGGTCCCATCCAATTTTAATTTGGCTGACTAATTAGCCATTCTCAGTCACCAATCACCATAACTTTGATTATGTGTGGGGTCCCAAAACATCTCATCAGAACAAATCTGCGCCGCTAATTTACATTCTGATTTATGTCTCAACCACCACCAAACTTTCCAATACAGTCACATCTAATCTAACATATAAATCTGTCACATTCAATTTTTTTAATTTATATTTAATGCTTTTTTACTTTTTTTAATTTGCTTTTATTTTTATTTATATTTAATAAATATATTTAATTTATTTTTAATAAAAACTCAGCGTTTTTATTTTTTAATTAAATCAAATTTTTTAAAAAATTAAATAATGTAATTTTGGCCAAGATGATTCACAAGGACAATAAAAAGAATTATTGGACCACCTTGTTCCCAAGGCAATTGAAAGTGTTAATTTTATATGATAACAATGTCTCCAATGGGCCACAAATGGAATAAAATCATTCTAGGATTGGATTTTTTTTGGAAAAAAAAAACTCTTAACACAAATGAAAGAAAAAAAAAAGTTTAGAAACTTATAGATTTACAATTTTTTCCTATAATAAAATAATCTTTCTTTTAAATTTAAAAATTAATTAAGTTAATTTATTCAATTCTTTTTAAAAAATAACAGTTAATAAATTTAATATTAAAATATCAACATTTATAATTTTTTTATCTCTAAATTACAACATATAAAATAAAATAACCCTTCCTTTTTGTTGACACTACATTTAATATTCTTCTTATTAGTATTTTTTAAAATTATATAAAACAAACAAGTTTTTTGTACATGAAATAAAAAAAAAAATCTTTTGCAAAAAATGGAAACATTTATGGAAATTTTTTGTTAACGTTTAATAAAATTGGAAAATAAAAAATAATTTTTATTCAAAAAGTAAAGTATAATTATGAAATTCTGACTTTCAGTTTTTTTAGCATATCAATCAAAGTATTTGTAGGACTTTTGTTTCCTTTTTCCTTTACAATCCCAGTCACATCTTTTGCTTTCCAATATTTAGAAATAAATAAAAAAAATTAATTGAAAGCCGCATTTGTAAGTAACAAATGGAGGCTCCACATGTCCCAAAAGAACCCAGTAAGCTAAGCTACCCCTTTGAAAAAGGGCCAAGGGCCACATCAAAGGGTTAGGCTTGAGCAAGTTTTCAAGCCAGTGTTTTGTCCCAAGTATTTTGCAGCTTTTGGCAAGGAGATATATCTTTTATATAATAAGCTGGCAGATACTAACGTAAGTGATTAAGATTTATAATTTAGATAAAAAAATATTTAGATGTAAATTTTTATAAATTTTTATTGATAAATAATTTTTAAATTAAATAAATTTAAATAAATTTATAAATTTTTTTATAGGTTAACGATTTGTTTTAATTTTAGAAATGAAATAATATCTGTGCTCTAACATTTTATGAAAAAAAAAGTTTTAATGCATAAAACTCCATTGAAAAACCAATACAATTTGTATGCATATCAAACAAGGAATAGAAATAAGTATTGTAAAAAAAGATTAGAGAAAAGCGAAAAATCATTTGAAGGGAACGGTAAAATTTTGAATTTCAACGATGGCATATAGGGGCAGACCGGGCAATTGAGCCGATTTTACAACAACAGTGATAACAAAATGGGTCAAACAAGATAGTGAAGCTTCACATGGCAGATGTTCTCTCTTCTTCCTCCAATTTTTGACTTTGCTGAGTGCTGATGCATTAGCTCTTCTCTCTCTCTCCTTTCTGTTTTCTCAATCTAAATCAGGTCTTTTAGTTAAAATTTTTGTCCTCAGAAACAGTTCCCTGGAATCTTCGGTTCCACCCCTCACCCCACACAAAACACAAAGTTCAAATCTATCTATACCTTCTTGTCTTCTATATCCAACCTGTCTCTAACAAAAGTAATTTGCACTGAAAACTTGGATCTTCATTCTCTAACAAGCTGCAAACTTTCTTTGTGGAAACCATAAAAGAATCGAAATTTTGATGAAATGAAAAACACCCACATGTTAAAACTAGTTCTTGCATTATCTTCAGCAGCTTTCTTGTTCATCCTCCTACTTTTCATTTTCTTTTACCGCAAGAGGTCAGCAAGAAATGACCAGCTGGATGACATAGAAAGCAAAGAGCAGAAGCATGAAGATGAGTCAGAAATAGAGGACTTGATCACTTTTACCGGTGAACAAGACCTCACCATCTGTGACATTCTCGATGCCCCTGGTGAAGTGATTGGGAAATCCAACTATGGAACCTTGTACAAGGCCTTGTTGCAGAAGAGCAACATGGTCAGATTGCTTCGTTTTTTGAGGCCAGTGTGTGCCTTGAAAGGTGGAGAGTTTGGTGATGTGGTTCAGCTGTTGGGCTGCATTAGACATCCCAATTTGGTGCCTCTTTTGGGATTTTATGCTGGGCCTAGAGGAGAGAAGCTTCTTGTTCATCCTTTTTATAGACATGGGAATCTGGCTCAGTTAATCAGAGGTGAGTGTTCTTTTTTCGATTCTGTTCGTTGTATTTTGTGCTTGTTTTGGAAGAAAATGCAGAAAAAAAGTACAGACATTGATTGAACATCTGAAGCCAGATTCAGTTACTTGTCCTAGTTGATATGAGCTTCATATCTTTTGAAGCTCAAGATTCACTTATTTCTCTATTCTCCCTTCAATCAAACAATTTTTTTTTTTTTGAAAAAAAATTATTTGTTTCTTTGGTCAAGTTCTAGGAGGAAAGGGATATTGATTCCCCCAAAACAGAAAATCCCAAAGGAAAAATTGATGTAATAGGGAATCATTGATGTGTTAATTCTATGTGTTTTGACATTTTCCAAAATTCAAAATTGATAAAAGAATGACTAAATTGTAAACTTTTGTCCATAAGTTTTTGTCTTTCGGCTTCATTTTTCCAATTTTGAGATATGATTTTTTGTAAAGAAAAGGTCTATTTATTATTCTTTTAACTGAAGGGAAGAAGAGTAGTATACCAACAAGTCCTAACCTGGATTCAAATTGTGAATTAACTTTGTTTTGTCTGTAGAATATACATCCACTTTATAGGCATTGCCTATCATCATTACTTTCTTTGTTGTATAATTTTTTCTGTCGGCACCTACCTCTGTCCTTTTCCCTGCCATATCTATAATTCTATCTCCATGAGACTGAAGGTTTGAGTTTACTCTGCTATATTTCCCTCTTTCAAATCTTATGTGATAATGTTCAGCAACCAAAGTAACTTCCTTTTTTTTTAACTTAACATTGGAATAGCAAAGTACATGTAAAAATATTCTCTCTGCATCATTACTTTTAGTTAGAATGTGTAGATTTTGAAATAGACTGTTTGTTTGGCCAGATGGAAATGGGGAGTCTCATAAGTGGACTGTAATTTATAGGATTTCCATTGGAATGGCCAGAGGATTAAATCATCTGCACACAGGATTGCAAAAGCCAATAGTCCATGGAAATCTTAAGTCTAAGAACATACTTTTGGATCTCAATTACCAGCCATATCTCTCGGATTTTGGCCTATATCTACTCTTGAATCCTACCTCTGGCCAAGAAATGCTTGAAGCTTCAGCAACTGAGGGCTATAAAGCTCCTGAGCTCATCAAATTGAGGGATGCAAGTGAAGAAACTGATATATACAGCCTTGGGGTGATCTTTCTTGAACTACTTTCAGGAAAGGAACCAATAAATGAAAAGCCAACACCTGATGAGGATTTTTATCTGCCAAACTTTATGCGAAATGCAGTTCTTGATCATAGAATTAGTGATATGTATCATCCAGACATACTTCTGAGGAACAGTAATGATCAGGGAAATCCGGTTACTGAAGAATCCATTCTTAAATTCTTTCAGCTTGCCATGGCTTGTTGTTCTCCTTGTCCTTCTCTTAGACCCAATAGCAGACAAGTACTTTTGAAGCTTGAAGAAATTGGAAAGTAAGAGACACAAAGGCACATAAACTTGAAGCAAATGTTATGTCACCCCTAGTATCGGGATAGTTGGATCTCTATGGATTTTTGGCTAACTTCCCTTAATCATCAAGTGAAGATATTTCAGCTTGTAGAAGTGATGCCTGGAGCTACAGAAATATTGGAATGAAGGTAGGTGCTCGTCAATTACTACAGGTGATTTCTGGTCAGTCCCCATGCTCTGCAGGTCAGTTTCCAACCTTTCCAAGAATGATGGTTGGCATAAATTTTTAATCCCATCATGTTTGGTGGCTTGTTCATTCTTTGGACACCTACAGGATTGTCATTGTGATAGTTGATCAGATTTTCTCTGTTTTTTTTTTTTCTTTAATATATGTTCTCATTGATAAACTCATATTTCAATTGTATATTCAACTAGCTATATAGTTCAATTTACATTCTATCAAATCTTAGTTGCGTAATTGTGTGTTGTAGTGTTCCAATCTTTTAGCTGGCACAGGGAGTTAACAACCAATAAGTGCTGGTTAGGTAAGAATGAATCAGATTGGAAAAGCAGAATATATAGTTGAGCTGTGATGGAGATTCATTCAACTTTATTCCTGGAAGAGCAACCACCACTTTTAGATTGTCACTATCGGTCAAAAGCCGCCCTGAATTCTGCACTTAATTGTCATCTGACTGATATAAAATTTACTGGACCTTTTTTTTTCTTGTTTCCTTTCTTTTCTAGCCAAACAACGAGACAATCTGCAAATGGCCTTGGCTGAGATGGTTAATTGTTCTGTTCAAGCAGTCTTTGGCTGTTCAACACATTGGATTGAGATTTGTCAGTTTTTTTAGTTTGGTTGTGATTTTGAAGAACTCAAGTTCTGACTTTTTCTTTTTAATGTTTTGCCAGCTTGCATCACAGCTTTAATGATGCAAACTAGACAATTAGTCATTACATATCTAATCAACTTTAACAAATTTGTCTCAGCTTTTGCCCTCCAATATTTTTCCTTTTAGGAACGCCCACTTTGTCATTTTGCATCCAAGCTTGGATCCTTGAATACCACAGCAAAATAAGTGCCGCAGACACCGGAAACGAACACCATCTCCCACAAGCATCTTGGACTTTTTGTGGAAAAAGTGTTTCTCCTACACTATCCATTTAATGGAAACATTTTCTTCATTCTGAATTTCATATAGCTTGTGAAATTGATTTAAAGTTATACTTGACATATTTGCTAGTCAAAATGCAAAGCCTTATTTCATACAATAGCGAAAGTTTCAATGTAGGGATAAGCGTCAGCACATTCAAACGTTGTACAACCCTCGGTGATCCCAAACTGATGGGTGAGAATTGAAATGAGTCATCTCTGGATTTGCCTATATAAGTGCATTACTTGATACTTCAAAACCACCTAGAAAAGTCTTTTTCCATCTCATAAACATCAAACTGCCTGGTGCTATGCTAGCCAGGCGGCCTCCAAGCTCTTCAAAGTATCCGCACTTGGCCTCTTGGTTCCAATCATCAGGAATTTCTGGCATTAGAATTCTTGAAATGTTTCTTGATCAACATGAAAACATAGCAAAGCTCCGGAGTTGGTCATCCAATGAATGGAACCACAACGATAGACTTGTTCACTGTAATTAACTTTGGGAATTTCGTTAGAGAAACTCCAAAGTTGAGTTTCAGATGAGTATATTTCCAACTGATAAAGATGAGATGTTTTTGAACTCCTAACAAGAACAACTTTGTAATGGAGCGATTTTGAAGGATCATAAGCTAAAATAACACCAAAAATAGAGTTCGGAATTTTGTTACCAGGCTTGGGAAGGGTAGTGTATTGGTTGGTTGCGGGATTGTATAAGTAGTAGTTGCGGCTGTTGCTGCAGCACAACATGAAGCCATTGCAAGATTGTAAAATCCTGATGCCTGCTGAGTCGTCAACAAAGTGACAGATCTAAGAAATGGACCGCGGACCGGCTTTCCATCTAGCCAGAGTAAGCAATATTTGGGCTTGTTTGAAGAAGGTGAAATCCGCAAGAAGAGGGCAGAGGGAAATTTTGAGCTCACATTAAGGCAACGAGAGAAGTAGAGGCTAGAAATCAGAGAAAGCCAGTGTTTTTGACATGTTTCTGAATCTCAGGAGAGTTTTTCCCGGAGATGAACAAGAATGTTAATGAGAATAATATCTTCGGAAGATAGTTTCTTTTATATGCTGTCTCTGGCTTCGATTCTTGTGGGGTTGTTTAGAAAATTAATAATACGAGAAAAGCCATTGGAAGTTGTTCTGCAATTGCCAAGCAATTCTTACGTGGAAGATCACATAGAACCTTGGTATGCCTTAAAAAAAAAGCCTCACCATTCACAGCATCAGCATCTTTAATCCTTTGACCAGGAGATTCTTACATGAAAAACCGGCATAAATTTCAGCAAGCGAGTTAAAATGAAAATGGGTAAACTTCCATGAGTTTCATTTGGCTCAATAGAGGCCCTTTTGATTCAACAAATTTTCTTTGATAACTAGGCACCCATCTGCCTCATTACTAATGTTTTCTCTGGCCAGAAATTTTGGACTCAAATCTTCTCTAATATTTGGCTAATTAAAGTATTGCTTTGCAATATTTGGCCCCTGGTCTGGCCTGGTTTCAAGGGAAACCTTGTTAAATTGTCTCAGAAAATGTTTAGCACTTTCATGCCAATATACCTGAACAACATAAACAATCAAATATTGTCTATATTTTACTAATCAAACGCCAATTACTGGTTACATTTTCCCAAATATGGAGCCAAACCAAACACAAGAAAAAATTGTAGCAGAAAAAAATAATTGGACTCCAAAATTTTCCAACGTAGATAATCAGACGCTAGCAAAGCTCTTAATGAATTGATAAGCATCAAAACATTGAAGTTCTAATGAAATATAACCCCCAACTCTAGTACGACGTGGGGCAAAATCATAAAGCTTTTTAAAACTACTGTCCTTGAAATTATACCTTATGGCTTTGTTAGGCAAGTGCAGCACCAAAAATGTGTCCTCATCAGTTTCTTCATGAACAATACAGAGTATTGAAAATGCATAAGAATGCAAGCCTATTGGATCAACATAGCCCCTAGCCATCTCAGGAAATGCTGCTGCAATGGGATTAAGATCAACTTTGTACTTCACCAACCAACCAGAGTAGTCTCTCTTCATCTCATATACGTCAAACTGCAAATTATCGGAACCATAAACTTCAACAAGATATAAATGACCTCCAGATTCTCCAAAATATCTATGTACCAGCACATCTTCATCGACAGAGGGCATTGGCATATCTCTGATTTGCTCTTCTTCGACATCAAAGTATAGTGAATCTCCCCAGTCACTTAGCCAGTGAATAGCACTATTCCAGAAAACACCATTTTTGAATTGCACATTACTTGGTGCTATGAAAGTACAACCTGAAGGCCTCCAGGGGCCTGTTGTCGGCACGTAAATCTCTATCTGATAATGATATGGCAAATCAGCATCACAATTCCTAATGCTAATTACTTTGTAATGAGGTGACTTTGAAGGATCAAAAGCTAAACTGACACCAAAAATATTCCTTGAAGACCTGCCACGTGGTCCAGGACCTAGTCCTGGAAGTACTGTGTATTGCTTTGTAGTAGGATTGTAAATGTAATAGTTTGTCTCTGGATGATCAGCACGAATGCTACAGCACAACATCAGGCCGTTACAAGATTGCAAGATTCTGATCCCTGATGGATCATCAACAAAAGTGAGGGACCGAAAGGGAGCACGAGAAGGATTGGAACTAAGATTGATGAAGTCATATTCTGCTTTAGTTTTGCCTGAAAGACGGTGCACAAAGAGACCTGAGATGGTTCTGGAATTGTGTTTAGGAGAAAACCTGGGATGGGTAACGAGAGAAAGCCAGTGTTTTGATACGATCTTGAATTTGAGGAGGGATTTTAGACGTAGGAAAAGAAGGATTAGAGTTAATATGTCATCATTACTGGCTATCATATCAGCTGATGATGATGACAATGATAAAATTTGATAAGAATTTGAAGAGGCTGGCCTGGTTCTCTTGGTGGAATGCATTTTGGTTTGAGAAATTGAGATGGCTGTCTTGTGCTTCGTTTCTGTTTGGACTTGTTCTAACATGTACATATATATACACATATATTATATATATAGAGGTTCAGCTTCTTTTGTTTCAGTTCTTTCTAGGAAGATTGCAGAGTAAGACAGCTGCAGATGATTCCCAACCACTCTTTATCATTCAACTTTTTTCATACAAAATTCAAAGACTTGCCTGCTCTTTTTCATGCCAAACAAACTGTTGAACTCTCAAGATTTCCCACTTTTCCAATGAGTGACAAGCAGCTTTGACTTTGGCTACAACAATACAAAAAAAAAAAAACCGAATTTTATCATTTTATTTAAATAAATAAGCAAATAAACCTTTAAATTTTAATTCGTATTCAAACAAGTCTTTAATCTTTAATTTGTATTCAAATCAGCCATTAATCTTTAATTTGTACCTAAAACCCTTTAACATAAATAAAATTTTCATTTGAAATAAAATACTTATTTGAATATAAATCAAATAATAAGAATTTATTTGATTATAATAAAACTATAGGAACATATTTAATGGCTTTTTTAGTATTCTTTTCTTTTATTTTGTACCGTCCTTTGCAAACCTTTAAACCAAAGGACAATGTAACAGTATAAACAGGCTTAGCAGATCAATATATTGTAGCTATTGGTATCTTCAATGAGCTTAATGTTGAATAATTAAAGAAATGGAAATGCATTTGTGCTGTTAGATGATACCTATTACCTAAGCAAATAAAACAAGTCACTCCCTGAGAAAAGCAGCAACCAAGATCATTGACAAAGCAAGCTACAATAACTTGAGAAAAGCATCTTTCACTCCATGTTATCTAACAAGGATATAGATTCTGATCAGTAGCCAACAATGAATACTTTAAGCACTTCCATTGATAAAGCAAGATGTGTTAAGGCAGTTGCCAATAAAATGCAGGAATTATCTAGGGAGGGCAAGGTCATACCTGCAGGTGAATAAGCCATTTTTAAGCATAAGAGGAACTTCTTAAGTTGGGTTTTTTTTTTTTTTATCGTTTCCATTACCATTACTGATAAGAGAAAGCTAACAAAAGGAGCCAACTCAAGTGGCAAGATGATTCGGCGTTTCTGTTTCATCACAATTGCTAACAAGACTTTTCTTCCTTTGCATCCCTCACATCCCCTCCTATCAGCATCCTCCAGATATGATAACCTTTGAAGTTCTTGTCACCTGCTACAATGTTGTACTAGCTTCTCAGATCAAAAAAGCAAGAATTCCATTTTTTTTATTTGACCCACAGACAAATATCTGCTACAATTTGGCATAGAAAAAATAATTAGTATTAAATATAAACTGTATTACAATCATACTTTGTTGCATAATTTGCAATCAATGCTACAAATGAATACATCAATTTCTTGCTCCATCAACTTCTTCCAATATGAAATAAATAAAAGCTGGCAAAATAGTTACTTTAATTGTGATAGCAAGCCATTTACAAGCATAGATTAGCATGAGCCACCATTATTTCTTTCTTCTAATTTTTTTCCCTCTCTTTTCCTCACTTTTGCCTAAGATAAAAGCAACTCTTGGAAACTTGAATCCTCACTTCAGCTTCTTCCCTCTTTCTACCTTTTCAATGAATCAGGTGAGCTATTCTCCAATGAGGTGAACATAAAGTTCCCAGAAAACATGGCTTCTTTATCTGCATATCAAATGCCAAAATTTAGGCTAGTGTAAGACATTGGATAAAAAATCTCTACTGGGCCTTTTTCAAAGATCAGAAACTCCAAGTCCCCAATAAATAACCAAAACAATCATGAGTTAGTTGGATTGACAAAACATAGCCTACCGGTTAATGAGAGGCAACTGACTTCACGACGAACATACCTTGCCATTGCCTGCAGACAAAAGTGTAAAAGCTCAGTCATGCTATGCCTTCAACTCGACACAAACTTATGGTTGTTCATACTGTTTTTCATGTTATGACCATAGTGACTCTTCTCCAACATGTCAAAATATGGATATATTGTCATTTCAAAAAGGAACTAAAGAAAGTACTTCAGAAGTAAAATGAACCAACAGCACATCCTACATGGCTGTTAATTACAATGGCAAAAGAAAAGATGAGAACATGCCTGGACTGTACGCAATGCAGCAGCATCTAGCTTGGACGTACCATCATCAGAAAAGACATTCCTGCAAAATGTCAAACCAATGTTGAACATGAGGAGCAAATGCATTGTCCAAGATATTTCCCAATCGGTGATGCAAGTAAGATTGGGTTAGATAAAGCTTTGACAGGTAGAGAACAGCTACAACTTTATAGCACCAGCCAAACTAACCCAGGAGACCAAGATTAATTCTTACATCACAATTTCATTGCCATCAAACAAAGTTTTAGCTACAGGCCACCAAGTTTCAATATAAAAAATTACATCACACTAGTATAATTCTAAATAGTAGGCATAACAATTATTAAATAAAATTGACCATCCATGCATGGACATACAATTAGTAAGACAAGTTGCATTGAGGACTACCATGAGAAATTTTTAAAAAAACTGCCTGGATCAAGTTCTGATGAAGATCTTACCTCCATATAACGTCTGTTAGCTCCTCCTGTGTAGCCTCTGGAAGCAAGGCAGCATCATAAGCAACGATATTTCCATAGAATATCTTCTCCAATTCTTTCATCCATTTCGTCAAAAGTAAGTTAACCTGTCATTTCAATAATAATAAAACCATCTGCAAAGGACTATTCAAACCAAAGAAATTACATTTGCATTCTCATCTACAAACTAATAAAGCTTCAAATGATATCATCATCAATAGCATCGTATCTAAATTGAAATAATTCTTATGCAGATGACATACCCCAGCTTTAGACACTCGAAGCTCAACATCATGATTGTAGATCTCATAAACGTACTGTCCTAATTCAACACCGTCTTTTCCTTCAGCTTTCAGGCGGCGTAAGCAGAGCCACATATGAAGGACAAGCAGGGAAAATGTCATTTTGAAGGTCTTCTCCAAATTAAATACTGCAAAACAAAGATATGGGTTTTAATTTACATCAATCAAGAAACCAATTCTATTATGACAGTCAATAAAGAAAATCACGAAACTCAACAAAAGCTCATACAAAAAGCAGACACTGACAGACCTTCATATATGGCAGGTTTATCAACTTGAGAAAGGATACGCCTATATATCACATTTGCCCCTCGAATGGACTTGCTTTGTTTACTATAGAACAGCATCATCTTGAGAATCATACGCTTGATGCCCTCATACTTTGGGTCTTCCACTCTGAGGGGAGAGTCTGGGGCCAAGGCCAATGAACAAGGCTTAGACCAAAACATTTTATCCAAATTTACCTGTTAAAAAAAAACCACCCACACCATCAGCGACCCAAAAACAAGAATTTGGAGACTCATATTCGTATAAACTCGAATTGGGTAGTTCTTCAAGAAACTAAATTACCCTCGATTTGGCAGGGAAAGATTTGTTGAGGGAATCAGCTGAAGCAGGCGCCACAGCTGCATAGCTTTGGCAACGAATCATACTAAAATCCTTCCCCACTTCTATGGAGTTGAGTGAGCGTAGCTTTGAGAGATGCGTTAAAGCTCTGCTCCATCGAGGTAACATCTTTTTCTTTTCAGACCAATGGAGCTGTTGCTTCAGCTCTCAAAGCCCTAAACCCTCCCCAAGTCAACGACACTCGAAAAGTCGGTAAATCTTGCGGTGCATAACGATCTCAATGCCAGCCCCGATTTATCCACGTCGCCAATAAAAAATGGGCCCAACCCGAAAGTTTATTTTCAATTTTGGGTCTATTTCAGAAAAAACCTAAAAGCCAATAAAAATCAATGGGCTATCCCAATCAGGCCATGAAAAATTGAAATTTATTTACAATTTTGGGTCTATTTCAGAAACAAAACCTAAAAGCCCATAAAAATAACGGGTCATATCCAATCTGGCCATGAATAATCGAAGTTTATTTCTAATTTTGGTCTTATTTTTTAAACAAAACCAAAAGCCCATAAAAATCAATGGGTCATATTGGATCCGGCCATGAAAAATCGAAGTTTATTTCCAATTTGGGCCTATTCTGAAATAAAACCTAGAAGCCCATAAAAATCAACGGGTCATATTGGATCCGGCCATGAAAATTTGAAGTTTTTTTTCCAATTTTGGACATATTTCTAAAAAACCCTACAAGCCCATTAAAAAATCAATGGGTCATATCCGATCCAACCATGAAAAACCGAATTTTTGTACTCAATTTGGGGCCTATTTCTGAAATAAAACCAAAAGCCCATGAAAAATCAATGGGTTATATCCCATCCTGCCATGTAATACTGAAGTTTATGTTCAATTTTGGGCCTATTTATGAAATAAAACCTAAAAGCCATAAAAATCAATGGATCATATCCGATTAGGCCATGAAAACCAAAGTTTATATGAATTTTGGGCCTATTCTAAAATAAAACATAAAAGCCCAAGAAAAATATTGGGTCATAAGCAGGCCGTGAAAAACCAAAGTCTATTTCTAATTTTGGGCCTACTCTGAATCAAAACAAAAAAGCCCATGAAAAACCAATGGGTCATATCCGATCCGGCCATCCAGGACCCGAGCCGGCCTTCCATTTTCCAATTTTCAAGGAAAAAAAATGTTATACCCTTTTTTCACAGTCAAAAAGCCTGTCTTCTTGTCTGTAATGAAACAAAACTGAAAAGTGAAATCCACTTCAAAATTTAAACTACCTTCACTCTTCCAACCAAATTTTCACTCTTTTTTTTTTTTTCAAATGGAAAAAACAACGAAGCTGAGATTTTGTCGGCATTGAATTTGATCTTTTCAAATCTGTGAGAAATCTTTAGACTTGTTTTCTTAGAAGAAAAGGGAAATGGAGTTCACCGAAGCTTATAAACAAACGGGTCCCTGCTGTTTTTCTCCGAATGCTCGTTACATCGCGGTTGCCGTTGATTACCGTCTCGTGATTCGTGATACACTCTCCTTCAAGGTACTTTTTTTCGCTTCCAATTCAAACATTTTTCGTTTCTTTTTGGATTTGTTTTGATTTTCCTGTGTTGAATGAATTGTATGCGAAGATTCAAATTTTAGTTTCTGATTAGATCTTTTTGTATTTAATTAAACTACATTTATTAAGAATTGATAAAGTTGCTTTACCAAAGCAATCAGATTTATGCATTAATGTTTTCCTGTTTGATTTGTATAGTTTCATTCTTTTAGATCAAGCAAAAAGGTGTGTCTTATGTTTTGTTTTTCTGGAGAATGGTAAAGAGTTGATGTATTCTTTAAAATCCCAAACTTTTTTAGTAAAATTTTATCTTTTCCCATTGAAACACTCTTGCAAATCGATCTTCTATCTTTGGGCTCATGTCTTTGATTAGGAATTTGTTGAAGCATTAGAAAATCAATGGATGGGGATGAGCTTTATGGAAAGGTCATTTTTAAGGTTCACAGCATGCATTTCTTGTGCTTCTAAATGGTAAAATTTTAATTTGGTTTAAATTGGTGCAGGTTGTGCAGTTGTTTTCTTGCTTGGATAAGATAAGCTATATTGAATGGGCACTTGATTCCGAATACATTCTTTGTGGTCTTTATAAAAGACCGATGATACAGGCATGGTCACTCACCCAACCTGAATGGACATGCAAAATTGATGAAGGTCCCGCTGGTATTGCTTATGCAAGATGGAGCCCAGATAGTCGTCACATACTGACCACCTCAGAGTTTCAGCTGCGATTAACGGTTTGGTCTTTAGTGAACACTGCTTGTGTTCATGTACAATGGCCAAAGCATGCTTCCAAGGGAGTTTCATTTACCCAAGATGGAAAGTTTGCTGCAATTTGCACAAGGCGTGATTGTAAGGACTACATAAATCTGCTGCCTTGCCACTCTTGGGAGATAATGGGTGTTTTTGCTGTTGACACGTTGGATTTGGCTGATATTCAATGGTCACCGGATGACAGTGCAATAGTGATATGGGATTCTCCTCTTGAATACAAAGTACGTGAACTTATGATTCCCTTTGTCTGTCATCAAATGGCCGTGTTTTTATTCCCAATTAATATACCATGTATATATTGGAAGAACTCAATTTCCTGTTCTTCCCTTTCAGAAACTTTGACCTTGTAAATGATAATTATAAGGATCTTATTCATTTATAACAAATTTAAAAGCCTTCTCTTTTACCCCTTTTTTACTTAAATTGTCTGTATCAAGCTTAGCACAGAGTGAAGGGAAGCACAAGAAAAAGAGTAAGATAAACTAGAAGTTTCTTTTGAATGGTAGGTTTTTCTATTTTGCTGGTGGAAATGGTTTCTTACTTTAAGATATTGCCATATCAGAACTTACATGGTCCTGACAGTTGTGTCTAATTAGCCGTCTATCACCACATAGTTATGTTTATGGTTTTACCCATGCATAAGCATGTGTTTACTTTTGTTTACTTTACTTTTTTGGTTCAAGTGATATAGTCAGATGTTAAAGAGCTTGTGGTTCCTTATGCAATTTGATACAGGTTCTAATATATTCTCCAGACGGAAGGTGTCTCTTTAAGTATCAAGCATATGAAAGTGGATTGGGAGTAAAAAGTGTTTCATGGTCTCCCTGTGGCCAGTTTCTTGCCGTGGGTAGTTATGATCAGATGCTGCGAGTTCTAAATCACCTTACTTGGAAAACTTTTGCTGAGTTTATGCACCTATCAACTGTCCGTGTTCCTTGCTGTGCTGCAGTTTTTAAGGTAAGTCGTTTTCCTTGTTATTTTTTTGCATTGCTTCTTGTTATGATATGATTCAATCTGTCAGAAGCATCTATTAAGTTTGTTTCTTATATTGCCAGGAGGTGGATGAACCACTGCAACTTGATATGTCTGAATTATGTTTGGACGATGATTTTATGAGAGGCTCTGGTAAGAATGATTAGGAATTATATCTCTGATTAATGATTTTTGTTTTTTATTTGATGTAATGATTGATACTTGTGCTCAACTTGTAGGACCTGACTGCTTTGTGCTTTTGTATTCAATTTATTAGGCTCAAATGCTTTTGCATGCATGTCTTTTCCAGTCCTTACTCAATATGCAAATTTCAGCCTTTCATATTAAATTGGGTTCATATTTACTGCTAGCAGATGCTCCAGAAGGACACTTCAAAGTTAGATATGAGGTTGTAGAAGTAGCCATTACTTTGCCTTTCCAGAAGCCTCCGGCAGACAAACCTAACCCTAAACAAGGAATTGGTAAGTCAGCATCCATGTTTACCAAACTGATGTAGATTGATTCAAAGTTTTGTGTGTTCCATACCATATATTGAAGTGGCACAATATCTGAGTGCAAAGAAAGCAGAATGCTATACTTATAATATTGACATGCTGCTCTTGCAGTACCATTAAGTCCAGCTGGCTCTGATTTTTATCTGATAAATCCTGTTGAAGTCGGAAATAATCTATCTCCTTTTTATGTTACCTCTAACACTGGATGAATCAATCTTTTAGATGAATGACCGTAGTGATGGTCATCAACTATGGCCATGGCCATGGCCATATTAGGGCTGTTAGAAGATGTATTCTTAGCGGACATGATGATTGGTTTCAAGTTATTTTTCTTGGGATCAATCATGCTTATTGACACTCACCAGTTTAGGGTTGTACTAAGCTACTCAACAAACTAATTAGAATAAGTTGACCAAATTAACTTTAATTTTCCTCCCTTTAATGCTGTCACCAACCAAATGAATTTCTTTTCTAGGCCTTCTTTCATGGAGCAATGATAGCCAGTATATTTGTACTCGCAATGATAGCATGCCGACTGCTCTCTGGATCTGGGACATACGCCATTTAGAGTTAGCTGCCATCTTGGTGCAAAAGGATCCTATTCGTGCAGCAGCTTGGGATCCAATATGCACTCGCCTTGTTCTTTGCACTGGAAGCTCTCATTTGTATATGTGGACCCCTTCTGGTGCATACTGTGTAAGTAATCCACTACCGCAATTTTCTATAACTGATTTGAAATGGAATTCAGATGGGAGCTGTCTTCTACTCAAAGACAAGGAGTCATTCTGCTGTGCTGCTGTGCCTCTACTGCCGGAATCTAGTGACTATAGCTCAGATGACTGAAGCAATTTTCTCTATCAATTTGGCTTGTTATTTAGAGAAACATAAATGTATAAATAGGCAACTTTAGTGTTTTTCTATCAGCCCCTATTTCACTCACTCACTCTCACTGTTGTAATATGTTCTTGTGCATTTGAGACTTCAATGACAGTTTTATCAAGCTATGAAAATCCTTGTATCGTGGCATTTTTTTCCCATTTTGTTCATTGTTGTAGGAAAAGAAGGAAACTTGTAAACAGATACCAGATTCAAGTATAGCATATGCTCGATTTGCTGCAGGAAATGTGTTCACCACTTAAGACGACAATATCTTTCAAATGTGTGTTTGTTTTATTTGTGAATTCTTTATGATCTTATCACTTCTTTGTTTCAACCTACCTATAAATTACCAGGAAGAGCTTTGAGTTTCGGCTGACTGTGTCAAGGACGAAGATAGAAGGAATGTCAATAAAAAAAATTACAGATATTAAAATTTGAAGTTCATACTTGCATCGACTTTGATTCGTATGGGATAATATTCATATCTGTAAAAACTGTAAATCACCATCAAAACAGATTTAAAAAACCCTCTGTAATTCTCATAATCTTGTCTATAAAATGGTCACAAATCATAGTACAAAAAGCCTATTATGAGGTCATCACATTGATCATATATCAAACTTGAGCAATATTTTCCTTCTCCTATTTTGTGAATTACTGAAGTAACCCATTCCCACAGGGCAATTATGGTAAAGTTTAAATCAACCTTTTAATTGTAAGGCTAAACTAGTAAGGCTGATAAACATTTTTGTTATTCACATGGAAAGTGTACAAAACTGTTTAACCTTTGCTGAATCTCTAGAGAAAGTATGGAAGTTTCAACATCTGCCATCACCTGAATTCTAACTCAAAGCAACTTTCAACCTCATTGAGCTCGATTAGTCCCTATAAAACTAACGTTTTTGTCACTAAGAAAGGCATGTTTAACCTTTTGACGCAACACAATGGACTTGGCAGTGTTACTAAACTCTCTAAAATTTTCCAACATACAGATGTGAAAACACCACAAAGCTATTGTTAGTGCTAAAAGAATCAAAGAAGCAAATTCAGGGGCAGAAGAAAAGAAAGAAAAAAAGAAAACCCACCATGCAGTCTAGAACACCAAGCACTGATGACTTATCTTGATCTGATTTGCGACCGTCAAAGAAAAAAGTAGTAACAGAGTCAGAAACAGCTTGTTTACAAGTGACTTTTTTTTCCTTTTTTGTTGTCTTTAACTGATGTTTTTACTTTTTAACTGCCACAGGGTTTTACCCCATATATGTTAAGCTCCTAAGTTCGAAGAATCTTTCTTTGCACCAATCTTCTGCTGCCTTGAAGGTACATTCATTGCTTCTTTATATGTAAACTTTGATATTTTTTCTTTCTGCACTGGGGTTGTTGACTTTTTGGAGAATTGACCTCCCGGGTGTCTGGGAATTGACAAAATGATGCTTGTTTGATTGAATGTTGATTAAATTTGAGGAGTCTTTATTAATGGGGTTCTGTAGTTTTGAGGTGGGGGAAAATGAAGCTTGTTTGATTAGATGTTTTTTTACTGAAATTCAAGATTGATCATCATGTTCATTGTGCATTTTATAGTTCTTGGGAAAATGCAATTGTTTGTAATATGTAACTTGAAATTTGAGGTTTTTCTTTATTGGGTCTGTAGTTTTTCTGTTTATTGAAATTCTTTTTTGGATTTTTAATTTGAAAGATTACTTGTGTTCAAGCTAGTGTTTTTTTTTTTTTTTTCTTGAGAATTTGGAGTTTTTATTGAGTGATCACTGTGATTTTGTCATATTACTTCTTCCTTTGCAGAGCTTAAAAACTTGTAGGATATGAGTAGGAGAGTGAGGCAGAAATGTTCACATAGTAAGGAAAAAGATCAGACAAATATTAGTTCGGAGACCCTGGATAGTGGATGTTTGAATTGTGCTACTATTTGTGCAGTTGATTGGACAACCTTGCTTGATGATACAGTTATTCAACTCTTTTCTTATTTAAATTATCGAGATCGAGCTAGTTTGGCATCAACTTGTCGAACATTTAGGCTCTTAGGTTCTTTGCCCTGCTTATGGGGCTCATTGGACCTCCGTTCTCACAAATTTGACACTGCAGCTGCAATCTCACTCTCCTCACGATGCAAGAATCTCCAGAGACTTAAATTTCATGCAGCAGGCTCAGCAGATGCAATTGTTAGTCTCCAAGCGAGGGCACTTCGAGAAATAAGTGGTGATTTCTGTCGGGACATTACTGATGCCGCACTTTCAGTGATAGCAGCAAGACATGAGATGCTTGAGAGTGTCCATCTTGGTCCAGATGCTTGCGAGCGAATCAGCAGTGATGCAATCAAAGCACTTGCATATTGCTGCCCAAGGTTGACGAGGCTTTGGATGTCAGGTATTAGGGAAGTTAATGGAGATGCCATAAATGCTTTGGCTAAGCACTGTAGGCAGTTAAAGGATGTTGGGCTTGTGGAATCTGACAACATTGATGAAGTGGCTCTTGGAAACTTAAGTTCCATTAAATTTTTATCAGTTGCTGGGACTAGAAACCTTAAATGGGGGTCTGTGGCACAAGTTTGGAGTAGATTGCCTCACTTGGCGGGATTAGATGTTTCTAGAACTGATGTAAATCTTAGTGCTGTTACGAGATTTTTGTCATCATCCCAAAATTTGAAAGTATTGCTCGCCTTAAATTGTCCAGTTTTTGAGGGTGAAGTTGACAGGAACACAATGCATTATCAAAAAGGCAGAATATTGCTTACATTTTTTGATGACATGTTCAAGGGAGTCGCTTCACTATTCAATGACAATTCCAAAAATGTTACTGATATGTTGCAGTACTGCAGGAAATTAAAGAGTAGAGATAAAAACTTGGATGAGATTGTTGTTTGGATTGAATGGGTCATTTCGCATTCACTTTTGCGTATAGCAGAAAACAACCTGAAAGAGTTTGATGAATTTTGGCTCACACAAGGGGCAGCAGTATTGCTCAGTTTATTGCAGAGTTCACAGGAGGAAGTTCAAGAAAGAGCAGCTACTGCTGTTGCAACCTTTGTAGTCGTTGATGATGAAAATGCTACTGTTGATTGCCAGAGAGCTGAGGCAATTTTACGCGGAGATGGAATACGGCTGCTTTTGAACCTTGCAAGATCTTGCCAGGAGGGGCTTCAGTCTGAAGCAGCTAAAGTGTGGATTGTCTCCTTTAAGAGAATATATTAAATACCAGTCCTATTCATGTTCAAATTAAAAAAAGCCTTCTTTATAATTTCTCAAAATATAAGCAATTTTAGAAGTCACTACAACTGAAGTTAAAACGTTAAACTTCAAAATTTTGTTTTAGAAGCTGTGTTCTCATCTAATACTCCACTTTGTTTTATGAGTTGCTTGGAAAGAAACTGGACACAAGCCTATTTTATTGTTGGGATGCAGGGTATAGCAAACTTGTCCATAGATTCAAAAGTTGCAAAAGCCATTGCTGAAAATGGAGGAATCAATATCCTTGCCAATTTAGCAAAATCAATGAACAGATTAGTAGCAGAAGAGGCTGCTGGAGGGCTGTGGAATCTTTCTGTTGGGGATGAGCATAAGGTTTTGAAAACTGAAGAATTTTATTGAGGGTATCTTCAAAATTGCTATCTTTACTCAAAACTGTTCCTTTTTCAGGGTGCCATTGCAGAGGCAGGTGGTATAAATGCTTTAGTTGACCTTTTATTCAAATGGCCTTCCAGCACTGATGGACTTCTTGTATGTATCTCTTAAGTTTTCCTTCCCACACATATTTGTAATCTTGTTGGAGATAAATTGTGAGCCTTTGCTAAATGATAGGAACGTGCAACTGGAGCACTGGCAAATTTGGGAGCCGATGAGAAATGTAGCATGGAGGTGGCTATGGCTGGTGGCATCCATGCTTTGGTGATGCTTGCTCGAACTTGCAAAGTTGAAGGAGTGCAAGAGCAGGTATTTTGGGTTTACTTTTTATGTAAATTAGGAAATGACAATAATCATTTTGGTGATGATGATGGTTCTGTTACTTTTTTATTAATCAGTATAATTTGTTAAGGATAATAAATAGATAGCTTCTTTGAGAAGATTTTGGATCTGCATTACTGAGAACTATAAGATGATTAAAGAATTGACCAAAACTATTCATGTCTTCCATACTAAGTTGATGTAGTGCCTGAATAACTTAGAACTGAGGCTCTCAATTGCAGATTACCTTTGCATTTAGCATGCAATATGTATCTAATATTCTCTCAGAAAGTATAAAGACTGTAGCTTCCTCTACGCTATAATTATCCAACATGATATGGAGCAATGTGTTATGTAAATGAAATTTTTATCAGGTATTTTAATTACAAGACAAGGAAAATTGTCATATTCAATTTTTAAATTATCATGCTGTCCCTGGTTGATTGGTTGTGATTGAAAATTTGTTTAGCATCCTTTGTTAAGTAACAATCTCTACCTTCTTGTTGGTGATGGGCAGTCTTAAGTGGAAATAACCCTACTCCTACTAGTCTCTTTGTCCGCTGGCAATTTTCCTCTAGTTTATTTGAAGTGTAAGCATGAACCTTTTATCTAACATTAGTTGATCTCACCAGGAGAAGGATAGTGGAAAAAGAATTTGCTGTTTGTTTTATGTAGTAAATTATTAGTGGTTTCTTTTTCTGAAATATGTAAAATATGCGTGCACTTGGGGATGTCTTGCATGTTGAAGACTTGGTCCTGAACCTCATTCAGTTGCTTTCAACTTTCATCATAAATTGAGTGTATATTGTTTAAGAAGCTCAGTTGAATTATACATTTCTACATACACAATTGTTATAGCAGATGGTCTTAACTTTTCTGGCTAAATAAGATTTTCTTCTCCTCTAGGCTGCTCGTGCCTTGGCTAATTTGGCTGCTCATGGGGATAGCAACAGCAATAATGCTGCTATTGGGCAAGAGGCAGGCGCACTGGAAGCATTGGTGCAACTTACTTATTCTCAAAATGAAGGCGTAAGGTAATCTGTTTTACTTCATATTACCTCGTTTAATAATAGCCACATCTAGAATGAAACTAAAGTAGATGACAGTATATCTCATATGTCTCATACATTTATTACTGCTTACTTTGACTTTTGGGATTTCACTGCAAATTTTCCAGAGAGTGTAATTGGATCTATTAAGCTATGTCCAGACTCATAAGCCCATCTTTGGAAATGCCATTTTATTTACTCATATCTAATCAAAAGCAGGCAGGAAGCGGCTGGTGCTTTGTGGAATTTGTCATTTGATGACAAAAATCGAGAAATAATTTCAGCAGCTGGTGGCATTGAGGCACTGGTACGGTGAATTGCATGCTAAGTCTTATTATTTCATGTTTTCAAGTAATTATTATTCTGCTTTATTTTACATCTGATGGATCAAATATGCAATTATCTCAAGTTTTGCATTACTAGTTGGAGAACTTTAAATGGTTCTACAATTTTTCTTAGCTTGGTCTTAATTTGATCATATCCCTGGCTATAACCATGCCCTTGGTCTATGACTATTTGGAGGTCTTTACTATATTTCACTACAG
Organism: Durio zibethinus; assembly: GCF_002303985.1. The sequence goes on along the minus strand of NW_019167838.1, from coordinate 23,044,187 downwards.
AACCTAAACCAATCACTTTAATAGCACTTATTGTGCATTCTATTCCCCCTTTCATTCTTTAGTTGATTGAAAGCAGCATGGACATTTTAATTTATTTTGATGGTAAAGTAATTGTGGCTATGTTCAGGAGTTCTTTGTAGTTCTATTAAACTGATGATACATTAGAGTGTTATCAGGCTTCCAGGATAGAACAAAAACTGAGGGTTTCAGTTTAATAAGGCGATGAAATCAAGATCTGCTTAGATGTTCATAAACCACTTTGATTGTGCTTTTCGGTTCATGAGTGGTAATTTTGATGTGAACCAATGGTTTATTGAAGGTTTTTTCTATAAATCAACTAAAGCTATGTAAAAATTGGTGAACATCATTGTGTCTGATGTCAAAATTGGAAGGAAACAGAATTCCTAAGGATGATTTTGTTTGATATTGTGAGCAATTCATGTTGATGAAGGTCTCTGTGTTGATGATTCTGTTAGTGTTATCAACTGCCTCTTATACAAACTCTGAAGAAGAACAAACTTTATGATCCCACAGGCTTGAACTGATAACCTAACCTCGGTAGTGGCTTCACACAAAGATATATTATTTGGCTATCAGCTTCCTTGCAGGTTGTTGAAATTTTATTCTGATTTTGCATGATTAGGTTGCCCTGGCTCAATCTAGCTCCAGTGCCTCCCAAGGTCTTCAAGAAAGAGCTGCAGGTGCTCTTTGGGGATTGTCAGTATCAGAGACTAACAGGTTTTCAAGGAAATTTCTTTTCTGTAATTGCTCAATGTTTCACTTATGCAACAATATTTGTAGAACAAGTTCTTAGGTGAAATAAGTTCTTTGCTTTGGTACAGTGTAAATTTTATCAAGATAGTTTCATGTAACCAAATGCAAGTGATGATGGCCTTGTCCATGCTATTTTGTTTATAGTGTGAAGCATTTATTACATATGCGTAAAGCTTAAACTCTACACTTAATTCATCTTCACTGTTCCATGTCTGAACAGAATGTTGATCCACAACTGTTTAGGCTTCAGTTGTGTAATATTATGTCAAACTGAAAGACTCAAATCTCTTTTTTCTTTTTGAATTTTTTTTTGTTATAAATGGGTTTTGATATATATTATTAATTTTTCTTAAAGGATGTATCTCTTAGCAATTTATGATACATATTGATGTATTTTCTATTAATATAGCATTGCTATTGGAAGACAAGGTGGTATAGCTCCACTTATTGCATTGGCACGCTCAGATATCGAAGTAAGTTTTTCACTCCTGGCTTACTCAAATGAGTCATTACTCTCAAAATTAGTTTAAGATGTCATTCTTTACATTCACTGTGATTGCAAGCCTTTTGTCAATACTCTATATACTGTCAGCATTAATGCATTAGTCCTAATTTCTAAGAATTTAAAGTTAATTTAAATGGTCAGTTTATATCATTGTTAGGCTTTGCCCACCACGGGGATTTTGGAGAATAAAACCTTCTTTTGGGGAATTCAAGCTGAAAATTTACTTTGAAATAAATGATATGAATATTTAATCACAGTGTATATTAAAATACAACAATTCTTAAGACTGGACCTGCAATTTAGACAACAAATCTTTTCAATTTTTTTGTGTGATGTGAATGAATATGAAATCTCAGTGGAATTCTTAAGAGTGGACCTTTAGTAGAAAATAAATATAACAATTCCCATCAGAAATGATGTGTTAATAATGCATCTTTGTTAACAAAGTTCAACATGCATTCCTCTGGACTGATAATTTGGTAATTCATAAGTTGTCTAACTCAACTGCAAATTGAGGTCTTGGTATTTGTTTGATTTTCAGGATGTCCATGAGACTGCTGCTGGAGCACTCTGGAATTTGGCTTTTTATCGTGATAATGCTCTCCGTATAGTACTAGATGAAGGAGTTCAACCCCTTGTTCATCTATGCTCTTCGTCGATCTCAAAAATGGCACGTTTTATGGCTGCATTAGCCTTGGTTTACATGTTTGATGGGAGGTATGTCAAACTATTTCTGAAAGTTATCGTGGATAGGCAGCCACACATAGGAAGGCACATTTATTTGTTGCAAAACCATCTCTTAAGGAAACCTTTTGAGACTGCTTTGAAGAGAATCAAATAAGAAGAGAAAAGAATCATATTTAAACTTTGGTAAATAGGTGGCATTGACTGGAAGAAAAATTGTTATAAAATTTACTTTTGAGGTGTAACTCTTGGCTCATCTATTTACAGAATAGATGCAGATGTTCCAGTGGGGCCTTTGCCTTCATCACAGGGCATTCCAAAGACTCCAAACATAGATGGGATTGGAAGGATGGCCTTGAAACATGTTGAAGAATTTGTGATCTCATTTTATGATCCACAAACCTTTTATGCTGCTGCTGCATCATTAGTCCCCACAGCTTTGGCACAGATAGCAGAAGCCATAAGAATACCAGAAGCAGGGCATCTAAGATGCAGGTTTGGTTTTTTGGCTGCAGTATTTTATATTCTAAAGATGAAACTGGCAATTTCATATCTATTTATGGCAGTAAGATTTAAGAAGTAACGGCTCGTATTTGTACAAATTGCATTTTGGATTAATCTATTTAATTTGTTAACCAAGTCTCTAACACCATTCCACAATCCACACTACTTGTAGAGAACATGATATTTGCATCCACTTGCCACTTCCTGTGGTCTCTGTCTGCCTTTTTGCCATTCTCTCCCTCTTCTCCATCTCTTGATAGTCAAAGAAAACCAACACATAGGGAAGACAATGGTCTGACAAATCAATTTCTGACAGGGTGGTCGCCTGTGGATTTTATAAACTACCCTAAGACCTCAGACTTTGTTGATGTGAGACTTATGTTGCCCCATACATATGCTGGAAACACTGATGTTTCTACCTGTAACTAATGACTACTACACCAGGCTTTTTGATGAAACATCCATGGCCAAACATTGTGTTTTATCAGCCCTGATCTCTTGAATCCGCAAGTTTTACACCTAGCATTTTATGCATCTCTTGCTACACTTCAAACTTTATAGTAAAACTAATAATCCACAGACCACCCCAAACTTTTTGTAGTAAATGTTATTTCTGTAGGTGAGACCTACATATTTCAACCTTGTTCTTTCCTTTTGTTTGAAACAATGTCTACTACAAACATTTTTTAGGAAATGCTTTTAGCAAGCCAACAGTTAGACAGTAACACCTATTCTTGTAATTGGTGCATGGCAATTGGCAAGTTTTGAGTTGATCATACATTTATAGCCATTGAACTTCTGCATGAATAATGAGTTAAAATAAATAAATAAAGGGAAAAAGAAGAGTAAGGAGTCAAATAGGGGAGGCTGTAGAGATGGCACATTTGCAAGGCTTTAAGTTTTTGGCTTGGAAAAAGGAATCAATGGGAGAAAAAAGTATATGACAGCGATAAGGCTGTCAGTCATACACCAGTTTTGTCTTGATCCTCCTTATATGGCATGCTTACTCGTACAGCTGTGATCAGTATGGTTGCAAATACCAAAAAGCTGTTTGAGGAGTTCCAGAAACCTCCATCTCTAAGCAGTGGATTCATGGTGCTAAATTGTTGAAGCTGTTATAAATATTTGCATGCATTTCCACTTGCATGTTCATAAATACAAGTGAGATTTGCATCGCAAAGTTAGTTAACATTCCTTTAATGTGTGATAGTATGTTATGTCTTTTGCAGGATGATTTTAATACCTGCAACCCTTTTCGCAGTAAATGAAATTTTCACGAGTTTCATTTTCACAGTTCTTACCTTCAGTATCATCTTAGCATTCTAATAAGTTTCATTTCTTCTTCCTTTATTTGTCTCTCCAGTGCAACTGAGATTGACAGATTTGTCAGAATGTTAAGGGATCCTTCTTCTATACTAAAGTCCTGTTCTGCATTTGCTCTTTTGCAAGTAAGCGCCTGTTATCCCTTGCCTATTTATTAAAAATGTTTATATCTGTTTAATTTTTATCAACAGCTAATGAATTTTTGCCCTGCAGTTTACCATGCCTGGAGGACGGCATGCAATGCACCATTCAGGCCTCCTTCGAAATGCATGTGCACCAAGGGTCTTACGTGCTGCTGCTGCTGCATCAACAGCCCCTATTCAAGCCAAAATTTTTGCAAAAATTGTGCTTCGAAACCTTGAGCACCACCATGAAGTCTCAAGATAGTTCTGATGATCGTTTCTGCTGAACTCTGCACTTATAGATTGTCGTCCCCCAAGAAGTACAATCTTCTCTAGAGTTGAACCAGGTGGGCTGGAGCAGGCTACCTCATCCCCGACAACCAGTCTTTTATGGTTGTGTTAGTCACTAAGGTTCAAAACTAGTCACCCTCCATACCTCCTGGATCACTTGTGTAAGTAAATAAAAGGGAGGCCTGCATGCTCATGGAGATCATTACACTGATATTAATGAGGTGTAACAAAATAGGAACCCTTCACCCTTTCTGTTTCTTCCTAAAAACATCAAACGCTAAATAACACAATCACAAGGGATCATCCTTTTAATATATATACATATAGTTTGTGGTGTTTTTTCATCATTGGATTTAGATACATGTATTTTGTAGTTAGTATCTAATCAATTCGCCCTGCTTTTCGGTTTCCAATTTGCTTCAATTTTTTAAGAGTTTTTATTTAAAGCGATTTTGACAAAAACGTTTTAAATAACTTTTTTCATTACTTATAAGATTTAAAAGATAAAATATTAAAAAATTAAAATAATTCAATCAGTTAAAACATATAAATATTAGTTATGAGGTCGTAGGTTTAATTTTTTTTTTTAGCTCTTCGATGTTTTTAAAGAACATTATTTAAAGTGTTTTTGATAAAAAAAATCATCTTAAATAATTCATTTCATTACTTATAAGATTTAAGCTTCAATATTTTTTAAGGATATTATTTAAAGCATTTTTGATAAAAAAATATTGTCTTAAATAATCCATTTTATTACTTATAAGATTTAAAAAATAAAATATAAAAAAATATTTCATTATTTATAAGATTTAAAAAATAAAATATTAAAAAATTAAAGTAGCTTGATTGCTTAAAACATATAATTATTAAGCATAAGGTCATCAATTCAACTTTACCCTCTCTAACGCTTAATTTTTAGAGTTCCTATAAGATTTTTTTTTAAGATTATTTAAGACGTTTCTTTTAAGAATTATTTATAAGATTTTTTTTAAGATTATTTAAAACATTTTTTGTTAGAAAATATCTAGATCAATTTTTTATATGATTATTTAAGGTATTTTTTGTCAAAAAATACCTTAAATAATCTCATTCAATTTTTTATAAAAAATTATTTATGATATTTTTTTATCAAAAATACATTAAATAATTTTATAAAAAATTAATAAGATTATTTAAGGTATTTTTCATGCCAAATGTCATTAATTACAATATAAAAAAATTTTAACAATAAAAATTTATAATTAACTTATAGTCACTTTCAGACATATTTTTTAAAATAGTAACGATGATTTCATAATTTTTTATTAATGTCAAATTTAGAAATAATATAACTTTTTCCTTCAAAATTTTACAACACCATAAAAAGAGGTTAATTTATGATTCTAAAATTTTGAATACCATTAAAAATCTATCTCTTTCTTTTAAAATATAATTATATTAAACTAAATGTTAAAATTAAATACTCACAAAAAAATTCTTTTAAAAATATATATAAATTCTCTTAAACTAATCGTCTCATAATAAGTTCACGTAGCTTTTATAAACTGACTTAAAGGATTTGAAGTTTAATCCAAATATTTTCTCCCTTTTTTTTTTTAACTTGAATTCACATTAAATTATTTTTTCCTTAATTTCTTGTGCTGCAATGTCCCTTGTATTAAAAAAAAGCTCTAAAATAATATATGGAAAAAAAAAAAAAGAGAGAAAAAAGGTTTGTGGTTGAATGGAAAATGCTCATGAAAAACACCAATTACACAAAAAAAAAATCCTTAACCCTAAAAATGACAATAAATTGGGTTAAATAGTCGGGCTCTGTAATAAGTTTTTTGCACAATTTTTTTTGTTAGTCAGTTGAATGTCTTTTCCGGTTGGCTAATAAATACTTGAATATTTTTCCAAATATTATGTGAAAGATGATTTGTGGACCTTGTTTTTCTATTCAAGGTAATGATCTTGTGGTTGTCCCAGTGAAGGAAATTGTATGGATGTGGCAAACTTACATGTTTAGCCTTTTTTTTTATCAAAATTTAGTGACTTGTTGACAAAAAAAAGAAGGGTAAAAAAAGTATTTTCCATGTAAGCTCACCACATTTAATATTGACTATGGAGTTTGCTTTCGCTTTATTTAAGTATGCCAATTACAAAGAATAAGTTTGGTTTCCTTTAAAAAGAAAAACAAATTCCTCAACAAAAAGCTTATTTCATATAAAATTTATGTTGCAAAATTATTTATTCTTAAAATCTTGTTAATTCACATTTGTTGCAATAATTTTTTTAAAGACAAAACTATACTCCAATGCTATCAAAACACTTGAAACTTCATTGTCCAATAACTTTATGCTTTGAGATTTTTTTATTTTTTTTAATTTTAGTTGAATTTAAATTCAAATTTTAAATTTTAAAATTAATTATAATATTATTGAGCGAATAATTTATTAATTTTTTAATTTTTAAAAATAATTTTGATATCTCATTCATATGGGCCAACTAATCTATTTTTATTTTTTAAAGGATAAATATTGATTTTAAGAAACTCGTTAATCTATTATATCATTATTTAAAAATCTATTTATTTAGCTTAAAGGACAAATTAACACAAAAACCCAAAATTTTAATATTAATTAATTTCCTCCATAATCATTTATATAAGGTCAAAAAATTTTATTTAAATAACTTTTAACATTTTAATTAAGTAAAAAAATTATTCACCGTTATCAGAATTTAAAATTATTAAAATATTATTTGTCGGTCAACAGTAGCGAGTAGACTTATTACTTTTTTCCACGTCACATCTATCCATATCAAAGAATCACCCGAAAGCGAGTATAATTAACGCGCTTATTTAACAAAAAAAAGCGAAATTCTTTTTTTTTTTTTACTTTCAGTTTAATTTTCCAATTTCCATTTAATCCCAAAATTTCTTTAAACAATGGGCATTTTCATTATTTCCAACAGTGAAAAGGTTTTTTTTTCAAAAATAAAAAATTATAATTTCATTGCTTAATTTTCAAAAATTTCCAATTGGTTGTGGCATTGCTACGTCTTTCCTTTATTATATTTTCCTTCGCTTTCAGTTTCTTCCTTGACACCTCTCATCTGATTTTTCTCGCACTTTCTCTCTTTCCAATCGATTTTTTTTCTCGGGAATCTTCGATCGTCTCCAAAACAAAATTTCATTTCCTTTCTATTCAAATTCATGCTTCTGTTGTTGATTGTATTACTTACGAGGTGACGTTGAACGGCACTGTAAATATATAATTTAAGGAAACTAACTAAACAATGCAAAACGACGTCGTGACGAACGGAATTTGCTCGACGGAGTCGGTGAATGGCAGTCGCGATGTTTGGAGTTGTAAAGATTCTGATTCTTTATCAGCTGATCATCTTGTTATCATGGTCCACGGAATTCTCGGCAGGTCCTTTTTGAGATATTCAATTTTGCTATGTTCGTTCTTTTGAATTGGATTTTGAATATGCTTGATTTAGTTTACTATGTTATGGTTAATTACTTTGATTTGTGTCATAATTTACTCATATTTTATGCTTTTGAGATATTCAATTTTGTTATGTTCGTTCTTTTGAATTGGATTTTGGATGCTTGATTTAGCTTACTGTGTTATGGTTAATTACTTATGATTTGTGTCATGATTTACTCATATTTTATTCTCCGCTTGATTGTAATCGGTTTAATTTGAAGTAATTAAATTATAATTTGATTCTGAGATTGACTCAATAAATGCTGCATTTGAACTGAAAATTTGTTAGGTTTGAGTCTGTTATATCATGGCCATTGCATTGCATCATTTCCTATTTACATGGAAATTTTCAATCTTGTGGTGTTAAATCGTGTTCAATTTTATTTTTTATTAGTATTATTGTATTATTAATAATATTATTAGAAGTTATCCTGAAAGGGGTTTTGGCCCTGGTTGTGTGCTTGCTTGTGCAGTTCTTCAGATTGGAAGTTCGGAGCTGAGCAATTTGTTAAAAGGTTACCCGATAAAGTATTTGTCCATTGTAAGTAGTTTTTGTTTAGGCACCATCCTGTTTTGCTGGCGCTTGTTGCTGCTTTGGTATGTTTGTTTCTTGTTCATATCTTCTTTAGATTGTTAAGGATGATGGAACCATCAATGGATTCATAGTGGTATCAAAAACCATTAATTTGGTTTTCTGGATTGCTCTAAAACTACTCTTTTAAACATGTTTTTTTCTTTATTTTTTACTAAGCTATTAAGTATTGAAGTTTTCAAGATCAGCATGTTGATATTTAAGTTTCTGGCTGAAGTTTTTCTGCTCGATTTTACTTGGTTGATAAACATTTTCTGCAGGCAGTGAAAGGAATATGTCTAAGCTGACTTTAGATGGTGTAGATGTAATGGGTGAACGATTGGTAAAGGAGGTTAGTGCATATTTGATAATGACCCTATATTTGAGTCATCAAAATCAATTAAATTTATTACTTTTAATATTAGAGTATCAATTGCATATTCTGATTTATTATCAACGTTTGAATGTTAGGTCATTGATGTTATTCAAGAAAAGCCAAATTTACGCAAGATCTCCTTTGTTGCACATTCTGTGGGAGGACTGGTGGCCAGATATGCAATTGGGAGACTCTATAGACCACCTAAGGAAGAGGTTAAAGAGGATACATCAGGTAATGGATGCAAGGAGGAACCGATGGGTACAATTGGTGGCCTGGAAGCTATGAACTTCATCACTGTTGCATCTCCTCATCTTGGTTCAAGGGGTAATAAGCAGGTAGCTTTTTTGTATTAACAAATGTAAATGCATGTAATAGCCAAAACATATTATTTCTCTCTTGCTCTCTGTCACTCATATGTGCACAGTTTTGCACACACACAAAGATCACTATGTTGTATATGGTTATTACAGAGTGTATTCTCTAACTAAGCTGCTTCTGAAAGGTTGTTGTTGTATATGAGTTTCTGTTTCCAGTAGTTTGTTGATTGCAGCATATGTTGTGTTGTTTGTAACACAACATACTTTTTTTTTTTTTATGACTTACCTTGTTTGTTATGTGATGTATTATCTCTCATCAGTGTTGGCATGTCAAGGATATTAGCCATTGTTGAATTATCTTTACTTATTGTCACTGTAAAATGTTTGGTTTACAGGTACCATTTCTTTTTGGGGTAACTGCTTTTGAGAAAGCTGCAAGTTGTGTTATTCATTGGATATTTAAAAGAACAGGTCGGCACCTTTTTCTTACCGATGATGATGAAGGAAAGCCTCCACTGCTTAAGCGGATGTTGGAAGATTATGATGAGTTTTATTTCATGTATGCAACTTTCATCTTTGTTTAAATTGCTTCTGTGTAAAGTTACTTGAGATGTCTTACTTTGAGGTCTGGATTTGTAAGATGACTGAAATAGTAGTAAATTCATTTATGCAGGTCTGCATTGCGTTTATTCAAACGTCGGGTGCTATATTCCAATGTGGGCTATGACCGTATCCTTTTTCCATGATCCGTTTAAATTTTTTAAATTTCAACTATTCCATATTTTTGTTAAGTTTGATTGGTTTTGTCTTTGTTAATGAAATATTGTAAAGATATTGTGGGCTGGAGAACATCATCGATAAGACGGGATAGTGAACTGCCAAAGGTATTATCATCTTTGTGAACTTTTTTCATTTGATTTCATGTTTGCAACTCTTTTGGTTAGAAGTTGATGATCAGAATATTTGTCTTGTTATTAGTGGGAGGAGTCTTTTAATGAAACATATCCACATATCGTGTATGAAGAACACTGCAAGGCCTGTGATGCTGATCAGTATGAAACTATTTCAACGGAGGATGATGGCTCATCTGACAAGCTAGAAGGTATACACACTTAATTTCTGACTTTAAGAAGAACCTGTACTCTTGCTAAGTTTAGTTTGCTTTTGTTGGTTGCCTTCAGCATTCCAAGTTCACTAGTTTGCTTGCCCAAAATACATTTTATCTTCTATTCTGTATTATTTTTTGTCACTTTCTTCTGTCTGACTATTTTTCAATTACTTCCTTTATTAATTTAATTGCCAATGCAGCCAAATGGTTTTCTTTCGGTCTTAATCAATTTCCCATGAGTAATTGTTCTTACTTGCCTGCTTCTTCCCTCTATTACCTTGTATTACTTTCTTTTGATGGTTTCCAAACTTTACAACTCCATTAATTGGATAATGTTGTGCAGAGGAACTGGTGAGAGGCCTATCCCGAGTTTCGTGGGAAAAAATAGATGTTAGTTTTCACAGTAGTAGACTGAGATTTGCTGCTCATAGTGTTATACAGGTCCCTCTCTCTCCCTCTCTCTATTTATCGATCTGTCTGGAGTTTAAGGAAAGGTTTTATGTAGTCAAAATCTACTTTTTATTTTATTTCGTTTGAAGGAGCAAGTTCTTATTATGCACGTTTTACAGGTTAAAGATGAAGTTATGCATATAGATGGTGGAGATGTCATCCAGCATATGATCGATCATTTTCTCACTTGAACCTTTGGTCTTAGAAATACTCATCATATTCGCGAATATTATATTCTCTTAGGTAAATAAAGATTATTTACTACTGAGATCTCCTATTCATTTGACTGTTAGGGTCAGTGCTTGAAATCCCGTCCGTTGCAGTTGAATGGATCAATACTTCCGTCAGTTCTCGGCAATGGTACGATAACTGTGATTAATTCAGCAGTCATGAAGAAATTTTTTTCATTCATCATTAATAATTTTATGTTGCATACATGTGCCAAAAGTATATATTTACACTATTACTTCTTTTTCTGTTGTGCTGTAAACAAATTATTTGGTAATTTACAATTTACATGAAAGGTTCTGCTTAATAATTTCTTGATGAAACGATTAAGCCTTTGATAATTTCTATTTTGCTTCTTTAAGAGGAAAACTTCTAAAATTTGAGCAAGTTATTTTTTTGTTATAAAAGACATTATAGCCTGATAATAAGTGAAAGAGTTACAATTACTAAAATTTAAATTTGTTAGATGTTATTTCTTTAAAAATGATTATATGAACTGAGTTCTTGAGTTGAGTTTAAAATTTGAGGATGTTTTGTTAGAGAGAAAAACTTACAATGGTAGCAAAGGATTGTTCTGATATGGTAATGGATGCGACCGAAGTTAAATAAATGTGTGTTTTGCTAATAAAAATATTGAATTTTTGGATTGTGGTCTTTTGATGTGGGAGTGGATGTTGTCGAAGTTAAGTGTTTTGTTAATAAAATATTGAATTTTTAATTTGAAAAATTCAAATTCGACTTTTGATATGTTTAAATATAAAAAAATTAATTCAATAAAAACTCATAATTATTATATTAAACTAAATTTAATTTATTTTTAATAATAAATTCCTTTATCAGCCATTCAAGTTTACCTCTTTTAATTAAAAAAAACCATAGCGCACTTTTAAAAAGAAAAAAAAAATCGATCAGAAATAAAATAAAAGCTAGAGTTAAAATGTTGACTGCCTAGTAGCTAAACGTCTAAACCGCCTGTTACAGACAGACAGTCAAAGTCAAGTCACCAAACTGTTGTCCCGTACGTCAGCTCCTCCGTTTCTTAATTTCATTGTCTTTAAAAACCTTCGTAACAGCTTTAAATTCAGCATTTGTTCACAAAAAAATATTGGTCGAAAATTTGTTTCCATGGAGTTACCGGTTGCCTTTCCTCTCTCCAAAGCTTATCCTCTTTCAACATTCCTCTTTGGGCGTTTGTCTATCTCTGTCACTTACAACTGGTTAATGTATCGTCATCTATAGGAAATGGATGCGGGCCATGGTCTGATCTGGACATAAGGTGACTTTTAGATTCAGCTAAATGCGTGGCCTGACATGGTTTTGTCTTCGCCCAGATTTGTCAAAGGCAGTTTTGGGGTTTGAGGTAAGTTTTGGTGATTCTGTTATATTGAAAAGATAAAAATGGACTCTTTAGAAGTTTGCTTTAATTATTAGATGAATATTAAATCTTTTGAAAAACATCAAGAAAAAATCGTTTTTATCTTCAAAGATTTCATATTGATTTCATATTTAAATTAATAATAAAAATTATTTAATTGTAATTAAAAATTATTATAATTTTGATTAAAAATTTATATTAAATAAATTTTATTAAAATTGACATTTTAATTGAACTAATATTACAGTAAAATCCAAATCTAAACCTAGCTTAAGAAAATCTTGAGCTTTAACCACTAACATCCTTGGAGCAACTATACGTTTATTGATTTAGTATTTTCTTTTTCAAACATTTGAAATATCCATTTGTGAAGTTAGATATGTTCAATCAGATATTTGATTTGGATACAAACTGAAACTTTGGTTCAAGTCAAAACCATTTATGAGACTGATTCAGTCATTTGCATTAGCAAAAGATTGCCCGCAAAAATATCTAGACTTCAATCATTGTTTTCCACTGTTGAACAGGATTTTGAAATGAATTTGCATTGAAATACCTGCACATCCTGCCATCATTATCTAGTACTAGCAGCCATTGAGGTCACTATCAGGCATTGACAATTTTCGGACAAAAGAAAACAAATTTCATCACCCCATCCTGCTCTCAAAACATAATAAAGAAAGAAAACAAACACAAAAATAGGAACAGACGATAAGTCAAGACTCATGGACATCATCGTGCCACGATCTTCTCCACAAATTTTAACTGCAATTTTACATAAGATTTATGTAAAACAGGGTCCTGCTCTTACGTCATCATTTTGCTCTTACAACAAGTTTCCCTGTGATTTGGACATTAATCATGGACCTTACGTTACAGCTTATCCTTGTTCACATTATCTAACATGTCTCCGTAACATGTTTTCTAGTTAACGGTGACAGACGGACAGTTGATTCTGATCATCAAGCTCATGCTCTTCTTCCTTCTTCACTTCCCAAGTCAGCTTACTACTTTCCGGTGACATGATGTCACTTTCCGGCAACTGAGTTCTCTTCTCTTTTCTCCTTTTCCTACCCGTAGAAACTGGTGGGCTAGCCTCTCCAGCTTCTAGTGGAAAATTTAATATTGCTTTGTGACCCCTCAGTTTAAATGCTGCGCAATCATAAGCTTTGGCAGCATCAACATCAGTATCAAAAGTACCTAACCATATCCGACTTCCCTTCCTGCTAGGGTCTCGGATCTCCGCAGCAAACTTGCCCCATGGCCTTCTCCGGACCCCTCTGTAATGTCTTGTCTCGTCACAAAGTGACACCTTTGGCTCCAGTTTTGACCCTGAAATGAAAGAACTTGGAGATTCCAAATCAAGAACGTCAGGTTTTATGTCATAGCTGAAGATTTCAGGGATTTGGTAATTTGGGTCGGATATGGGAGAGTCAAGTTGAGGTAGTTCAGGTTCCATGATGGGTTGTAGCTGAGAGAGACCAAAATCAAGGCCAGCTATAAAAGCATCTGCGGAGGCAAAGTCTCCGAGAAGGTGCTGTGGAATGAACTCAAGTGTTGTTGATTCTTCGAGGGTGGCCATTTTTTTCAAGTCTTCAGGAATTTAAAGAAAGCGGATGACTTCAGAAGTGAGAGTGAGTTAGGATATTTATAAAGGGAAAGAAAATATCCAAGCTTCCCCCTTGCAATTGCCCTGGAAATTGGCATCCTTCATTTTCTAGTGTGGGACTCACCTGAAATTTATTGTCGTTTTGGATTGTCCACGGTGCTTGGAGAGGGGATCTTTCACCCAAAGTTATGTGCTGGAAACGGATGATTTTCTCTTATTACATTATTAAGGCAAAAATGGGGACCTTTAAAGGAATGTTTCAAGTTGGTACTATGCAGAAGTGAGAAAGATCGTCCATGTTTTATCATATGTTCTGGGCTGTGACCTTCCAACAATCCAACTTGTGCAAAGCATCCATAGCAGCTGTGGTGTAAAGGAGGCATGTATAGGTGTGGGCATGCAACAAATTCGGAGACAAAACTCTTTGCAACTGGATTACTTGGAGGGCTGCACAGGCAACTAACTCTTTAAAGGTTCTTGCATTTTATTTGGCAGCTTCAATCATTAATTTAAGTGTAAAACGACCAGATGCAAAGCAATGTGAAGCTGCTCTGCTACTTGCAAAGTACCCTGCCCAAATTATGCTACATGTATGCATGTGTCACAATGCGAAAGCTTCAACCTGTCACGGCATCCTTTTGCGAGCATAAGATTTGATCTTTGACATGAATGTTAAATCTTAAATGTTGGCATAATTTATGCATTTCCATAGTAATAAATTAAAGTTGCCCTTTTCATAAGTAGATAATTAAATTGTTTGTGTCAAACTCCAAATGATATTTTTGAAAAAATAAGAAAAGAAAAGAGCGATTAAAAATAAAAATAAAAAATATTTTTTATATTTATATTTTGATATACGAATTAAAGATCGATATAAAAAAGTTGGAAGGAGATAATAGTAAAAAATTTGAGTAAGATGTAATGAAATAATAGTATCTAAATATTCATATTTATAAAAAAAAAAATTTTATGAAAGACAATAATAATATGATTGAATTGATGTAATATTAAATATATCAAATCGATTTTTCGTATCAATTCAATTTAAATGTTCAAATATTTTTAATTATTTATTGACAGCTTTTAATAAAAAAATTATAATACTTTTTTTATTAGTAAATATCCTTCTTAAACCTCAAATGGATAAATTATTAAGTTACTAAGCAAACTATGATATAAAAAAAAAATTGTACCGAATAAATTCAAGTATATTTATTATTAAATCAAATGTTCGATTACAATTCACAATCATTACATAACTATGAAAAAGGAATTAATAATTTTTTTGGCTGCAAAATCTCGAAAGTAATGCAAGCCAGAAAAATATTTTATTCACAAATTTTTAAACAAAAAATATTTATTGATTTACATTCTAACCATACATAGGGAATTTCGAACGATCAAACGAAAACAATTTCATTAAATAAATAAATCAAAAAACAAATACAATTTCAATCAATAAAAAGCTTAGGCTTAGGCGATCCTTTTGAATGCTATACTCTACTTTATGTGCACTAATAATTTTTTCCATTGTTTTAACGCTTAACTTTCCCTTTTGGTGTCCATCTTGTATAATTCAACCGACCACGTCCGTAAAATTTTTTTGATTTAAAATTCATTTAAATGATCATCAAAATTAATTGAATGAGATTAAAAATAATAATAAAAATAAAATTAATTATTATAATAATAAAATTATATATTTGAATATAAATACAACTATAATAATGAGATGAATTTTAATATAATAAAAATTAATCATTAAAGACATTAATTTAAAATTTATATGTAATAAAATTTTAAATTATTTAACTTATAAAAATTCATAAATAATAAAAATTTTAAAAAAGTACTTTTATGATAAATTATAATTTGTTAATAAATAAATAATAAAAATAAAAAATAACAATAATATATTAAATAGCAATTTTATTATATTAAATTAGAATTATTTTATAATTTTTTTAAAATTAAAATAAAAAAGAAAGAAAATAAGCCAAATTAAAAGGATAAAAAGATGATTGTTGGCTGGATCTAAAACTTTCAGTGAAAAAATGCTCATTTTCGCATCTAAGATTATACATTCAAATGAAAGTTCGATGCGTTGATCACGAACTTTCAAAACAAACGCAACTCCACTGAAGGTACGGTTGAATCCAAAATGCAGCCTTAGTACACGGCGTTTGGAACCCATCAAAAGCCTTATCCCTCCACAATTTACATAATCGCAAGCCTAGGACACCCAAACGATGGATGAGGGGATAACGGAGATAACGGAGGGATGCTGAATATTCCCTTCATATATTCACTATCCCAAAACCCTGTCCAATTTGATGGCGTTAAACAAACTCCCGGCGTTACACTTTCCGTCAACGTTACCGTCTCCTTTGCCGCCGCCATATCCACTACCTTTTCCTCCTTTACCTTCTCCCTTTTCACTATTTTACTTTCCAGGCACTCTTCTTCTTCTTCTTCTTCTTCTTCCTTTCTTCTCCTTTTCCTTGAAAATGAATCCTCAGTTAATTCAGACTCTGCGGACTTTGATTGTCCAGCTTCAAGGGGGAAGTTCAGTATGGCTTTACTTCCACGTAGCTTAAAGGCAGCTCTATCATAAGCTTTTGCAGCTTTTATGGCGGTGTCAAAGGTTCCAAGCCAAATCCTTGCGCCTTTCCTGTTAGGGTCTCTGATTTCAGCTGCGAACTTGCCCCATGGTCGTTTCCTGACACCCCTATAGTGTCTTTTCTCGTTAGAGTCTGATGATGATTCAACTGCAGCTGGCTTTGAGCTTATGTTAACATTTGCTGGTGGGATTGTCACGTTTACAGAAGGACGACGCTGGCTGAGAGTAGATTGTTTTAGCTGGTTTGGGCTATGGACTTCAGTTCGGTTGATCTGATCAGGTAGCTTGGATATTACATCCGTATCAGGGAATTGTGGGATTTGAGCAGTCTCCACCCTGGAAGTACAGTGATTGAGATTCGAAAGAAAGGTTTCCATGGAAGCAAAGTCGCTAAAGAGGTGTTGCCTGATGAGTTCCAAGGCTGATGTTTCTTTGGAAGATGTCATTTGGGAAAGGTAGTTAACGTTTTCCAGAGAGAAATTGAAGTGAAAATTGGAAGTTGGAGACTTGAGGAAACTGATTTGAGTGGAAAGAAGGGTGTGCCGTGGTTAGTATTTAAGGCAAGAAAAACTAGTTCATGAAAAAAGAAGAGGAGATTTCACACGAGCTTCCAGGATAGACCCTGGAAGCTCTTTCTTAATTATTGTTGGGAATCTTTACATTCGTGGAGGATCCCTTAGCCATAACTTTTACAAACTATTCTTCCAGGGTGCTTCTGCCTGGAACCTGTAATACGTTAGATTGTACGCTATGATTGCAATATTAAAGAATCCCCCCTCTAATCAACAGTAATCATGTCTAACCGGGGATGTTTTATCTTGAGAGATTAGTTTAGAAAAGTGCAAAGACCGGTGCGTTTACATGTCGAAACTCAATCTTCATATTCATACGATTTTAAAATTTGAATATGTACGCATATTTTAAATTAATTTATTTGTTATGATTTATATTTTTGTGAAGTATTATTTTTTTTAGTCTCTTTAATTTTATAATTTTATTTTATAAAAAATATTTCACAAAAAAAAAATAATGTGAACATTTATATTTTAAGATTAATTCTAATATTTAAGATCGTGATATTTTTTTTCACTCTAATGAGGATTCATCATTTTCAGTGACATATCATTAATACTTTCAAAATTAATTATGATATCACTTATCACGGGTTGAAATTTAATTTTCAGGCTCATACGACTTCAAGATCTAAATATACACTCATATAATATTTTAGATCAATTTATTTATCATGATTTATATTCTTATGAGATATTATCTGTTTTAATTTTTTTAATTTTATGATTTTATTTTATAAAAAATATCTCATAAAAAATAATATTAAACTTTTATATTTTAAAATTAATTTTCATACTCAATCGATATGAAAAATTTTTTACGCCACTTCAGGAACGTGACAAATGCATATGCTGTGGACTTCCAAGATTCAAAGTTCATTTGACAGATTTCATTACGTTTATTTATTACTAAATTTTTGAAAAGTCAATTATAAAATATAATTCGGAAGAGATCAGATCACATGTAACTCTTAAATTTTGAAACTGTTGGATAGTGTATTTTACTGAGAAATGTTGACAGTTTAGCCTGGAGAAAATTTTTTTGAATGTGATCATTCAACAAAAAAAAAAGATATTACCGTTTCAAATGTCTTTAGACTTTCAATTACAACCTTTTTGAAATGTAATTAATTCTTAAACTAGTCAACAAGCAACTTTTATAAATTGGTGAGTACTGAAAGAGAAGATTTTAGCTCCCTAATTGTTTTACAGCAGGTTTTCCTTTTTTTTTTTTTCTTTTGGATAAATAAATTTTAATTATCCGAAAATAAAAACCATAGCAAAGTTCTAAACAGAATTTTTTATTGATTACTTGGTCTATACTTAAATATAATATAAGTTATATTAAACTAAACATTACTTATGACTTGGTCATACTAATTGAAGATTGTCATCTTAAATTTGAGATATATAGAATATATATAGTAATAATTGTTATAAATTAGTAGATTATAAAATAGATGCCAGCCACTGGTTTCAGACTTATCCAATCCAACCTTATCAAGCTAGCCAATCTGTTAATTTCAAAAAAAAAAAAAAAAAAATTCTGTTTGTCCTAAAATCGCAAACCAAGTTGCTAGTATTTTTTTTTTTCTTGTTTTGGTTAATTAATTTTCTGTTAAATTTTTTCTTAAATATCATAAATAACAATTTTTTAGTATAAAAAAAATTATATTTGTTCGGATTTGAATTTTTTATTTATTATATGTCAATTCTTAACCCACTTGTTCTGTCTACCATGCAAATTAGAAATCTATTTGCTCAAACGACAATACCCATTTGTCCTGTCTACCATGCCGACAAGAAGTGGAATGTGTGGGTGCCCTGCTCTCTCAGTTATTGACATTCGTTCATACTGTTGTCAGAATCGTGGATTAAGTTAAACAAAATAGTCTAAAAATTAATTCAACTTTATGGTCTCTTTTTTCCCTTAGCAAAGCTTTAATTTCCCTTTGTTAAATCTAAAAATAAGGCCCACAATGGAATTAATTTGTTGATTTATCAGTTAAGTGCTGTTGCGGAATATGTAAGAGAGCCAAAATTATATGACATAGCTAATTAAAGATATCAATTTTATACATACTTAATAAAAAATTTAATTTTTTATTTAAATGAAAATAAAAACAAAAATTATATTATAGGTATAAAAATAAAAATAGATATAATTTTAAATTTTTATTGAATATAAAAATAAAAATAAAAATATAATATTTATTTCGTACCTACATCTTATAAATATTTATATATATTTAATAAATAATTTTTTATTAAATAATATAAATTATTATTTTAAATTAATTAAAACTAATATATTTTTATTAAAAAATATATATTAATATATATTTATAACATAATTATCTAAATATAAAAAAGAAAACTTTAAAAATAAATTTTAATTTTTTAATTATAGATATAATGATTATCCATATTCATTAAATAAAAATAAAAATATATTAAAATATTCATCAAGTATAATATAAAAAAATGAAAAATCCTTTACTCTATCTGTTGAATTGAAAATGGAGTACTGGAGTTATGACCTTTATAGATAAAACTTGTAATCTTGACTTTGACTCTGGGGACTAATCTATTCAAAATTCATGTGGTTTGAATTGCTGACTACGGAGATTGGAGCATGTGAGAGAAAAAGAGAAGTTTTTCCACTTTCAAATCAACACAAGAAACGAACCTGCCCTGCATGGAGCTGCAAAACGCCCACTTGTGCAAGCAGGTGACTTTCATGATCAACTTGCTTTGAAAATCCTGACTGCAGATCAAAGCTTTTATGGAAAGCAGTTAATGGAGCTGTGGGCGCCAATATGTTCTACATAAATGGTCACTTGGTTAGCGTTTCTTTTTCAAGATGTTTACTTCAAAGAAAAGAAAGAAACAAAAATTGATTAGCTTGACAGCGATGGAAGCGATCGACATTAATTGAAAATTTTTTCTCAACTTGCATAGTTATTGTCTCAGTTGCATATTTACAATTAAAATAATAACTTGCAGCAATTACAAATTCAATTCTTGATCGATTAAGGATAAATTGATATTTGTTTATTTGATTAGTCAAACTCAAGCTTATATGCTTAATTTTTAATTCAGTTTTTTAATATAATACGATTCTAGTATTTTTTTTTTTTATAATATCTATGTTCAAGAGATAAATACTTGTAAAGAAATAATGAAATTTTGATTTAATGATAAAGATAAAGTCTTCAAATTTTAATATCTTAGGTTAAAATTTCATTGTCCATGAATTTAATTATTTAATTTAATTAATTATATATATTATAATAAGTTTAAAGACTAATAAATGTACCACATTACTTATCATCTACAAAGCAAGCAGTCTTAATCAACCCCTCTATATTAATTCTATAGTGTGGTCGTCTACAACAAGTAAGCTTAGTTGTGCATCAAACCAAAATTTAACTTTAATATACATAGAAATTTTTATAGATTATATGTTTTTTAATTAATAAATTTTGATTAATATTTATTCAATTACAAAAATTTTATCAAAATTTTTAATATTTAAATGAAACAGATCAAAAATTATTAATTATTTAAATTTTGTATGCTTAATAACGAAGCTTTTTTTATTTATCGATTTAAATATTTATTTTTATTTTTATTAAATCACTTTTAATAAAAAAAATTTTACTAATTTCACATAAATAATGAACTTAACAATGGCAATGGCAGTAAATAATCGAAAGCCATGAGGGTCGTGGAAGGTACGCAGGCGAAGGGATGACCACGACCGCACGCCACCTCAACCAATAAAACAACACAGACAAAGTTATTGAAGAGTCAATGCTTGACCAAGCTGTGCGTTCTGTTGCAACGGTTGAATGTTGTTGACGATGAAATTTCTCCCCAGGTTCATACTTTAAAAAAAAAAAAAAAATTGTTTCATGCCTTAAATTATTATTTGAATTTTCATTATGGCTTAAATGTAGAAATAAAAAAAATATTTCATCCTAGTTAAATATCTCTTTCTCTTCCCCCTTGTTAATTATTTCATTAAAATACAAAATAGATATATATTTTTGTTAGATAGAAGTATAACACACTTTTTGTTAAAAAATGGGTTTTTTTTTTGGTTAAAATCATGATCATTTTTATTTTTGAGATTATTAAAAAATTAAATTTTAATCACCGGAATTAAAATTTTAATTTTCTAAAGATCACCATCACATTCCATTATTTTTTCCAATAACAAAGCAATAACTTCAGTAAAAGAAAAGGAAAGGTATTAAAGTGGCTAGAATAATAACTTTTATCAAACTCATCATTATCTTATATAGTCCTTCCATTTCAAATTATTTAAGTGGTATTAATTTTTACAGAATTTAAAAATAAATTTTAATTTTAATATATTTAATATTAATTTTTAAAATTTTTTGTAAAATTATAGTTTCAAAATTTTCAACGTCAAAAAATTAAAAAAAATCTAAAATATTAATTTTAAAATCTAAAAAAAAAGTTTTAGATGTTAAAAAAATAAAAAAGAATACAATTTTGAGACATCCAAATAAAAAATAATCAAATAAAATGAGATAAAGGAAATACTATATATATGTTAAAGTTTGTTAAATTTAAATAAAATAGCTAAAAGTTCCAGAAATATTTTTCATTTTATTTAAAAATATTTATCATTTATCATTTATTTTTAATGAAAATGTGTTTGGTAAATAAAAATGTAATATAATATATGAAAAACGAGTTGCACCAAATTGTAATGAGCACTAACAGAAGATTTTCTTTGAAGTAATCAACAATTCTTTAATATCATCTTCTTTCCAACAGCGCACTCCAAAACCTTTTCTTCGTAATGGGAAACACGCACGTTTTAAGAGCTCAAAAACATGATCGAGAAAACAACTCGTGGAAAGAATTCCAATAGAGTTTCCACGTAGAAAAACAATAGAGAAAAAGCATAAGGAAAAAGACCACTTAAACAGTAAAGTCTTAATTAATTAATTAATTAATTTAATCAGATAAAATTAAGTTTAGTAGACAAATATCAAATCAAGAGTTTAATTTAAAAAATAATATTTAATAATTTTAATATTTATAATTTTATTTATATTTATAAAATACGGCCTCGTTTATATAAAAGGAAGTGAAAATATATTAATAAGATGCTAGTTTAATAATTAAAAATTTCGAGTTTGAAAAAAAAAACATTGGGCATATATGGCTGATGAATCTAATTGAAGTGTTCTGTGGTATTATAAATTGTAATTGCCCTCACTCCTATCCTATCTTGGTAAAATTAACTTTATTTCCTTGGACAAGTTGCTCGAGGAAAAGCATGAAAAGGACTTGCAATTGGGTCCTACTTATCTTAGTGGCATTTTTTGCTTTCATATTTCAGTAACATATGTTGTTTTTTTTTCATGCTTTTTTATATCTTAATCAGAGATTAGGGTGATTAAATTTCTTATCCACCCACAATATGATCATGATTATAGTCTTTAATGCTTTAAATCTTGTAATTGGATTTGAGGAAATTAATTTTCCGATTAGAGAAATCAAGATTAAATTATTAATTAAATTAAATTTCGAATTTAAAATATTTTGTATCAAAAATACTTTTTGCTTAAGGAACATGTTGCTAAAGCATTTTATTTATATATATGGCAAGTCGCAATTATTTAATATGAAAATAATAGTAATATTAATATTAATAATTCATTCTATCTAGTAATGAAGAAAAAGATAAAAATAAAATATTTGTGAAGTTTTTTTTTTTTCATATTTTATCTTCCCCTTGGACTTCCTAAGCAATTAATTAATGTGCAATAAATAAGAGGCTACATCACAATCGATACTTTATTTTATTGGAAAAATCTTTAAAGATAAGGATATTTGGCTCAATGGTTTGTGTCTTTTCCTTAGACGAAGAAGATATGTTAATTTTCTTTGTTTTTAAAATCAAAATATCTTAAAATATCTTATAAGTTGTTCAATTTTTTATATCAAAATAAAATGTATCATATCTGATAGTTTAAGATAAATAATTACAAATCGTACATTCGATATAATCTTAATAAGTAATCACTGACAGGATTCAAACTCAAAATTTTTTTATCGAAAAAGATAAATTTAATCGATTGAATCAATTATTTGTTGATAAAATATTTTAATTTTTTAATTCCAAAAAGTATATCATTTACGCTATTTGTAATTATAATTTTTTATTTCTAATTAGCTTTTATTTAATTGTTTTTAACATAAAAGTATAAATTTTAAATTAAAGAAATATATAAAAAATAGAAATAAAAAAAATTCAAATCTAACTTTTTAAGTAATAAAACATATACATTTTCAATTGAATCAAACGTTTTCCAAAATGTATTTATTTTTTTGGTAATATGTTCAAATATATTTTCAAATTTGTTTAAATATAATTTTATTTGAAATATTATTTATAAAAACCTAATCATGATTAACAAGAAAATGAAATTTCTTCCCTTATCTCTTGTGAATATCGATTGATTTTATTAAGTTGCAATGAAATAATATCTTCATGATTGCCAAATAAAAAAAACAAAAATTAAACAACGACTTTATCCTCATTGCTTCCTATGCACAGCTACTATGATTCCATTGGTGTAAGTAGGCCATTCATCACCCGCAAGTAACATACTAAAACCAATCCTGTTCTGTCCTTAATACAACATTATTACATAAGCTGATGTAAGGGTCGGACATCATATTCCCCTCATCTAATCCAACATCCATCATGTGTTTCACACGAACTAATGCCTTCCCTTTCCCTTCCAATTTGCCCTCTTGCATTTTACAAATTTCATATCATTTACTAATCTCTCACTTTTTTTTTTCTATAAATACCCTCGTGTCTTTCTTAATTTTATTCATTATTAATCTCTTTCTTTTTCTTTCTTCGTTTTCTTTGCTTATCAAAGTTAATTTAGTCTAAAACCGTATAAGTTGTATAGAATGAACGAGGTTAGTATGTGTGCTTTTAGCATTTCTCATCAATATGCTCGAAATTCAAGTTTTAGTTGTCTTAACTCTTGTTTAACGGAACAGTGGGGCGATTTGCCCTTGAAAGTTGATGACTCTGAGGACATGATCATCTACAACTCCCTTCACGAAGCTCTTAACTTTGGTTGGTCTCCGTCGGATTTAACGGTGGTAGCTGCCGTTAAAGCCGAGCCTGAGGTGATGACGCCAGTAAACCCAATGGGGTTGACTCAACCTGTAGCTGCTGCAACTCAAATGTTATTTGGAAGCGCTTTCATGGGACTAAGTAGTGAAAATGGAAGCACTTTCTTTATGGGAAAACAGGAAAAGTGCGTTCGAAATAGGAATCAGAAAGTGGTTAAGGGGAGACATTACAGGGGAGTTAGGCAAAGGCCATGGGGGAAATTCGCGGCAGAGATCAGAGACCCGGCTAAGAATGGGGCAAGAGTTTGGCTGGGCACTTACGAGACTGCTGAGAAAGCTGCTTTGGCTTATGATCAAGCGGCTTATAAAATTCGTGGTTCCAGGGCTTTGCTTAATTTCCCACATAGGATTGGCAACAATGAGTCTGAGCCTGTCAGAGTCACCGGTAAGCGCCGGGAACATGAGCCGACCTTGTACAAAAGTTCTTCTCCTAAGAGAAGGAAAAGCTTGGCAGGTAACCAGACCGAGTTGGAGAGAGACAGGGGATTGACTATGTTTCAATTGGGACATGAAATGCCGCCAATGCCTGTTGGGGAACGGTTATTGGTGAATTAAAAGCCTTCTTTTTTCTCTGTTTGTTTGTTGTGCGACGACAGTGTGAATAGAAAGAGTTAAAACTAAACTATACGAGCTTTTAACTTTTGAGTGCATTAAAAGTCTTTGCTTTTTGTTTCAAAGATCTAAGGATTTATGTATATATATCATATAAAATATTAATATTTATATATTTATATAAAATTATATATTACAATTTATATTGATATAAAAATATAAAATATTTTTTTTTATCAAATTTATATATAATTATTATTAAAATTTTAAATCATGTTATTTTTATTATTTTTTGTTATATTTATATCATAAGATAAATATTATCTTATGATATTTGAAATACCAGATTTACATGAGAGGATAAGCAAATGAACCTGTGCAGAGTAGATTTCATCGGGGATTGAAATATTGAATTGAACCCAAGGCGATACTCGCCCTCAACGGGAGTTTACCTGACCATTAACCACTTGGGCTAAGAGCCTGTGGTCAAGTGTAATCTTCATGAGAAAAATGAATGAATATATGAAGGGTTACATACATTTTAGATTGAGTGTGGATAAAGTGGAGCATTACCAATTAATGGCAATGAGGAGTAAACTATTGGGGATGCTTGAAACTAGCTTTATGCTTTATTAAAAAAAACTTATGTGCAACCAAAAGGTAATAGTTACACACCTCATGAATCACAAGTTCACTGGTAGGTCTTATTCTTATCTATATATATAACATAAATTATGTGATTTTTATTTTAAATTTAAGATCGAGTCAGATTTTTTTTTTTTAAAGACTCAAGTTAAAATAATAAAAAATTTACTATTGATATACGATTTTATAAGTTATAAATTAATTTAGTGGATAATGATCCTTCATGTTACTAGACAGATCTCAGCATTAGGCTAGTATTAAACCTATAATCTTTGTGATTGGGGCTACGAAGGCACCTATTATAAGGTTCTAATTAATATAGGCATGTTAATTGGTGGTTTAGATGTTTTGCTAAATGGTAATGGACAATTTTCCCGATATGTCATTGGACTCGTGTTGTCATTAATTTACGAATTTTTTGAAATTTTTTGAATTTGCAAAACATTTATTAACAAAAAATTATGAGATTTAAATTTAGATAATTTTGTATTTAAACCCTAAATCCTAATTACTTGTATCAACCCTTATCAGTAAAGCCAGTGATGGGTTTTATTTTTGAAGAAATCACATAAAATGTGACTCAAAATGAGAAATTAGTCAAGGGGAGAAATAATGGTTTGCCTTAACGTCAACGTAATTAGGTCCTATCTATGACCAGCTGACTGCTCTTTATGATAAAATTTCCACAAGGCACCATCACCATTATTCCATCTTAAGCTAGTCAGTTGATGACAGACAAATTTATCTGGGGAAAAACATACCCTGTAATAGAGATCTGAACAACAAATGTTAAGGAAACAGGCTTTGTTCTCTCTTGCACTGGAAACATTGAAACAATTCAAGAGCTCATAAAGTAATTTATGAAGAGTAGTACACTGTGAAAATGTCAACAACACAAACATGTAGTATAGACTTTACCAAACTTGTATGCAAAATTAATTAGAATTTCGAATTCTAAACTTAATTCAATAGTTCATGTAATTACTTTTAAAAATAACATTTAGTAAATCTAAATTTTAAATTATAATATTTATAATATATATTTTTTATTTTTAGATTAAGATTTATTTATATAAAAAAATTAACTAGAATTTCTACTTGATCTGAAAAACAACTGCAAAGATTACATGAAGATCTGGTCACTGAAAAGGTAAATGTTACTGAATTAATGTTTGGTAGAAAGGATGCCCAAAATTTCTTCCTGGCTTTTGGAAAATGGGGTGATATGGGAAAGCAAGACTCTGCAGAATTGAATTGCAGTCAATTATTAAAGTAGGCATATGAAAAGAATAAAATCTGAAAAATCAAATAGACTCTGTATATCACTTGTCAATTAAACGTTCCTGTCTGTGGATGTTCAACAAAATAAGTTGGCATTTTCCAAAACCAGACAAGACATCTGTTTAAAAATATTCCAACATTTTAACTTTAATCCTTTTGCTTATCTTTTTTCTTGTCTACCAACCACGTTTAAGATTAAAAAAAAGACATTTAAAACATTAGATTCTTTCTTTTTTTTTCAGGTATAAAACCAAAAATATTTTGACATGTTGGAGCTGATTAATCTTCATTGTATCTATTCCTGAATCTTTCCTTTCATTGTTTCTTTACAAATGAAAAAGATGAAAGTGGTAAGTGGTAAGTAAATATGAAAGGAATAAATTAAGGTAAGTCATCGTTTCACACTGACACAGCTTCAAGCCCCAAAGTAACTTTCATTTCTTTTTCTTTTATTCACATTTCAAAGTTCATCCCCCTTTATTCCGAAATAATAATTAGTGGAGGAATTACTAGTGGTACTTAGTTCAAGTATAATAAATTATAAAAAATAATAATAAAGATATTTCCTTGATAAATCCTGAAGAAAAATTTTCCAACGAAGGCTACCCACTTCCCAATCCATCAGCTATATACTGATCATTACATCCAAAATAATGAAATTTACCAGGAATGAAATTGCTCGGAGTTCAATGAAGCTAAAACTTTAAGGTTATCGTATATAGAATAATAAATTGAATAAGATGATAATTATTATATATCATATTTAATTTGTATTTAAAAAATAAAATTGTAAGAAGAATTAAGTATCCTCTTGATAAAGAATGATTCAATTCTATCAAGTAGAGAGATTATTTTTAATTTATAAAATTAAAATTATATGTTTAATTATATTATTAAAAATTATATCAATAATTTAAATTATATAAATTTTAAAAAATAGTAATTTTGATTAATAAAAAAATTATCTTTATTTAATTTTTATACACAGCAAACATAAGATAAAATAATATTATTTAATCTAATTTTATTCATAATATCATTTGATCTTATTCTATTATAATCTTATCTACTAAGGTCATGTTTGATGTATAATATTATTGATAGGATAGAATGATAATCATCTTATATCATATTTGATTTGTATCTAAAGAGGAGGATAGGGATTACAAAGAGGATTAATATCCTCTTGATATAAGATTATTTAATCCTTCCTAAGTGAAAAGAATTCTTTTAATCTATGAGATTAAATTTACATATCTAATTATATCTTTAAAAATTATATCAGTAAATTAAATTGTATAAATTTTGAAGAAGGACAAGTTTAACAAATAAACAAATAAATTATTATATCATAATCTTTGCATATATCAAATATAAAATTAAATGATATTATTTAATCTAATTTTATTTATAATATTATTTTATCATATTTTATAATAATTTTGTGTACTAAACATGACTAATGCATCTTAAAGACTTGTAATTGAACCTGAATACTCTGCCGTGTAAGGTAAATTGGGTTGACTTGAGAGCCATGTTGGATTCTAAGCCCATTTCACGCTTGACCTGGATCCATCTAAAATGCTCAAATCTAATTATAAAAATGCAAAATAATGGAAATGGAAAGGATTTATTTACTACCATTTTTAATCTTTAATTTTCCTCTCCAAATAACAAAACTTGGGTGATCCAATGTTAATTGAATCCCTTGAAATTGGGCGTTGCTTACATATATCTCTTTTAATGGGTTAACCAAAGCTTTCCAATGTGATATCCAACAAATACTTGTATATATCTACATATTAAATTTAGGTAATTGATGGCTTGGATCAAATCTTAATTTACATGGTGGAATTTCATTAGATGTTTGAATTTATCTTTTGGCAATGAAAGGAATATTGTTGGAATCAAAAGGAAAGAATATACAAGGAAACAAATCCCAACTTCCATGAATTTTGATACACGAATCGCGTTTTCAAAGCAAAATTCAAGAAATGTTAGAAAAAAGTTTCTAGGCTTTCCAAAACAAGATCACACGTTGCTAACCAAAAATTAAGCGTTTGGTAGACTTGATTTGAAGACTATAAATACCAGCAGATAGGAGACAAGGATTTCTCATCTCTTTTGCTGCTTCTGCATGCAAAACAACATAAGGGCTCATGTTCACGACATATTATCAAGGAGAGACAAACATAAAGGGCTCGTGTTCATGGTATTTCATCAGTAAGCCTTGTCTCTCCTTGATGATGTGTGATGAAGAACTTTCTCTTTGTATGGTTGTTTTATCCCTGGAAAAAATATATACATAAATTCTGGTTTCATTTTGTTGATATCATCACAGTTTCAGCATTCTGATTTCGGACAAATTGATTGTGTTCTTGGCGATTCATAAATTAAGAAGACTGTTATAATCTGTTTAGTTTGTGAATTGGCATGAACAACTATTTCTTTGAATGTTATTCAAGCAAAT
Organism: Durio zibethinus; assembly: GCF_002303985.1. The sequence continues at coordinate 23,015,128 of NW_019167838.1, read as the reverse complement.
TGCCAGTGCGATATGAATACAATTGGTGAGGTCAGGTCTTGATGTAATCTTTATTCCTTTATGGATTTCTGAAATCTTTGAGAATTTCAAATTTCAGCAAAGTGCTGGTCTTCAGGGTGATTTATATCAACATATATATTACTATAAAACTAAATTATTGATGAATTACCCTGAATAATATTTTAGGCCATCTTGGAGCTTACGAAAAAGCCAAGGGTTCAAGGTTACCAATTTTTACATTTTACTATTATTGCCCATGTTTCTTCAGCCCCTTTTCTCTTCTAGTTGTAATCATTTTCTTTTCGGGTTGTTGAAATTTTATTGTATCATCCAAGATCAATTTGGATTTGAGTCAATGCAAGTTTGATCCAATTTGGGTTTGAATCAATTTTAATTTGATTTAATTCGAATTTGAGGATTTGAAGTTGTTAAATTGCTTTGAAGTGCTTGTGCAGGAAGACAATAAGATCAATTAGTAAACCCTGACATAGACACAAGAAAAAAAAAATCATTTTATTGACTTTGAATTAGGCAAAAAAAATGCAAAAAACTGGGAATAAAGACTTGGGTAATATGAGTATTTTCTATGGAAGCATCATTCCATTGAATTTGGTTCATTTCATCGTCTCCACTTCACTGAAGTCTAAAAATTTCCCATTATTTTAACATTTTTGAAAGAGTGAAGAACCTGCTATTACATATCCTGATACTTAGAATATAATTATATGAATCTAAATTGACCAGGAAATTATTAATAATAAAAAATTAAATTTAACAATTAAATTTCGTTTTTGATTTTCAAACACGAAATTCGTACGTACAAGTATTAATATATTACAAGTAGTAAATGTTCAAATAAAAGATGATGAATAAAGTTTCTTAAAAAATAGTAGGAACTTTACAGTTATCAGAATAATAGTTGGAACATTTGATACATAACTGATGGTTATTAGACAGAAGATGGAGAAGGAAGCAGCAAAATGACCCAAATCAACTGGTGGAGGAGCCGCCCCCGGATGCGGCTGCATTAAGATGTAGGTATTGACCAAAGCACCAGTTTACGGCATTTAGTCAACCTTAGGACTTCCTGTTAAATAATCAAATCTTCTATATGTGCCGGATCTTGAAAATCAATGACTAAAATACATACTTGTAAGGAAAGCAACGTTAGGAAATCAAAGCTATGGAAGTGTAGCTCATGCATTTTCCACTTTTTACACTAGTATTGACCATAAAAGAATAAAAAAACACAAAATGAAGTTTCCTATCACTCATCCTTGCTACACCCTCAATGCAGGCTGGATTCAGCATCTGATACTACTATATAAAAAGCTTGAAGAAAACTAACAACTCTCACTTTCTTCATTTTGTATCAGTGTTGCATGATCATGGACGATTTCAAGAGAGTTGGAACTATTGTTTTCTCAGAGTTGCTATGTCTCAGTGTTCTAGTTATTACTACTAGCTTTTGCAACGCGATCTCGGATGCTGCTTGTCTTGAAAGTGAGAGGCAAGCTCTTCTGAGGTTCAAACAAGGCCTGATAGATCCTTCTGACCTGCTTGCGTCTTGGAGCAATGGGGGGGATTGTTGTGACTGGACCAGAGTCATATGTGACAACTTAACTGGTCATGTCGTTGAGCTTCATCTTGGGAATATCCATGATCCAAATTATGATGTAGTCGTCCCAGGCAAGGCTTTCGAGCGATCTAGATTGAGTGGCAAGTTAGATTCTTCTTTGCTTGATCTGAAACATTTGCAGTACTTGGACCTCAGTGGCAACAATTTTGGAGGACAAATTCCTGGATTCCTTGGTTCCTTGCAGAGTCTCAGATATCTCAATCTCTCTACAGCTGGATTTGAGGGACTGATTCCCCCTCAACTTGGAAACCTTACAAATCTGCGGTATCTTGATCTCCATGATCCTTTATCTGTATTTTTGTATGCAGAGAATCTTCAATGGCTTACCAGTCTTGCGCGGCTGCAACTCCTTGACTTGAGTGGCATCAGTATCAGCAAAGCCACTGATTGGTTACAGGTGACTAATTCGCTCCCTTCATTGATTGTCTTACGCCTATCATATTGCCAACTTGATCCCGCTCCCCCTCTAAGAAATGTTAATTTTTCATCTCTGGGCACTCTCGACCTTTCCTACAATAAATTCAGCAACTCCATTTTTAGCTGGATTTTTGGCCTTAATTCTCTTGTTTCACTTGATCTTAGTCAAAATAGTTTTCAGGGTCATTTCCCTCATGGTCTAAGAAACATGAGCTCTCTTAGATATCTCAGCTTAGCAAGTAACCAATTCAATTCGTCAATACCCAATTGGTTGTACGGTTTGAACCATCTTCAGTACCTCGATCTTGGATTTAATAACTTGCAAGGCACAATCTCAGAGGATGTGGGAAACTTGACTTCAGCCATCAGCCTCGACTTCGCATACAGTAAGCTTGCAGGAGCAGCTTTAAGATCCTTGGGAAACCTTTGCAGCTTGAGAACTCTCGTTCTGTCTGGTGTCAGATTGAGTCAAAACATATCAGAAGTCTTAGACTCTCTGTCAGGATGCCTCTCTGATAGGCTTGAGTCCTTGTTTCTGGCTAAGTGTGAACTTTCCGGTCATGTTAACAATCAACTTGGCCGATTCAAAAGTCTACGTGACCTTTACATGTCGAAAAATTCTATTTCTGGTCCATTTCCTGACTCAATAAGATCACTTACATCCTTGAAGGCGGTAGACCTCTCTGAAAATCTATTGAACGGGACTTTTCCAGAATGGCTTGGCCAGCTTAGGGAATTGGAAATTTTGTGGATTGGTAAAAATCTTCTACAGGGTGTCGTTTCTGAGGTTCACTTTTCAAATGTCACGAGATTGAGGTTACTTCAGGCTTCAGGAAATCAATTCAGTTTGAAAGTGAGTCCTGGTTGGGTTCCCCCTTTCCAACTAGGGGTCATAGCTTTGTCATCATGGAATTTAGGACCGAGCTTTCCACATTGGCTTCGCTTCCAAAAGGATTTTGTGTTTTTGGACATATCTGTTTCCGGAATCGTAGATACAATTCCTGACTGGTTTTGGAATTTGTCTACCCAGTTCTTTTATTTGAATCTTTCTCACAATCAAATCCAAGGGAAAATTCCTGAGAAACTCAACACAAGTCCTCCACTTACTTATCCTTCATCTATTGACCTGAATTCTAATTACTTTGAGGGTTCATTGCCTTGTTTGCCTTCGAATGTTGATACATTAGATCTTTCAAACAATTCATTTTCAGGGCCAATTTCTCCCTTCTTGTGTTGCAAGATGGATGAACCAAAGAACTTGGGAAATCTTCGTTTAGCTGACAATCATCTATCCGGACCAATTCCTGACTGTTGGATGAGTTGGCCAAGCGTGTTTTCCATAAATTTAAAAAATAATAATCTAAGTGGTAGCCTTCCCAACTCAATGGGTTCTTTAAGCTTGCTTCAGTCTTTGCACCTTCGCAAGAACAACCTCTCCGGAGTTTTGCCGCCGTCGCTGCAAAATTGTTCGTCGTTGTTGGCTCTTGACCTCAGTGAAAATAAATTTGAGGGGAGCATACCCAGCTGGATTGGTGAAAAGCTTTCAAATATCATGATTGTTAGCCTTCGTTCAAATAATTTTCAAGGTGATATTCCTCATAAGCTCTGTGCTCTTAGTTATCTTACAATTTTAGACCTGGCACATAACAATCTGTCAGGAAAGATACCGAAATGTTTCACTAATTTCAGTGCCATGGCCAGTAAACGGAACTCAAGTGATCCCATTTCTTATGCTTTTGGTCATTTTAAAAGCTCCATAGAGACAACATTAGTGGTGATTAAGGGAATATTGCTTGAATACAGTAGCACCCTTCGACTTGTGACAAGCATGGACCTTTCAGATAACAATTTATCTGGTGAAATTCCAGCGGAAATTACTAATCTTTTCGGGTTGAGGTCACTAAACCTGTCTACAAATGGTTTAACAGGAAGGATTCCTGAGACCATAGGCAATATGGGGACACTAGAATCTCTTGACTTCTCTTTCAACCAACTCTCGGGTGCAATTCCTCCAAGCATATCAAATTTGACATTCCTGAGTTACTTTCATGTGGCTTACAACAATTTGTCGGGGAAAATTCCATTAAGCACTCAACTCCAAAGTTTTGATGCATTAAACTTTGCGGGAAACAATCTTTGTGGACCTCCACTCACGGACAATTGCAGCATAAATGGTGTTACACCTGGTCCTGAAAACAGAGAGGATTCAGGAGATGGGTTTGAAGTGGATTGGGTTTGGTTCTCTGTGAGTATGGCACTGGGATTTGTTGTTGCATTTTGGAGTTTTGCAGGTCCCTTGCTGTTTAACAGATCATGGAGATCCTCCTATTTCCATATGCTGGACAGCATGGGGAAGAAGATTCGGGGTGTTTTCTCCAACAATGTCTAGATACAGAGAAGCTGATGATCCAATGATGTTGTTTTTCTTGGAAAAAAAAAACGTACCAATAACTTTTTGTTAATCGTCCGTTCTTCATTTCGTTTCTTCAACGTGTAGCCAAGGGAATAGAATAAGGGCAGTGTCTCATATTAAGCAAAAAAAAGTCTTTGATTGAACATCATATATTCCCATTGCACAATTTCCTGAATTTGACTTCACGAATGCCAGCATGAGATTAAGATGTGAAAGGAATTCCTACAAATTAAATGAAAGGTAGAGATTTATTTGAAATTCAATCACAAGTTGAAATAAAAAGTAAAACTGTTTCCCGTTGACATATTATGATCACATATTTCGGTTGATTTTCTTCTCATGGAAAGCAATAGGGTGGGTGACAGACAATTAACCATGAATCTTTCTCTGACTTTCTTCTCTTGAGGAAAATGTTAGTGGGGAGTCGTTTTTGAATAATAAGAACCCATTTTCAATTTCCGAGTAATTGCTGGCTGTCGGACTAAATGGCCAAGATTGCTTCTCAATGATTTGGTAAACATGATTACAATCTCCCAATAAGAAACTTTAAGCCTTGTCTGGTCAATATTGCCTTTGTAATTGGTTAAAGACATAACAGCAATTGGAACTAATAAGAGTATCAGAAACTCCGAGCTGTCTTGTTTTGAAGCAAAATCTGTTCTAAGATACATCCCCACTAATCAATCAATCGAGAATATATAATAGATACTTTTAATTTTAAGAAGCTAAATTAGGCATATATCACTTGAAATTACATTTAGTATCACTACACACTTTTAATTCAAAAAATAGATTCCCCATAAACTGTTGGGCTGAAAATATATATATATATATATATATCTTCTTTTACTTACTATTTTGTGAGAGCATGAAATTAATTTCTTGCTTTTGCAAAACAAACCAAACATTAGTAGAGAAATTAAAACTCTAAAACCCCCCCCCCCTTTTTTTGCTAAATTTATTTTTTAGGAGAACCAGAAATAAATCATACATTTTGTCAAAAATTTAGTTTATTTAACTCAAATAGAGAAATCTAATTAAAAATTAGTTAAAAATAATATGCATGCAAAATAAACTCTGGAAATTGGTGGCCCGCAAAAATTTAAACACTTATTTCTTTGTCTCATCTTTTTTTTGTTCATTTTTTTTTAATGTCCAAAAATTATGTTTCATTTTTTAAAAACATTTAAAACTCTCTTTTTAATTTTAAAATTAAATACATTAAATTCAAAATTTTTTCTTAAATTTCGTAAAAATCAATATATTAAAAACATTTTAAGGAAAAAAAATTCTCCTCAAATAAATTAAGTAAATAAAAATTTAGACATTAAAAGTAAATTATAAATTTAAATAAATTCAAGAAAAGTGGTTTCATAAAGCAAAGGAAATTAATTCTTATCTATTTTATTTATTTATTTATTTGCATTAGCACTTGATACAATTGAAGTACATGCATTCATGTAATATTTTAAAATAAAATTGAATAAAACTAGTATTTTATTAATAAATAATATTTCCTGTCGAGCATAGATTTTAAATTTTTTTTGCCCAAAACCAAAAACCAAATTGGATCATAGACAAGTGTATTGCAGTATCGGACATTTTTGTTTGTTCATGGATACCAGTTGATTGTACAAAACTAAAGCAGTACAGTTGGCTTAAGCCTTGGTGGCATATAAGAGCTCAAGGTCATCGACCATTATACAAATGGGGGTGAGCAACATTTATGCATCATGATTGTTTACCAAAAAGGAAGCAAAAATTATAGCTCTTCAGCCTCTAATAGGTTCCGAATCCGGCTTTCGGAATTGTTCCAGAATGATATTACAATTATTCATGGTTCGGGCATCAAGGAGACCGTGATTCCACAACTTGATCATGAATAATCTCCAACACCTGCCAATTCAACCATATGGTTACTTGTGACTGCATGAAATCATACATGGGACGTATCGACAAGGAGGCAACAGAATGCAGGAGAGACATTATGATCATGATTTTGTACATCAACCAATCACAAACACCCCAGCAGACAAGTATAATATAATCAGCCAAGGATATGCATACAAAAAGAAAAAGAGAATGAAACTACCAGTGATGGGGTACAGAAAAGTAGAAGTGCGAGGCCTGAACGTACACAGTAATAGTTTTAATTGAAAAAGTTTTGATCGAAGATAAAAGAGAGACAATCTACCAGATGAGAGCTGGGGCTTTGACAAGATCACGCCCATGTAATTTTGAAAATGCTTCGCATGCCCATGGAATATGACCATCTGCCAACACCCTGCCATGATGAAAACTGAATGTTAAAAACAGAAACAGCAAAGGGATAACCACAACACTAATTTTCTTTTGGAAGGCACCATAACGCTAAGAAAACCATAGTGAGAGAGAGAGAGAGAGGGAAGAAAATCATGTATATCACAGATTTAGTACAAATGCAATTGTTACACAGAAGCCACTTGACCTTGCATCCATGATGCCCTCTTTCTCTAGAGAACTTATAATGGCATGGATTATATGATTTTGACAACCAGCTTCAGGTGAGAAAGCTAAAAGAAACAGAGAAAAGCAAAAACCCAAAGAAAAAAAATAGAAAAACAAGATCACCTTTGCTTCCTCACAAATGAGTTCCACAAATGCATTATTTGCTTCTCGTCTTTGGTTACATCTACGAAATCATCAAGCATCTGCAACATACTAGAGTATATTAATGCAATCTTATAAATGGTGCTTGTTGATACCCATGTCCCCGTCAATTGTTAGCTAGCCACGGACCAAAATCCATAAAAATGTCCTTCTGAACAAGTATCAGAATTGCAGGATTATGAAAGAGTAAATAAACAAAAACATACCCTTCGATCTTCAAAATCTGCAACATCATCATCAACCTCATCCTCACTGTCTCTGTCAGACATTACTTGATCTATCGCCATTGGCTTCAAGCAGAGAGATACAGTTTCAGAGATTTTGATGTAAAACATGTAGGTGACATTAGTCACAAATTTCATAGATGACTATTACTATGTTTCTTAATATCTCGACAAAAACTAATGCAAAGGCATATTAAGAGTACCACGCAACATATCTCATAGGGAAAACCAGAACCACAGCCCTCACTCCATTTCATATGCCTTCCACAGACAGCTAGCTAAGCCACAAATAAAAAATTAGATCCACACTCTTAACAGTGGTAATGTGTGTGTGAGATAAGTGTAAGCAACAGCAGGAAATATTTTTCTGTTTCCTCTCATTCTCTCTCCTCTTTCTTTCACACTGTACAAATTATGGCTATCACTATATTTTCCAGAACCAAATAACAAACACAAATTACAAAGTTGTCAGTCACCTGTGCTCTATGTGAGTGAAAAAACTGTCGCTTCTGAAGGAGTGTGCGGCTGAAAAGACAAAGGAAAAAATCAAACCCATATCATGGTTCAACAGTAAAACCTTTGTCCAACGGGGAAAAAGGACAAGGTGGGGAGAGAAGCAAATTATCTAAACAAGAGACAAGTCCAAATGAGCACATCAATTTTATAAGAACAAAGTTCCATCTTTTAACTAGTTGGTTGCAGCTGTTCTTGTCAGTTCTATTACTAGACTGGGAGGGAGATGGTTGATAAAGGACTTAGAACATTTATCCATGAATCAGGAATGCCAGTGGCTGCTTGGAAGTGGATAAAGTACCTCCCACCACCTACAGTTCTGAGACAACATTCTCTAGCAAAACAATGATCCAAAAGTAGCTTTATCTTTGCACCAGAAAGTACCTATGTAGAAAGGAACAAAAACTAACTAGGCAATGCCTTTAAATTCACAGACAAGCTCCATAAGTAATGCATTTTACCATTGCGGCTTTGGAATGAATTAAGAACACACTGAATGAAAAGTGAAAAGAAACGACATACTTCCTTGGATCAGAACGTTCCATCGATATCTTTCTTGTTTTGGCAAATTGCAACAAGGCAGGGGGTGCAAGATTGTTTCCAGACACTGATTGAAAACGTTCAGAATCAGAATGTGATTGTCCTGCAGCACCTGAAGCCCCGGCAACATTGAAACTGGACGGAAGATGTTGCGCACACTCCACAGCACCAATTCTAGCATTTTGTAAAATGTTTCCACCTGATACAAGAACCCTTTAGTCAGAATCTGAATGAGCTAAAGTGACAAACATTATTCCTACAGCTGATCACCTTATTCTAGATAGTTTCAGATTAGACTTATGCGCATAGGTTATGACAGTCAGTTGACAACAATATGCTCGTAAAGTTTTTTGGCCTTATGATCCATTGGTGGTTGTTGGGCATCTCTTGCATTTCCAAGGACTTGAGTTAAGCACCATAGAATTCCATCTTACATGCATTAGATTTTGGCCCCAGAACATGGTGCTTGAAAGCTTTTAGCTTGGAATATTTGGAGAAACATAATTGGAGATACCAGAAATCAGTATCTCAACTTCAAACTCCTATGCTCAACCTATTTAGAGGGATTACAAGGAAGGTACTTATTTTTAGCCAAAGCTGGCTTGTCTGTTTCATTTTTAGTCCCATAACCTTAGTTTCACTTTTGTTCATCTGGAAGTGCCTAGACAATCTTCCATTTCTTAAAGTATATTAAATTTGGTTAAACAATTCTTTCATAAAAAACTAGTAAGTATGCACTCATAAGTAAAAATGCCATACCATGAGCCTTGTCAAGACGCTCACAGCCTCCTGCCAGCGGATTTGAATCTAAGAAAACAGGATGTACATGCCTTGCATTTTGAACAAGGCTCTTCAGTTGTCTACGCCTTAACTGCTTTGAGCTGTGCATACATATGAGCTACCAACTTCAATTCATGGAAATAACATGAGGCAAAGAAATTCACTAGCATATGAACTGGTAAATTAAACAACCTACCAAAAGAAAAAAGTCTGTTGTCTAGGATCAATACCATCTGCAACAATCTAAATAGAATACATACACATATAAATTACAAGAGCAACAAAAAGGAAAATTTATATGGAAACTAGTTATATGTGCATGGTTCCAATACTAAAATCCGAAGACAGAAGCTAGCACATTTATTCACAATATAACTAAATTGAAGTAATGTGGCAAATTCAACATTGAGTCATACTAAATTGGCAAATTTCACCTTAATCCCCAAGTAAAATAAAACTTAAACTTGGAAGCATGTCAATATCCTTTTCCCCATAAAGAATCAGAATTAATATAGAAAAGGATCTGGCCTGACCCATTAACATTGGTCCAAACCAGTTCATTTAGCAGCTGAGTTTAATTCAGTTATGAGAAGGAAAAAAAATCAGAAACCACTTAACAAATATAATACCCGAGCCTTGGCAAGAAAACGCACTGACCTCAGATCTCCACATATCAGTTTTGACTGACACATTAACAGCTTGATACTCTTCAGTTACCTACAGAGTATCTATGTATTAGAAATTTTGCTATGCAAGTATCAATTATCAGAATCCCACCACAGATTCCTGAAGTTTACCAACCCAAAATTCAAAATTGAAGAGATCATGGGATGCTGGCAAGTGATGCCTCAAACCCTATACAAAAGAAAAAAAATTTAAGCATCAATCATAAATTACCATAAATTCCTAAGTAATATGAATTCAAGTTCATTTGAATCAAAATGATATAGAAGAAGGAAAATTAGAAGCAAAAGGAACAACCTTAAAGCTTGCACATTTTACCAAGCAGAAAGGACAAGAGAAGTTTTCAGTTACTGCAAATAAATGGAATTTATGAGATAATATCAATAAGATAGTACAATGCATAAATTTATACCAAAGCCAAATGCTAAAGATTAATTAGTAAACAGGCGTGACTACTACACCAGGAAAGAAGGGCCAAAAAGTTTGAAAAAGAAATAATCCTTTACTCGATGGTACACGCAACTAAAGAAAAGGATCCAACATAGGCGACAACTTTACCATCCAAAAAATAGTATCTTTAATTTCAGACAGCAATTTCCTAGTCACATCCTCTCCCACACTTCAAAAAATTACAAGACATGTAAAGCTCAACATATATAAGATTCAACACCCCTCCCCCCTCTCCCCCGGTCCCAAAAAAAGATGTAAGAACTAAGAAATAATACCTTCAGTCCTCTGTAACTTGTTGTTGTAATATCTGTAATTAAAGATGACATTCCCTGCTCTCAACCTAGAACCAAAAGCAACAAAATTTCAGTCTTAAAGAGAAACACATAGACCATTGTTCAAGAGGAAATCACATCATGCAAATGCACAATCCATTTCTACCAACTGTATATACATAATTTTTTTTTTTTTGGAGAGGGGTGTGGGACTAGGTTTGAAAGACAATAAGTTATATATCCTACAAGCACTAAATATGACCATGTTTAATGGGCAGTAAATCAAATTAAAAACAAAGTATCCAAAAGAATCAATAACGCCAAACCCCCCTCTCTAGCATCTGATTCCTGCTAGAATGTAACTATTATCACATTTAAAGCATTGCAAAGCAGGATAATTCCCCTTATGCTGTTATGTGTAACAAGCTAGCTCGTTAAGTATAACAAGTATCACACTGAACGATGGAGAGAAGGGATAAGGTAGTTAAAGAAAGAACAAGGTTATTTTCATACACATACTGACAACAGGAAAAATTGGGTAACATCAATTTTTGTTACCCAATTTTTCGGAACATAGAAAGGGGAATGATTAGAACAGCAAAACTACATTCAATAATAATAATAAGTATTATTATAATAAGGATTACCGAGTAATATGAGACTGCGATGAAGAAGAAACACCACTGCATGTATATGAATTATAGGGAGATTTTTCCTTTGCCCCAACCTCCTCAGCAGAAATGATGACCTGCAGCTGCTGAGATTGGTTCTTTCGGAGCAAAAACAGTCAAATTAAATACCATAAGAAAGATATTTGTAGAAGACAAATCAGAAATGTGTATTTTAAATAAATAAATAAAAGCAAGGACATACCATTGAGAAAGAATTGCTGGAACTTTGTATTAAGATGCAGTTGTCCTCATCCAAACAATTTGACTAAAGCAGGAAAGAATAAAAACCCAAAATTCAGATATTTATTTAAGTTTCAATCATCACTTCTAGAACATTCATTGCCATTTTCTAAACTGGGTATAATGAAGTATTAAAAGAAAGTTTTACAAAGGGTTAAAGTGTCATTTCACTAGCGGTCACCAACAATCGAAGCAGTAAAACTGCTCATGACAAAGTGCCCTGGACAGTTCAGTTCTTTATTTAATCACTTATGAGAAAACCAGATAAGAACAGGGGAACCTGATTGATCTAGTGAATGCTTTAGCAACACAACGAACAACCCAAAAACATAGAGCCTTATGATACTTGAATATCATTTCTATCAACCATTATACTCCTTTGATATTGCTGTACAAATATTTCTCTGTTTCTGCCAACTTCTCAACTGCAGTCAAAATTTTATTTGAAGTACTCATACATGTACATGAGAGGTGCTCCATCCCTTCAACTCAAGCTGAGATCAGGATGTATTCTCAAGCTCAGAAAGAGAGATGGCATGGTTGAAATGTTACAGGCATATGCCCCAAAACCAAGGAAAGAATCAGAGACCAAGGACTGGATTCCAGAATCATTCCTTAATAATATCACTTTATGTTTGAGAAGAATATCAAATAAAATTGTCCCAGAAGCAGAATCTGAGCACTGCCTTAGGAGTGATACATTAATGACTTGGCCATAAATACAAAAACAATAAAAAAAAGCCTTTCACTGAGTCTTAGACAACACTTTTTTGGCAATGATATGACTGAAATAGGTCCAAAAAAGACCATAACCAAAAAGCTCAGATGCCACACCTTCAATAAACATGAATGCATGTCAAGAGGTAATATCATCTCAGCTCTTTGTCCCAAACTCAAGTTTGGGGATTTCTCCCATGATAAATATAGTGATTCCAATGGTATCCTACCCCATAGGCAGCATCCACCACCATTTGCTGTCAGAAAAAATTGAATGGAATTAAAGAAACAGAAAGATAAAGTGACATTCAGGAAATTTTCTATAATTCATACTAAAATTAAGCTATTATAAAGGATCTAATGATGGCACCTGCATGTAAAGGATCCAAGAAATGCATACCAAAGCTGACAAACAAAATGGCAAGTGAGCCGGACTTGGCCTCCATAGCTAGCTTATTAATCTCAGGGAGAACAAAATTTGCTTGAGCTTGATTACAGCCCTCAATGCCAGTGAAGCTAGTCAAGATACATGCCCGACGAAAACGATAAACCGCAGAATACTTCATTGTGGGATTCAAAAAGTAAATATATCATAAATGAAGTGCAAAAAGAGTACAAGAATACCCAAAAAGAAATACACACACTATGAATTTAACTTTGAATGTACACACATGACACACCATACCTCCGGAGCTGCAACATCGGAAACTAGCCTCGCCAACAAGATGTATAGAGGAAAAAGACTTTGACTTAGTACACCTTCATCCAGAGTCCGTGATATGGACACAGTCATTTGTATTCTACATAACCAAACAAAATGCACTCAATAACTCAAATTTACCTGTACATAAGAAACTTTTGATCAAAGCAAACAAGTTAGCACACCGTCAACAACCAACACGAACTAACAAATGATCATCATCAAAATTTTACTTGATAAATCCATTCATAATGACACAAAAAAGATAAGAGTTGATCCTATTGTAAAAAAATAAACTTCTTGTTGCTCCCTAAATGAAGCTAATACCAACAAGCATATGTACCGTCTAACATTCGAATAAATATAACAGATTTGCCTATCCTAAAAGCCATCAACATTTATCTTTAAAATCCCTACATTTCTTCTACAAAAAGCACCAATGAAAGTCTGTACGCCCTTTAAGTTCTCCCATATATCTACTATAATGGGCAAGAAATGGGAAATGCTACAGTAAGCACTTGCAATCATGAATATATACTACTGCCAATTACCATATTAAAATATTACCTCATTTTTTGTTTGGCCTGAATTCTGTAATGCAAACATCTTTGAAGAAATGATGGCTGCAAATAAATTTAAAAATAATTTAAAAATCATTGAAAGATGGTTAATAATAGGTAAAATAAAATAAAAAAATACCCATGTTAAACCTAAAAGGGAAATCTCTCCAATGAAAAGAAAACAAAGATGGTTCAAAATAGAAGCAGGCAGAATTAAGTGCCTGCAATCCCAAATGACACAACATCTGGAAGATAACACAAGACAGTCAATCTACATAAAAAAACATAAAATGCCTGATGCAACAACAAGCAGAAATATTACATTTCTTACAGCGCGTCTTTGAAGGATGTTATAGAGTTCTACAGGCTTGCAATAAATAGATAGACTCTCTTCAGCAGCAATTTCTTCTTCTGCAGATAAATGCATGCGGGAATCTTCTCGACACATCTGATCCGTGCTTCTTGAATAGCTGGGAAAAAAAAAGGCAAACAAGAATCCTTACTCATGAACTTACCCAAACAGCCATAGTCCAAAATCACACTTCATTACAACATAACAACAAACTAAAATTCTACCACAAATCAACAATCATCAAACATAAGACTAGAACAAGACAGCCTCACAATGCCCTTGAAAAGAACAATATTTGCATTATAATATAGATAAATTCTAGTACAACACGCTGACATGAATAAAAAAAATTCAAATATGTGTTTAATCAGAGAGAACATACGAGGAGGTTTCACGAGCCACTAAAGGAATGCCCGGCATTCTTATTAGACAATGCTTAAGTTTAATATCATAGCTTTCTTCAACTTTTTACGCCTTAGACCTGCATAGCAGAAACCAACCTTCCAATTAATTTTTTTTATATAAAATATATTACAAAATCAACAATTCATAAAATATAAATACGTTCAAATTATTCCTATTAAAATTTAAAAAAAAAAAAGACATCCCTCAATCTCTCCAAAAGAATTAAGAAAAGAATCTGAGAGGAAACAGAAAAAAATACTACAAAAAAGAGTGAAAGTAAAATGTGATGAAAGGGAATTGAGAGAAGAATATAAACCGACCTTTGAAAAAATGAGAACCCTAATTGGCAGCCTAGAAATTGGCAGAGAAACTTCAATTTTGGAATCGGAATTGAACCCTTTTTCAAGGAGAAATCGAGAAAAAAATAAGTGAGTTTTTGTGCGTTTCTGATAACGGGCTCACTTACTGACTTTTTTTGGGCTAAATATAAAGATGGTACTGTAATATATATTTTTTTATCAATTTAATATCTAAATAAATAAAATTATTCATTTAATAATTAATTTTTTATTTTTTATTTTAATATTTTAAACTAATATCATTAGTTAATTTATTAATAAAACTGATAATGCGATTTTGATTATATTTTTTATATATATTAATATTTTATTAAAATTAATGTTGAATAAAAATTAGAATACTAAATTAAAAAAATTTTTTGTAACTAATGTTTTTTATTCAAGTGATTAAAGAGTTTTCTTTTTTTAAAATAAAATTTTGATTTTAAATTTTGTTAATAAAAAAAAGAATATTATATATTAAAATTTTTATATAAAATATATAATACAGGAAATATTTTTATATTCAAAATTTTTTTGTTTTATTTTCATGTAAGAGCAGTTACGCTTCCCTGCGGTTAGTTGCATCTATACGAATTGGTGCTGCAACTTCCTTAATTATATTGTGTTGTTGGGTATATTGTTTTATTTTATAAAAATGTTACATTTTATTGCTAATTAATATTTCTTAATAAAATTTTTTTTAATTTTCAGTATTTTTTTGTTATTATACTTTTAATTTTGCTAACTAATTTTTTGAAAAAAAAAAATGAAATTCAAAATATTTCATAGAATATTTTATTAATATAAATGAAAAAATTTGTCAATTACTTTTAATTTTGTTGATTTAAAAACTAAGAAATATATAATATTTTATAAAATATTATTTTAATGATAAATTTTCATAAATTTCATTATTTTATATCAAATAATCAACAAAATTGAAAGTACAAAATTCAATTAATAATATGTACTATTTTATAATTCAACCATTAAACTAAAACTTTTTTTTCCTTACCAAGCAAGCTTAATCAATACAATTATATTTAAAAATAAAATTTTATACTCTTACGTTATGTTTAGATAAATATTAATAAAAAAATTAAAAAAAGTTTTTTAAAGTAAAAGAAAATATACATGTAATTCTTGTTTGGATAATTAAAATTAATAAATAAAAAAATTAATAACCATTGTTTAGATAAATAGTGAAAAAGAAAAGAAATATTCATTATAATAATTTTTTTAATTATAACATTTTATTGCTTGTGATTTTAAAGCATTCATAGATCATGATATGTTTATTATCATGTCCGACCTCACAATTGCTGTTATATAAATGATTTTTAATTAAGTGAAACAAAAAATATTTTACAAATATGCATTGATGGATTTTGAATTAATTTGTCATCTCATAAACTCAAAAAATATATTTATTCATATTCAATCATTCATTAAAATCAAATTACTAAAAAATTATAAAAAATTTATATTGGAAGAGATATGTGAAACTTACTTAAAAAAAAATAGATGATTGTGAAAAAATTATAAGATGATTATAATTTGCTTAGATTTTTTTATTAAGTTTTTTGTATTAATAAAAATATGAACATAATAATCTTTTTATAAAAAAAATATTTTTCGACTTTCCTCCTCTAGCTTTTTCTTCAAATTAAGATATTAAAAAAATTGGATTTAGAAGAAAAACTAAAAATTATTTAATTTTCACCTTTTTCTTTAAATTAAAATTTTATCTAAACAAAAAAAAATGAGGTTTTATTTATTTTACATTCTTTTATTTTATTTTCTTTCTTCTTTCCTCAATCCAAACACGCTATTAAATAAGACAGCTAATTGGATTTGTTTAAATGGAATTTCACATCATTTTTTTTTTTTTGTCTTTTTAACGGTGAATTTCATTTCATTGTATAACAAGGAAATTAACAAGAAAAGACAATTTCTTATATTGAAAATTAAAATAAGATAAAAAATGGATATAAGTAAATCCAGGATGTTAATGAAAGTTAGATTATCTGTCAAACTTGTTTTTTAATGGAAGATTATCTGTCATTTAATTTACTCTTAATAATCAACAACCAAACTTGGATTTTTTTACCAATATTTACTATGGAAAACTAATATACAATAACTGTTATTTGATAAAATAAAACGTCTTGAAGATAAGCTAATTTTAATCCAAAAGCTTGAAACCCAAGTCATCTTTGACTGTTTTATACAGAAAATCAAGTTTGCCACGTTCAGGATTTTGGCAGCTATAAATGCTTGTAGGAGAGCTTGGTAATTGGTTAACTTATAGAGAAAAAACAAGGGTTTTCTTCACTTTTCAATATTATATAATTGTTATAAACCAAATATAAGTTTTTGTGCCCCCCTGGAGAGAAAATATTAAGGAGATTATGGTGAAAGAAGCAGGGAGAAAGTGTTCTTATTGTGGATATAATGGCCATAATTCAAGAACTTGTAATGGGAAAGGAGGTTGTATCAAGATTTTTGGTGTGAATATAGCTGCCATGGAAAAGCAAGAAATTTTCATGAAGAAAAGTCATAGCATGGGAAATCTGCAGTCTCATGCTGAAAATAACAATGCTGCTGCTGTCCATGATGATGGGTATTTATCTGATGGGCAGATTCATTCCAAGAAAAACAAAGCAGCCCATGAAAGAAAAAGAGGTACTCTATTCTATGTTTTTGTTGTTCTTATTGTCTGTCATCCTTTAACCTGTATTTTTTTTTTTTTTTGAATCACATAAGTGATCTAGGATCTAATATGAGAGAGGGAAGCAATTTTCTTGATCACCACTTGTTTGAATTTGTTAGTATTTAGTTATGGAACCCGATCATCAGTATCAACCATTGAATTTATGTTAATCCTCAGAGCACTAATTATTTTTAAGATCGAAACAGATTGAATGAAGCAGAAAAAAACAAGTATTGATCCTGAAACAGGCCAATATGGGAATAAGCTATGGAGTTATTCCATGTTTCTGATATTTGTCTTGTAAATTATACCATAACACATCTGAGAATTCTGGTTTTGTTTCAGGGAAGCCTTGGACCGAAGAGGAGCATAGAATCTTCTTGACAGGTTTGAGAAAGCTGGGGAAAGGTAATTGGAGAGGAATTTCAAAGAATTTTGTGACCAATAGGACCCCAACACAAGTTGCTAGCCATGCACAAAAATATTTTCTGAGGCAGGCTGGGACTGACAAGAAGAAACGCAGACCAAGCCTATTTGACCTGGCTTTTCAAGAATCCGAATCTGTAATATCCCTTAATCCCTCTCTTATTCGTGAAAAGAACAATATATAGTTAGTTTGTTCATGTGCATGACCAGAGTTCATGGTTTTGATTAACAGAAAGCAAGTCCGCCCGGTTCTCCCTCCGAAGAAACTACTAGAAATTCATCTCAGATTGTGAACCGATTTCCACATCTTTGCTTGGATGATCGTCCAGTCACGTCACTGACTGCATCTCATAGTTTTCCAACTTATTATCACGGAACTCAGCCCATGGTAAGAACCTATTTGCTATTCATTTTCCTCTGAAAATGACAAAACCAAATATAGGAACTTCATCAACAACTAATATTTTGGCAGACAGGAGCACCCAATAGACAATGCTTTCCAGAAGCTCAAATGATACCATCTCTACCATTTCTGCATGCAATGAATGATGCAGGGCCGCCTTATGGTTACATGGCTAAAGCCCTTGGCAATGTAGCTATCTGCGCACCAGCTGCTCACCCCTGTGGTATACCTTTGCCAGGGTTAGTTCAGCACAGAATGTTTCGAGCATGCCCTGGTGCTTCATCAATGGAGAAGGATATTTTGGAGCTTAAGATCGGGCCTCCTCAATCATCAAAAAATACAAGTCTGACATCTCAGGCATCCATTAGGGTGATCTGAGAAAAAATGTCATGTGATGTTTATTTATTAATTTTTTGCACAAACATGACCAGATTTAGAACTCAAGTCAGTCTATTTATTTCATCCATAATCTTCAGAGCTACAGTTCAAATGTCCAGTTTGAAACAACTCTTCCAGCTCTGCCAGAAAAACAAGTGCCTCTTGCGTCGGCTATTCAAGATTTAAAGAATTTGATAATAAACATGATTTCAGCTTTTGCGAGACTGAGATTTGCAGGACCAATCATCTTAACCCATTTTTAGCACCAAAATATAAAATAAAATTGAAAAAACTGTCATGATATTACTATGATTTAAATTTTACGTGTTTTTCTTTCATTGCTTGATGCTGGAACATAGAAGCCTGGGCAACCATTCATCCACACTATGGTTCAAAACTTCAAAATATGGCTTCCATGGAAAAATCGAAAATGAGGAAATATGACATTACTACTATCAAGCAACACAATTTGTACAGGCGGTTAATAATAAACTGTAAAAAGAATTAAATTTCAGAACAACATACCAAAAAACTGAAATGGTAAATAAATATATAATTTTATATGGTGGCATAGTTTTCCTTTCTTGAGAGCAGAATTAAGAAAGCTGTTCTCACATGCATCCATACTTCCGGCAATCGGTAAAATCAACTAAGATGAGCAGCAACCACTCTTCTGGTTAACAGGTTGTCCTCGTATCTGCACCATCGGTGGCCTTGCGTTATTGGACGATGGCTGACTTGCCATCCTGCAGTAAAAGGAGAAAAAACAAATGGGGATGGCAATCAGAAGGATTATATGCTTCTGCAGATGATATGAAAGTATTGCTAATTGAAGCTGTTTCTTCAGCAGTTCCTTTTAATGAGTCCAATAACGAAATGCTACTTGATGTCATATTCCTGACTGCTACTCAGGACATTTAATATAAAAATTTTATTATGAATAACAATTTTATAGGCTAAAGAAGTACCTGTTCTTAATATCAGCGGCCATTGCCATAAAAGCCTGCTCAACATTATTAGCAGTTTTTGCACTAGTCTCCATAAATGGAATGCCCAGTTCATCTGCAAATGCCTATTAACAGAACATTATCAATGTGACTGTTTCAGTTTTCAATAGTTCAAGAAAAATAAGCAGCAGATAGGTGAACCATTTTTACCTTGGCTGTTTCATAAGAAACAACTTTTTTAGCAGTAAGGTCGCATTTGTTTCCAACAAGAAGCTTGTTCACATTCTCACTTGCATATCGATCAATTTCATTCAACCATTGCTTAACATTGTTGAAGCTCTGTTGGTCAGTTACATCATAAACTATCTGCCAGATGTGGAACAAATGTTACAAGCTTGTCCATAATGCAAAAAAGTGTACCAAAAAGAGGACAACGATGAGAACTAAGAAATGTGCAAACATGGAGAGAGAACTTACTATGATTCCATGTGCCCCACGGTAATAGCTGCTAGTGATTGTCCTGAACCGTTCTTGCCCTGCAGTATCCCACTGCATGTTTCAGGTGGAAAAAGAAAGCAAAGAAAAATGTGCTTCAGTAGCCAGATTAGCAGAGGAAAACAGAAGCACCAAAAAAAAAAAAAAATGAATGGAAGATATTATGGTAAAGAACAAAATGAATACACACCAAGACACCACCAAAATCTATGTTAATTAAAGAATAAAGCCATAATTGCAATAAAAAAAATTCACCGTAAGGGCTTACGGGTAAGCAAAGAACACATGTCAAAAATGACAACCACATAGAAATGGTCAACCAAGAAAAAAAAAGTGTATATCACAACAAATAAAAAATAATTATAAATCCATGAAAGCAAGGAGTCAAACTAGAACCAGACCATGAGACTCAACAACAGACAGGAGGAGACATTTTGATCAATACGAATTGCACTGCTATCAAGCAAACAAATGCCATCTCCTAGTTTAATTCAATGAACTGAAATAAAAGCAAATAAATAAGGGAAAGATTCTTACTATTTGAAGTTTTATGGTCTTCCCATCTTGCTCCACAGTGCGAATTTTCTGTAGAACAGAAAAAAAAAATATAAGCCATAAACTTCAAATAAGAAAAACACTTGTTTTACCTACAGGTCAGAAATGCTTACAAAGTCCACGCCAATTGTGCTTATATAACTGTCCAGATACGAATCATCCTGCATTAGAGAGATAAAAGATGCAGAGATCATTTCAGAAACGAGCTTCAAAAAATTCAACTCTAGTGTATTAACTCTCAGCAAACTTCACCACAAAATACTTTTAATTTTTAAATAACAATACCTGGTTCTTTCAAAATAGTGTGATAAACACCAAATTCTTCTAGGACACAACTAAACTTGTAAAATAAATGCATTGGAGAAAGAAGATTTTATGCTTCATTAATACGTGCAATTTGATTGAGGACTAGCGTTGGCAACTTTCAGATAAAGGATAAGCAAGACAAATTAGAAGGCAAGCAGAGCAATTAAATTGATTGTTACAGTGGAAATTTACAGAAAATCTCAGGAGAAGACATGATTTGCCGACTCCAGAGTCTCCAATTAGCAAAAGCTTGAATAAATAGTCACTGCACAAATAATTTAAAACCTTTTAACATTTCAACTAAGCAACATCTCAAAATAATATCCATAACAAACCTAAAGAAATCTTTATTTGTCCAACAAAATTAATCCATATATGTAATAAAACGAAAATTCTGAACATAGTTACGCTAAAATTCCCTCCAACATTCAAAGACAGCATTAGGCACAAACTAAGCCTTACCCCCGTTCTCATTCAATGACAGAAAGCAGAAGCATCGTTATCATGAGGCGTAGAATAAGGTTATCATTTCATGGTAATGAAGACAAAACCATATAAAAAGCAAACATAGAGAACTCCAAAGCCTAAACTCAACATTTCTTTGCTCCAAATTCTTGATCAGAATTCAACACTCACAATCCAGCTTAGGTTTTCTGAATTACAATAGATTAAATTCTGATGAAGCAATAACTTTTGAACGAGAAGCTGTGGAATTTACCGTAAGTAACAGACACCCACATCCTTTAATAGCATAATTGTTATAGATCTAAACAAATTACTAATCCAGCATTCAGTTTGGCTACCCAGAAGAACATCAGAAACGGAATTTAAAAAGAAATTCACCTATAAAACCCATGATGAAAAGTAATAAATAAAACAGATCCATATAAAAGGACGCTTAATAAAGGAACCCATCATGGCAAAGAACAAAAGCATCACAGATCTTAAGCAAACAGAGAAAAATAATTGGATTAAAAAAAAACTATAATCGAACACAACTGATCACCGATCAGGGAGCTTACTATTCAGGATTCATGACTGCTGGTTCGACCAAGTATCGGACCGATCCGCTGGCGGAGAGATGGGACCGGGTTCTGACAGAAAAGGCAAATGAAGTTTAGAACTTTGTTTTTGTCGTTGTCGAGTGAAAGACAAAGGAACTGAAGACAAAACAAGACAAAGAAAAACTGCTTTTAACGACGCAACCGAAAAGTTCGCATTTTATTGCAACTGTCAAGTTTATACATAGAAGACATGACACAAACGACCACGACACCATTTAAAATTTGAATAAAAATAAAAAATATTTTAATATTTAATAAATTCATATAAATTACACATAAAATAAATACAATATAAATATATAAATTATTTAAATTTACGTGTAATAGAATTTTTTATCTCAATTTTTTTTTAATAATAGAATTTCTCTTCTAAATAGTTTCAAGACATTTTTTAATAAGAAAATTATATTTTTTTTCTGTTCTTATAACTTAAGCTATTTTTTATTAATATTAATTAGACTTAATTTTTTATTTTGATATGTGGCTTTTTAGGTAGCAATCTTATTGTTGTTGTTTTTCTGTTATATTTTGATAGTTTTTAAATTATTAATTATGATATTTTCTTATAGCATTGAGCTTGAAATTAACCAAAAAGTTGGGTTAATCCATCGATGGGTAATAAGTTTTGATATCACATGATATCTTACATCAAAATTTGTTTGTGTTTAATTTTTTATAAAAAAAATTAAGTATAAAATTTTGAATTTTAAATTTATTAAATATTAGATTTTAATCCAAATTTAAAAAATTTCCATTGCAAAGCATCGAATTTGAATCTCGTGAGGGAAAGCTAGAATGTTGAAGGAACAAAGGAAAGAGAGTCCAGGGGAAAACTTTGCATGTAGACCATGACAAGCTAATGTGAAGGTTTAGACTTACTCAGGAAGTTTAATGCTTGTAACGCAGACTATGACAAGCTAATGTAAGTGGACTATTCAAGTTTAATGCTTGGATTGTAAATGGTTAAAATTAAAGATATAAATGATATATTAATATTTATAAATTATTTAAATTTAATTTAAATAAAAATTAAATTAAGTTTATTTATTATAGAATCAGATTGATTCGAGTAATTTGATTTATCGATCAAATTAAATTTAAATATTTTTATATCATATTTAAATAAATCGTGAAATCTAATCGAATTTTTATATTTTTATTATTTTAATAAATAAAATATTTTGAACTCAAATTGAATATACATAATCAAATTTTTATTGAATATAAAAATTAAATTTATTTTTACATATTAATCAAATCTAATTAAATGAGTTTGAATAATTTAATTTTTATTTTGAATTGAGCTTGAATTTAAAAAATAAAAATCGATTGAATTTGAATCAAATTTAATATTAAATTTAATTAAATTTATTAATTTTATCGAATTAAACGGATTAAATTTCTATTGAAACATCTACTGTAAATTTGTAATGTAATAAATAATTCAGCCGACGAGTTTGAGTTGGGCCAGTAAAATGTAATTACCAAGAGTTCGCCTTGTATGATTTTTATTAAGTCACAAGGCTGAAATCATCAAAGGCCCAAACTTTGCATATTGGATTCCAACCCGAAATCAAATGCTCCACGCCATCTCCCATTCCCATACTCCTCAAAGGCAAAAGGAGGGTTCCCAGGATCGGGCCAGGAATGTATAAATACAATGGAGCCTTTGCCCTCATTTGTTCAATCTTGAGCAAAGAAAAAATTTCTTTTAAACCCATTGGAGAAAATAGCATCTATATATCAAGGTTAATTAGTTTTTTGACTAGTCAGAAGGCTATAGCTGAAGAAAACAAGTCAAATATATGCCCTGTCTACCCAATACCGATGGAGGGGAAAAGAAAAGAAACATATATGCCCAACAGGAAAAGCCTTCCTGGGCTATGCTTGATGGGCTTCAGTCAGCCGACAAAGGTGGTGAGGAGTGGGTGAGGGTGAAGTTTGCTGGTGAGGCAGATAAACTTCTCCCAGCTCCAAAAACCCTTCCTATTGACTTGGGCAACGAGAATGGCCAGTCTTAAAAGAAAGATCAGGCATTTCTTTGTATGACCCTTAAATTCTTTTGAACCAGGGCAGGTGTAAAATTCCATGCTCCCAACAACAACAAATTGCAACAGATAAACTTGGAGTTGACCAATTAGCCTATCGGCCTCGGTCAGAAAATCCTGAGCTGCAAGCTACATGATTTACGCATATTATGGAAGGCAGCTTTTAACCACTTGTTTCCAATTATAACAAAAACAATGGAAAGCAAAAGACCCTAATAAAGCGTCGGGTTAGTAATTGGATATCTTACTTCTTCACTCAATCAATAAAATTAACAAATATACATGACAGAACACAACAAACACAAAGTCAGTTGCGGTTCTGAAGGTAGGTCATCTAATAATAAGCAACACTGAGGTATATACAACGCCAAGTTCCATCCTCTCAAAAAATCATTTAATCTCTCATTCATGGCCAAGCTGATTCTGCTTTGTTTTCTTGCTGTTTTCTGCTTTTCATTAACAATTAGTGATGCCACGACCTACATCGTTGGGGACACATCCGGCTGGGACATAAGCACTGATCTTGATTCATGGGCTAGTGGCAAGAGATTCGATGTTGGTGATGTTCTATGTATGCATCCTCTTGCCAAAGTAAGATTAGAGATTTGTTGGTTGAGTTTACTGACAAATTCCTTTTTTTCTGTTTCCTGTAGTGTTCCAATACTCATCATATCATAGTGTAAACGAGGTAACAAAACAAAGTTTTGAAAGTTGCAACACAACAGATGCACTGGGAACATTTTCCAATGGAAACACAACGATTACGCTGTCAAATGCTGGTGATAGATATTTTGTTTGTGGTAACCAGTTACATTGTCTAGGGGGGATGAAACTTCAAGTAAATGTAGAAGGTGATCAAACATCTTCAACCGTTGTTGCCCCTCAAGCACAGCCTTCTTCCAAGAGCAACAACAATCCTTCAACTGTTATCCCCACTTCAAGAGGGTGTACAATTGGGGGAACTGAATCTCTTGTAATAGCCTTCCTATGTTTGACCGTAAAAAAGTTGTTTCTGTACCAGAAATGAGACCATTACTCCATATGATATAAAAGTTGTTTTGCATTGTTGAACTTAAAATTTTTACTAATAATATAAAAAAAATTATAAATAATTTATTTTTTAAAAAATTGAAAATAAGAGTAAAATTATCGTCACCATTGTTGTTCCATGATATCAACTCCAACTCATAATAACAATGCTTCGAAGTCTTAAGCTTGCCACTTCTTCTTCATCTTCTCTCATCTCTAAACCTTTCTTTTCTCTCTCTTTCTCTCCACTTCCCTCCACGGACCCACCATGAACATATTCAAAAACCTCGGCTTTGGAGCCAACAACAAGCCAACCCGGTCAATGGAAAACTCCGCCATCGTTCAGGGTCCAGATGACAATATCCCGGCTCCTGGTCAGCAGTTTGCTCAGTTCGGTGCATGCTTTTGGGGCATTGAATTGGCGTTCCAGAGAGCTCCAGGTGTGACCAAAACGGAGGTTGGTTACACCCAAGGGTTCACGCATAACCCGAGTTATGAAGACGTGTATTCTGGGACTACGAACCATGGTGAAGTTGTGAAGGTTCCGTATGATCCTAAAGAGTGTAGCTATATATGACACTTTGCTCTATGTCTTTTGGGCTCGCCATGATCCTATTACGCTCAACTGCCAGGTGGGTTGTTATGTTGTATGAAAATTTGGGGTTTTTAATGTGGTGTCTTTAGGTGGGTTTTAGAGATAGACTCTTTTCTTTATATATATTTATGTAATTTAAGTTTGTGAATGTTTTCTTTTTTTTTTCCCATTTTGGGGTGTTTTTATACGAGTGGATCGATGTGTAATCTTGGGGGTTTGGATGGTTATTAGGAGGTGGATTTTTTAATTGACTATTACAATTATGAATTATTTTATTGTAGACATCAATTTTGTTCAGGCTTATTATTAAAATTAATAATAATAATAATAATAAATATATATTTTTAAAAATAAAATAATTATTAAAAAAAAAAAAAGAGAAAATAGGAAAAAGAAAAAACCAAAAAGTAGGGTGGCTGGTGGTGTACGGCGTTGCTGTCGCCCTTGACCAGTCTCCTGTTCAGCCACCAAACCAAATAATCATCCTACAGCCACCCTGTCACCACCTGTTCCCTTTTGAATTCTTTAAAAATCCTCAACTTCTTCCCCTTGATCGATTCTCTCGGATCCTCTCTAAAAAAAAAAACTCTTTATCGGCCACAGACACAAGCATCCACACAGGCACCCAAGCTTTTCAATACCCAAAAACATCGAGTTCCTTACGCCCAAAAATCCTTAGTACACGCCCACAAACTCGAGGCTCCACCCTTACCCAACACTTTGCCTAACCACATCTAAGCCTCACAAGCCATTGCCCTCTAATCCAGACATTGATCGAGCTAAAAATCCCTCACCCACCAAAAAACAAAAAAACACTAGAAAAAAAAAAAAACAACACAGTCCTTCCCGTAGGGAGGAACCCAGGCCCAAGCTACCTGCAAAAAGGAAGATATATTAGTTTTTGTTCACAACAAAAAAAAAAAAGAAAAAAAAGGAAACAAAAACTTTGAGCCTCAATCTACGTTGATCGGGGCTATTTCTAGTAAAACGGACGTCAGATCCAGGAGAGTGCTTTGAAGAGCACTTCTGGGAGTATTATTAAAATTTTTCGACCATCGGCAACCACCGGTAACCCCACCAACGGTGACTCAGGCAATGGTCGGCGCGACGGTCCGACGACCGGACGGCGAGAGCCTGGAGCTCTCCCCCTGAGCTCTTTCTCTCTCTCTCTCCCTTTTTTTTTGAAATAGAAAATAATGAACAAAAAAAAATCTTTAGTTATATATAGGAAAGCAAAACTTAAAACGACGTTGTTTAGGAAAAGACCCAAAAAGACACCGTTTTAACCAAGGAGGATCCTCGCCTAGACCCGGATCCGACCCGAGATCCGCACAAACCAACCCGCCAACTTGCTTTAGTCAACTTTGAACCGATTCAGACAAATTGCCAGTGAACCGGTCTGAACCACTAGACTGTCCGAACCGTAAACCGGTGCAGACCAGCGTTGACCAGACCATTGACTAGTCTGGTTCAAGCAAAAAAATTTTTTTTTTGAATTTTCTAAATTTTTTTATATTATTATTTTTGTTGTTTTGAGTTTATTTTATTTATTCTTGCATGATAAATTTTTAAATTTGTTAGAATAAATATCTCATTGTTTTAATAATAATAAAAATGAAAACGATTAAAAATATATATTAAAAATGCTCAAAAAAATAATTATTATTATTATTTTTTCTGCCTAGATATTGGAGGGAATAAAAAATATTTTTTTAAAAAATAATTCCGCCTAGATGTTGGAGAATTATTATTAATAAATTTTCATAAAAAGAAATATAAGAAAATTTTAAATTAATTTTTAAAAATTATTAAAATCGAACTTGCTTCGAAAATTCGCCTAGATGTTGAAGATTTTTAAAGATGTTCGTATTTTCTTAAAAACGAAACCTTAAACACTAATTCTTAATTTTCAAAATCCTAGGTTTCTAAAACCCCTAAAATCCAAAATCTTCTAAAATCTAAAATCCCTAAAATCCAAACCCCCTAAAATCCAAAACCCTAAAACCTTTAAACCCTTAAATCTAAACCCCTTAAAATCCAAAACCCTAAAACCTTTAAACCCTTAAATCTAAACCCCTTAAAATCCAAAACCCTAAAATCCTAACTTTTAAATCCAGACCCCAAAATCCAAAACCCCTAAAATTCAAAACCCTATAATCCGAATCTTCAAAATCTTGAAACTCTAACCTTGAAAACCTTTACCCAAACCCTTACTCAAAACATTCTGAAAATCCTAAAGACATGTGTGAAAATCTCATTTGAAGTAATCTGTTCCCGAATGCTGCCTAGATGATGGGGTATTTAGGAAACTTTACTTCGTTAAGTTTTTTTACACGAATTCTTAAATTCGCTTTAATAATAAGATTAATAAATAAAAAGTATATCAGTAAATTGAGATCTTAAATATAAACAGTAGTACCTAATCTCTACCTAGATGTTGGAGAGTCGGGGTGGCCTCATTATACTTAAAAATCTAACTTTTAAATTGCATCTCATCCTACATAACATTTATTAGCATACATACGTTAGTATATTATTATCAGTATTTATTTGTATTATTCTATCTTTAATTTTTATTTACTACTTGGTGATAAAATATTTTATAATAAAAAAGAATAATACATTTAAATTTTTTTTGTGATATTATAAAATAAAATAAAAATAACATTCCGAAAAAAATAATTCTTGGTACTCTGCCTAGATGTTGGAGAGTCACCAATAATTTTTTATAAAGAGTGTTATTTTATTTTAAGAATTGTTATGTTAAATCTTAAGCAAAAATAATTATTTTAAATTTTACCTAGATGTTGGAGAATTTTAAGATAATTTTTTAATTTAAAGATTTTCTCAATGTTTCTAAAAAAAATTTTAGCAAAATTTTATTTTTTCAAATGAAGGGAATTATTGTTAAATTTCAAATTAAAACTATTTTTATCCAACACCGAAAATAACACGTAATTAAATGGTATCAATTTATGGGCGTTGTGGGGTGCTAATTCTTCCTCACATGTAATCGACTCCCGGATCCAACTTAATTTTTCGTAGATCGAAATTTATTTTTTTGATAAACTTTAAATCCGTTTTTATAGTTTTATTAAAAATATAAACTTTTAGGTGATCAATCACACTCTAACAATTATTGATGACGATTTTTTTTTATTTCTTTCAATTTTAAAACACATTACATATAACGGTTTCAAAACTGTCATGACACTTATTATAATGATAATTTTGAGGTAATTTTTGGGGATCTATGGCTAATTATTTGATTTAATTGATTTGTAGATCATGATAATATATGTATCTATTTATGGTATCTTCTCCGAAATTTGCATAGAAAACTTGTGAACCTAGAGAAATGACAGCAGTTCGAACCATTATCGAAGTTTGTGTGTTACGGATTTCCTTGTCTACTCTTCCGAGGAGCTCTCCTCGGGTGCTTCAATTCCTCTGTCTTGTAATGTGTCTCTGTTTATCTCACCCTGAAAAAGTTCAATCTTTTTGTATAAATCAAGTCATTTCTATAATTGATAGTTGGGGATTTTAGGTGCTGCTAGCTAGGTAATTTGTGGCCATTATCTCTGAAGTTACAAGTATTTGACTCTCCCAGTGTTAATGTTTTTCTGAGCCCTGAATTGTCAGGGTGTAACTATGAAATACAGATGTTATGGAATTTGTTTTCATGCTGCACTTTATTGAATGATACATTATTTGTTTTATTGATCATGTTGGTAGATGCACAATAGTCTTGCCATTCTAATACGTTGTAAATACTTGGGCAGGGAAATGATGTGGGAACACAGTTCAGATCTGGAATATACATTTACATCCCTGAGCAGGAGATGGCGGCACGAGAGTCCCTGGAAACACAGCAGAAACTCTTGAACAGAAAGATTGTTACTGAGATTTCACCAGCCAATAAGTCCTAGAGAGCAGAAGAATATCACCAGCAGTTCCTTACTAAAGAAGGTCGTTTTGGTTTTAAACAATCTTCTGAGAAAGGGTGCAATGATCCAATCCGATGCTACCACTAAGTTCCCTCTATTTTGTGCTAATTTGGATTCAACCGCAAAATGTGATGCGATTGAATTTATCGCACAATTAATTGAATTCAAATACTAATTTTAATGAGATACATTCAGTATAAATTTTTTATTGAAATTTTTTTTCAATTGTAATTACAGTAATTTTTTTTAATTGCAGCTATAATATTTTTTATTATGTTTTCAATTTTGCCATTCATCCAAATGGAGCCTTAGCATGCAGTCCTTAGCTTATGATTGTTTATAGTTTTCTGCTTTTGTATGTCACTACCGTATTATACAACTAAAAAACTCTTTTGATGGAAATTGGAATGAATGCCTGCTCATTTATGTAGTTACCGAAAATGGGGTTGTAATTATATACAGTTCGCAATCTAGCATCTATATTTTGTGTATCTACTGTTGTAGGATATCATGTTAATCATACCTCTGTGGAGGGGGTTTTGTTCTACTGTTATAGAATATTATTGTAAACCATAGTTTTATTTCATCAGGATTTGCCATTACTCATGAGGGAAGCACTTCAAAACCAGTGTTTATGGCTCGAGCTATCTCTTTGTGTCACTTCATTGTCTAAAATTATTCCAAGAATTAACCGATTGAACCATTTTTTTATTGCAACTTTAGTTGCACATATGTGATTTTGACCCAAGTGTGGAGATTGAGGTTGAGGGGTGTCTTTTGTTCTTGAATGTGCAGCCATTGCTTCCCTGATAGGCTAAGGGAGTTGAGTTCCATGTTTCATGTTTAAATCCCATTGAGACCTCCACTGATCCACCATAACTAGTTAATTAGTACTTTGTTATCATGGTTAAGATTGTTGTTCCATTGTTAAGTTTAGTACAAGTTTTCTCATTATTCTAGATTTATTTTGTGGATACTAATGAAAGAAACCATTTGATACTATGAACTATTAGGGTTGACAATTCAGCTCGTATTTGGTAAGTTCCAATCTAATTCGATTTTATAGAGTTATTTTCTTTAATTAGATTTTGGATTAAATTGGGTTGAGTATTTTTTTGAAAAAAGGTCGAGGTCGAATTAAGATTGGATTTTATGTAAATTCACCCTAACTCAATATATATATTATTTTTATTATTTATTTAATTTTATATTTATTTAATTTTATATTTATATTTAAAAAAATATTTTATATTAAAATAATATTTAAAAGATTTTATATTTAAAATTAATATTTTATTCATTTCGAATCAAGTCAATTGTAGATTTAAATATATACCAATCGATTTGTATCCAAATATAATAAATAATATTTTAATATTAAATCGAATCAAATTTAAATATTAAATTTAAAAATTAAATCAAATTCAAAACGAATAAAAACACGTCATAACCCATTCATGTGAATGAGAGATTGAAGTTCTCGATTTCGAATTGAAAGTTCCTTTTTGATAAGATATAAAAGTATTAATATAACAGTCAAATCAATGAGCAATCTTGAATTCATATTTAAAGAGAGAGAAGATAGAAACTGAACATCCACCACCATAACCTCCTAACGTGTGTAGCATGAAACCATGAACCAAGATGTTGTTGCTGTCTAACTTATTCACGACCACCGGAGACACTGTCGTGTCCTAATTCTACTACATGTTAAAGACACATGGAACACTTAATTCCAGTACATTAATTGATCAAAGTGTATTTCTTCTGTAACAGGATAAATCTGAAATTGCAGCTGCAGCAGCAGCAGGACCACATCGCTTGGTTCCTTCTGCTTTGCTTCTCGCTACTAAGCAGTACTTGTTCAGGAAATTTTGTTTCAGTCATCCACTTCATAAATTTCATAAAGGGAAGTCACGGTGCACAAGGCTTCCCGTTTTACGAGAGTTAGGGTGAGGGTCCATAGTAGGCTTATCTCAACTTTGGCAAAGTGGGGAGTCTTGTATACCGAGATTTGTCAATAAGCCACAAAATAATGCCGGATTAATCGACTTATTACTATACTTTACATGTTATTATTTATCGGTAAATAAAATTTACAAGGTTAACATCAGTTTGCTCGGTAAACCCTGAATCATAGGGAAATGCTTTCAACAGCTTTTTTTTTTTTTTCAATTGAGACATTGAAGTTCGATTATATATGATGGATCGTGATGAAAATGTCTTTTACTTGGATAATATCAACACACAATAGAGTTGGTTTTTGTTAGGATCAAATTGGTTGTGCCCACCAAACTAATTAATTATTTCACCCCATCCCGTATATTCTTTCTTTCTTGTACACTACCCCCAACGTACGTAGGTATGCCAAATTTTTATCAATTGTAGTTTGGGAGAGTTACATATTTTTTAATTAATAAAATTGGTCAGGTTTTCAACACATTAATCAAATATTTGGGCTTAACCTCTTAATTAATTAACCTTTGGTTGCGGGTAATGGCATTTGTAAATGATAATTATAATGAACATATATATATATATATGTATAAGGAAACATGCCAATTTAATGTGAATGCAAGAAATTGATAAAGAAGAGGTCAAACAATAATTTTAAAGGAAAAGAAGGGATTTGGGAATTCTATTCTTTGAATAAAGAATAAATGAATGGATTGTAAGTAATCAACTCTACCAAGCTTCGTGTTCATATCTTCACTTTTTCACTTCTTTAAACAGAAGTCAAATAATTATACCATAAATTGGAGCTAATTGATCTTTAGATCTGATCTGGAACTGTGGTTTAGGGACCCATTTTCATTTCTTAAATGTTAGATCAATATTCAGATGATTCCAGCTAATTAAGATCTCTAAAGCATAATTCCAAGATCCATGCCAGTTATATGAGGCTAAATTCAAAATCATGTGTAATGTTCTTTTGAAAGGGATCACAAAAAAGATGGTCAAAGCAAACCCTACCAGAAGGCACTGCCCTTGGTTTTTTTTTTCTGCTTTCCTTTTCTCTTTTACCTTTTCTAGTTGTTTAATAGAAAAATTGCAGCAGAAGGCACTTAAAATCATGCTAGTTTCAACATAAAATTTTGCCTTGATGAGAAAACACAGTATCACAACTTTTCTTCTTTTAGAAGTCAAGTTATTGCCTCACTAAATGCCCACCTTTACTTTGGTTCATGAAGCTCAATTCATTCATAAGAAAAGAAACCTCTCATTTTTGGCTTAGCCAAGCTACTTAATTCACCAAGTTTCCCCAAAATATGGTTCATGAAAGAAAACCAACCAAAAAGACAAAAATGATACATATTTCAATCTAAATCTACGATGGTCTCAATTTTCCTTAAAAGAATATGAGAATAAGATATGATATATAAATATATATATAAATATTTAAATTTAAAATTTTGAGACATTTTTTATATGATAAAATCATGAGACATTCAAAATTAAAACGAATAATATCTTATAAGTTTGATGCGTGTATCCATAAATTATATTAAAACAATTACTAATCGCTAAATACTACACCATAAGAAACACTTCTATAATCTTAAAAAGATTTAAGTGTTATATTATAAAAATTATTTTTAAAATCTCATCATGTAATATGATTTTGATTATATGGATCTATATGTATTTTGTGTAAAGGGAGAAA
The DNA here is from genome assembly GCF_002303985.1 of Durio zibethinus. Next base: position 22,981,991 of record NW_019167838.1, on the reverse strand, counting down.
GATAACTTTTGGAATAAGTTTATTTTATATACAGGTTTTATATATTTATTGCAGAAGAAATTAATTATTCCCATTTCTTAATCCCTTTTTACACTTGTATGAAGAGATTTTTGTCAATTTCAAGTTTTTTTTATATCAGTTAGGACATGTCAGACATTATATGGAAAGCAAAAGACAAACATGTCAATTACATCTCCCAACTCATTAACGACCCAAGTTTTCCCAGTAACACGTTCTCTTATGGAAATGAAACAGCAAATTACCTTTGAAATTATGTGAACTTGTCTCCTCACAAGCAAAAGCAAACCAACACAACGCTGTGTCTTATAAGACACAGCTAAGCTAACACAAAGGAAAACAGACAAACCAACCCAACAAACAGATGGCAGAACCAGAAAGCAACGACCTCGAGCATCAAACTGTTCCGAAGGTCATAACTTTCCTGTCCTCGCTGCTGGAAAGAGTAGCTGAGTCTAATGATAACAGCCGCCGGTTTCAGCCCCAGAAGATCTCAGTTTTTCAGGGCCTTACCAGGCCTACTATATCCATTAGAAGCTATCTCGAGAGGATCTTTAAGTACGCAAATTGCAGCCCATCTTGTTTCGTGGTAGCCTATGTTTATCTTGATCGATTTGTGCAGATGCAACCGTCTTTGCCTATCAATTCTTTCAATGTGCATAGGCTGCTTATAACCAGTGTTTTGGTTTCTGCCAAGTTCATGGATGACATGTAAGTTTTTTCTTTGCATAAATTTATGATTCTCGGGTATAACTATCTGGGGTTTTCTTAGCTAAATTGGATTTGATCTGGGTTTCAAATCTGCATCTTCATGAACAAATGTCCTTCTTTAATTGAATTTAGTGTCCATCATAATTGGGTTTTGACTTTATATATATATATATATATATATATATATATATAATCTCTTCAACCTTTTCTGTATGTATGATCTTCAATCTTCAACTTCAAAATTCATCTGAATTTCAATGTTTGAGGAAAAATACTTTACTTTGATTGAGCTTCCAAGCCTTGTCTGTGCTGATATTTTCTTCTCCCACTTTCTTTTCCCGGAAGATTTTAGGAAAAAAAAAAAAACTCCTAACAAATTAAGCAAGAACATAAAATCGACACTGTTTTCAAAAAATTAAAAAGATACAGCCATGTGAAAAACCACCATCTCTAACCAGACAGCCCAACCTTAGCTGTGCTGGTATTGTCTCTGTCTATCAAGGCTCGCCTGTAAATTTCCATTAAACTGCAATAAAATTTTAAGAAAATGAAAGAGCATGTCATTATTAGAGCTAATGACAGCTCAATCAGGGCCATGCATTCTGTTGAAAAAGCAAAATGTCCACTTGCCTGCTTTCAGTGTTTAATTATTGGCTCAAGCCAAGGCCCTCCTGATTCCACAGGCAATTATGGCAGTTGTTTGACTGTCATTTTTGACAATAGCATTAACTTTATGTATAAAAAAAGAAACTTTACTCATAAGAAATAAGCAAATATTGCAATTTTCCTTTTTTATAAGCAACAAAATCTAAAATTGACATAAGTAAAAACAGAAAAATGCAAATTGCCCTTTTTCTGTAAAAAGCCTTTATATTTTCACCTTTCAGAGTAATCATTATTCTTTTTTAATCTTTAATTGGGCTTTTTAGGTTTTACAACAATGCCTACTATGCTAAAGTGGGAGGAATCAGCACAGTAGAGATGAACCTTCTTGAGGTGGACTTCTTATTTGGCTTGGGCTTCCAATTGAATGTGACGCCAGCCACCTTCCACACTTACTGTTGTTTTCTCCAAAGAGAAATGTGGATGCAATCCCCTGTACAACATTTGGCAGAGCCTTCTCTAAACATTGGGAGACCCCTGAAGATCCATTGTTGTTTCAACGAAGATGAACCCTCCCATCACCAGCAACTTACTGTTTAAGCATTGTGTTTTTGTTGGATTACTAGGAATACATGGCCAGTGATTTTGTTTACTAGAAGATGTTGGCTCAAGTTCAAATGGGACTGACATGGTGTAAAGCACATTGATTTCAGACCTGGAAGACAAAAATCTCTTTTGGCTTTATTTCTTCTCTGTTAATGTGCTGCTGTAAGGACATGTCCAGGCTCATTGTTCTTGGGTTAGTCATTTGCCTTCCTTTTTTAACTTTAGTACTACCTAATTTTTGTTTTTTTCTTTTGTACCCAACTCTGATAGTATAATGGTATGTACAGATGAGTGTTTTCTCTTTTACAGTCTGGGCTAACATGATCTTACTTTTAAAAAACATCATTATCAGTTGAAAGAAACCAGATTAATAATGGTGTCCTCTTCAGGCTCAATGTTTCATTGCAAAAGTATCCACTTAGAAAGTAAAAAGTATGGTTGGCCAGTGCATAATCAGCTGGATTCATGCTCTGTTGGAACATAAGAAATCTGGCTGAAAGTTGAATGTTTCATGTCTGCATCCTGTTATTGAAAGGAATGAAAGATCTTGTTTGTCATGGCAAAAATAAGCATTGTTTGCTAGTTTAAGCCCCCCAACGCTGGCTGAGGCCGCTCATTATTTCAGCAGGGAGAGCAGGGTTTATGGTGGGCTGGATTGGATCAAGATCAGTTAAAATTCAATCTATAAAAAATATTTAATACTTTAGGCCCGCTTCGAAGGAAGAAACCCAGAGAGTGTGCAACAACATTATACAGTGCAAATGATACTACAATACTTGCAAACTAATCAAATTTGTCTAAAATAAAATTTAAATCTGATTTTAAATTAATTTATCGAATTCAACTTATCAAGCAAGTTATATTTTTGATATGAATAGCATATAAATATAATCGAATTTTAAAATTTTAATATATTTTGATTATTATAATTAAAAAATTATTATTTTATTTACATATATATCAAAACTCCAATATAAAATCTTAAACGAATTGCAATAATTCAATATTTATATCCAATTAAACTCAAATTAAAAAATTAAAATTTAATCGAATTTTGAGTGAGCTGAACCGAGCTAAAAAATTTCTCATCGTGTAGACTGCATTAAACCCATGGTATGCATGAAAACATCGAGCCCCTAATTGGCTCGAGTTTTTTTGCCTTTTAGTTCATCAAAATTTTTTATCTCAATAGTCCGTCATCATCAGAAAGGAAATGTTCTTCTCATCCATAGCTTTAAATAACATTAAAGCTATGTAGGAAGGTGTCCTAAGATTTTTCCAATTTCATCACTTGATGACTCCAGGGAAAATACTACTCGCAGTAAACTATCAATTGAAATCACAAACCCTAAACCCAAGCTACCATTGCATCAAAACAGCTCGACTGAAATCTCAAAAATCATACTTGAGCAGATTCAGAAGCAACGATTTGGACATCACTCGATAATATCTCAGATCAAGTGTTGGATTATATAAAATTTTGCTTCATCCTCATCCGCTTCCAAAACCCAATCCCATTTGAAATTTTTTTTTTAAATTAAGTGAAAATTAAGAGATTGCTCAGTAGTGGCGATTAAGTCATAGGTTCGATTCAGCCAGCTGATTTCTTCAACGACATAAATCGGAAGAGGGAGCTGTGAATCCTCATCGCAACCTCCAATTTCACCTTTTTTATAATAAAAAAGAAAAGAAAAAGATCGCTCAGTTCATAGGTGGTCGACACGCAAAATTCTCAGACGAAGAGAAGCCTGCATTCCGGTCTGTTGAGCTTGAATTTCGTGACGTCATCACCGCGATCTTCTTTCAGATTAACTTTTCCAATGAACCAAAAACAATCGGAGATAGAGAAAATCAAAGTGAAGAGAACAAAATAAGACGAACGCAGCTGCTAAGATTAAGAATTGTGATGGCCATATATTTATAGGAGTAAAAATTAGGGTTTTAGCTGAAGCGTGATCGGTGAAGGGTGTGTAAATCTAGCGGGTCCATGTTTGGGCTCGATTTCTTTTTGTTTATTTGGGCTTAATAAAAAATTAGGCCCAATATTTGTAGGCCTTTATAAACAACATTGTGCCAGCGCCAAAACTATAATCTAATTTATACATAGCTTTTATCAACTATAATGGGTAATTTTTTTTAACATTTCTTTTTTTTTTTTTTTTCAGTTGAGGGCTCATTTGAGATAAATTATTATATATAAGAAGGTTGTTATTTCTATTTTCATATTCGTTTTTATATTTAATAAATATTTTAAATTTAAATTTATTTTTATTTATATGAATATTTAATGAGTATGAGTAATTTTTATATTCATAATTTTTTAAAAAATAAAATAAAAATTTATGCTTTAATTTTTTATTTTTATCTTATATATTTAGATAATTATTTTATAAATAAATACTAATATATATTTTAAAATAAATATATATTAGTTTGAATTAGTTTAAAATAATAATTTATATTACTTTATAAAATTCTATTCTCTAAATTATATATAAATATATTGTATAATATAAATATGAAACGAGTGTTATAATATCTATCTTCATCCTTATACTTAATAAAAAAATAAATTTATATTTATTATTTTTTTCATAGTTATAATGTAATATATATCTTTATTCTCATTTAAATAAAAAATTAAAATTTTTGTTGAATATAAATAAAATTAACATTCCTAATTTAAGGTTTAGCTCTTTCAAAATTTTATTTTTATTTGGTTGAGATCCCGTTTAGAGAAAATAAAAATTGAAATGTGTTTTTTTCCTTTACCTAATTGATTTAATTAGAATAAAAAACTTAAACATAATAATAATAATAATAATAATTTTATTAAAAACAAAAATCAATAAAATATATTAAATCTAAAAGGACAAAAAAGAAGAAAAATTCACTCACAAAAGTGTGAGTCTGCATTCAAGGAAAAATAAAATAAGAAAAGGCAGGTAACATTATGGTCCACGTAATTGGCAGCATTAGCCGATAAAATGATCCCTGCCATTCACATTTGCATCAAATTTTAATGCTTCCGTTCCACCATGTATTTGTCTCCACTCTCTCCTCCCCACCCTTCCCTCTTCCTCTGTTCTTAGACCCACCCCTCTCTCTTTCTCTTTCATTTTGAATGGTTGTTAAGTGATTGCTTCGGCATCTGACAATAAAAACTACGAAGACAGGAAGCAGATTTGATTGACAGAAAGAGGGAATTAAGGTTGAAGATTTTGAGGATGACTTGTTTGAGTCGAGTCTTGGCGGTTTCCTATACGGTAAAGCCATCGTCTCCCTACGCGCCTTGTTCTTTAAGCTCTAGATTGTTCACGCCAAACCCAAGTTGAATTCCAAATGGCGACCCATGGCCACTGGACCTGACTCTTCTTCCTTCGCGCCTTCTATTGATTCTGATTCTTCTCCCGGGTCTTTTCTCTCTCCCTCTTGCTGTATTCAATATGGGTCTTTGCCTTGTAATTTTAACTATGTGTTTATGATTAAAAAGTGCAGATTTTGCATCATAGAAGGGCCTGAAACAGTCCAGGATTTTGCCAAGATGCAACTGCAAGAACTTCAGGATAATATTCGAAGTCGTCGGAACAAAATCTTTCTCCAAATGGAAGAGGTGACCCACTGATTTGCATTTTCTTCGAGTTTCAATATGAATAGGGAAAGTTTCTGCCTGTGCTTGTCAAGTAGAAACCAAACCCCCAATGTTTTGTAGGTTCGGAGGCTAAGGATACAACAGAGGATTAAAAGCGTTGAACTTGGTATTTTAAAGGAAGAACGAGAAAGTGAACTTCCTAATTTTCATCATTCATCCCATTCCTGCCTCCACTGGTCAGATATTTTTCCCTTTAACTTATTGTTTTCTTGTTATTAGTTGTATAGTTTTGTTCTCATTAATTCAAGTTAGTGGATGTAAATGTTGCACACAGACATCTCAAGGTTTAATTTAGTGCGACTTGTTTTTCTCTTATTGCTGGGATTATTATTTTTGGTGGACTTCTGGCACCCACTGTAAGTCACACATGCTTGCCGCTCTCATAATCTAGCCTCTATGTTGGTGTCCATAGGTGAGTGGGGGGTTGTGCTTTTAGAAATAGAATGAAAAGGAATGCTTTTTTTTTTTTTTTTGGAGAGGATAAAGCATTTGAAGGGAAATAATCGATCATATAGAGGAAAACAGACAAGGGGATGACAATGTTCGCCTCGTTGCCAATGGACAGGCTAGGTGATATTAATATGAAATACGCATATGGTTCTTGGAATCATAACTTCTTTTGCCTTACCTGTTTTATTTCTTTTTCTTCCCATATCTTAGCTGGAGCTTAAGCTAGGACTAGGGGGCACATCATTTGCAGATTTCATCCGTAGCATGCACCTGCCAATGCAGTTGAGGTATGAGAATCCTCTTGGTTTGTAATGCATACGTGTTATTTGGCATTAGATTGAGTTGAGTTGCTTGATTGCTACCATTTTTACCATGATGAAGTTGATGTGCTTTTGGTTTCCTTACAACAATTCTATCAGGCACACTACTAGATAATGGCATATTCTTTTTAGACAGTTGCTGAGTAAGAATGATAGCTGGAATTGTTGCAAGCCATCTTACCGAAACAATATAAGATGTTTTCTCAGAAATATTAATGGCAAATTAATTGCTTGCACAAGGTTGCTCCTAGAAAGGAGAGAAATCTGTTTGGTGCTCAATGCAGTCAGGTTGATCCTATAGTGGCATCATTCTCTGGTGGAGCAGTCGGGGTTATCTCAGCCTTGATGGTAGTTGAAATAAACAATGTCAAACAGCAGGATCATAAAAGATGCAAGTATTGTCTTGGAACTGGTATATTCATGAAACTTTCTTCTTTTCTTCAGCCCTGCTCTATACCAGATACATATGCTAGCCACGTTGACGTTCAATGCAGGATATCTTGCTTGTGCTCGCTGCTTAGCTAATGGGTCACTTGTTCTTATTGAACCAGTCTCGACGGTCAATGGTGGAGACCCGACTTTATCAGCCCCACAAACAGAAAGATGTTCAAACTGTTCAGGATCTGGAAAGGTGTGGCATCTCAAAATATGTAGTTTCAATGATTTGTTGTTTACTTATGCATATCAACCGGGAAATTTTAATGGATGGAAGAATATTTGCTTATGCAACTTTGTTATGCAAATGGGGATGTTTGTGCTGAGCTCCGAGTTTATGGGTATGATACTAAAATCACAAGAAAGAGAAAGAAAGTGGTTAAGGATAAAGGTAGGAAATGTTTCCTGCATTTTCGTTCTGACGCTCAAGTCAAAGGTATGCTATAGCAAGTTGGAAGGAGAGTACACTGGACAGAAAGTAGAGGAAGACAAGATCTTTAGATAATACCTGGATAGCTTTATTTGTAGATGAAATGCGAGAGATCTATAGGGTAGATTGATGACGTGACTGAGGCGCCGAACTGACGTGATACTGTATATGTCAGGTCGGTTTGATATATCAAATCGACCCAAAAATAAAAAAAAAACCTTGACTGTCTGTTGATAGTCCTTAATAAAATAAAAAAAAAAAACCATTTCGCTCTTTAACCTTAAAGTATTCCTAACTGGGGAATTTCAGGGTTAGATTTAATGGTTTTCATTATTTACCTTTCTGTTCCAATGTAGAATTAGTTCACCTCATCCAAATGTTCTCTCATAATCTTTTTTTTTTAATAATTTTGGCAGGTCATGTGCCCCACATGTCTTTGCACTGGAATGGCAATGGCAAGCGAGCATGACCCACGAATTGACCCATTTGATTAGAAGTGCATTCTCACCCTCTCATTCTTATATTCAAATGTAGAGCTCCTATTCATATCTGTTTGTGAGAAGATAACCAATCCTTGTATATACAAACATCCCAAGCACACGAAGGACTTGCCTTGCTGCAAATGAATTGTATCTGTTCTAATATTTACTGAGACAATCCTTGCTTTTGAAATGAAAAACTTCAATCCTCATTTGGCTATCTAATGTCATACCAATGATTGCCGATTCACTGCTTCCAATCATCATTGTCGAGGTTTGTGATATGGGACTTCTATTATGGAAAAGTATAAATTGTCTTTCGAGGAACGAAAAAACAAGATGTCTCCCTTGGACATGCGGCCCTGGATGTATTTCACTTAGAAAATTTTTTATTATAAACTTACAATTATTTAATTATAAAAAAAAGATACATGAGTATTAAGTTCAATATAAAATTTTAAAAGATTTTGCATAATTCTAACAAATGTGACATAATTTTTGAAGTTGGATTTACGAAATATAATCGAATTAAACAAAATCAATATAATGAGAAGTTAAGAGCTTGATTTAAAATTTATTGTTCGAAAATCAATTCGAATTCGATTGAGTTTTAATTTTCAAATTTAAATTTGACTTTAAATAAAAATCGAATTATTTGAATTTACTTGATTAAACTCATTTAATAAGAAAAAGCTTAATTTTTATATTTGATTTCAAGTTCAATTGTGTTCAAATTTAAATTGATATATATATATATAATGTAAAATAATAAAAATATATTAAAATTTAAAAGTTCGATTAAATTTTTGAACTACTTGAATTAAACATTAAAATTACTCGAATTTAATTTTTTTGATAAATCAAATTGTTTGAGCTTAAATTTGATTTGTCAATGATTAAGTTTTAATGTATTATTTACACCTAATTGGATTATTTGATTGAATCCATTAGATTCTTGCCCAGGTCAATGAAAATTACTATTCTTAAATGATTTTTCATTTTTGAATTTACCATTGACAAAATGTGGGCCTTGGGCTATTGGGCTTGACCCTATAAGTTTCAATGAACATAAAGTAAAATACTTTGGGCGTCCATGGAATCATAAATTCCCGGGAATTTTTTGTTTCCCGCTTATCCCATTATTTCAAAATTTTATTTTCTCCTTCTATTTTGGAAATCAATTACTCGTCAAAATATTAAACCATTCTTTTCCACTTTCCTTATAATTCCCTCCTCGCTCAAAAAATGGGCCGAGTCATTCGCCGCCGTTGAAATCAGACCAATTCGACTTTAAGCATAAGGCGACCAACGAAGCTCTCCGGTGAACCTGCCACTGGTCCGCCGGACTAATGACAACCGCCTCACTTAGGGTCGGTCTCGCCATTCGACTAGCTTTCCAGCGGGCAGAATAGGCTATCACTCAGCTCGGCTCGGCTCAGCTCAAATTTTCTCTCTAGTGCCAGTCCATAAGCTCGGTGCCACTCGTCCAGCTCTGTCATGTCGACCAAGCGGAAACCTTCTTCTTCTCCTATGAAGGAGGCTGGTTCGTCCAAGAATACGACTCGATCGAGCCAGAGAAATCGAACCTCGAAGTCAAAGCCGGAAAATGAGAAAGTCATGGATGTCTCTCATGAGGAAGAGAGCAGTGACGGTAAGCGCAAGGAAAACTCTTTCTCTGGATCTGCTACTACCCTCAAGAAGTCAAAACGAACCCAAGCAGAACTAGGTTCGAAAACTCCATTGAAATCAGAAAATGAAGATACCGTGCTCCTTGACGACTGTGAGACCAAAGCAATTCCAAAAAAGATGAGAAAAGCTATGGTAGTTGATGAAGATGAGAAGCAGGATGCCAGGTTTATTGGCAAGCCCATAGCTGATGAGGAAGCACGACGGCGGTGGCCAAAACGCTATCAAGGAAAGGTATACATATATTTACTTTTTCTTTTTCTTTTTTTTTTTGGGTGAAAAATCAAATCTTTTTGAAAATTTTCTCTTAAGTTATAAATTTTCATATGTAAAGGGTAGATATATTTTATTTATTTATTTATGTTTTGCATTGTTTTTACTAGGGGCAAAAACGAGTAGTTTCAAGGAGTTCCAAAGAGTAAGTAAATACATTTATTTATTAATCAATTTTATTTCTTTTTTTGTTTATTTATACTGCATTTTTTTATGTAATTCACTTAGAGGCTGTTTGTTATTGTTTTCAATTGATTTTTACGTTGTGTTTAGAGATTTTAATTTTTGTTTTCTTTTTAATTTATAACATGGAACTTGTTTGGTTACTAAAATGTGGATGAAAAATTTTAGTTGAAAAATGTGGTGGAACCGGAGTGAATAACCAAGGGGTAGGAATAACGATAAGAAAAGAACTGATAATTTAAAATACAAGAAGATGATACGACATGAATATGATATGAAAATAAGATAGAAATGTGATATGGTTTAAAATTTAGTAATAACTATATATAAATTTAACCAAATATATACATATATATTACATGTTTTTGTGTGAACATAAATTATGATATGCAATTCTCATATAAATTATGATATGAGTATACAAATTTCAATATTTTACATGATATAAATATATGAATCACCATGTTTATTAAGGGGTTAGGGGTTTGAGTTTAACACTACACTTTTTTTTGAGAAAAAATAAATGTGAATATTTTATTTCAACATTTTACATCTTTTTTTCTAAAACCAAATAAACTTTTTGTTGTAGTTTTCAAAAGATGTATTCTTAGTTTTTCAAAATTTTTTTGGCACAGTGAGTCTGGTTCAGAGGTTATTCAAGCTCAATGTCACTACACTCAAGCGGAAGTGGATGGTTGTTTGATATTTAATCTTTATGATGATGCCCATGTCAAAGTCAGTATAATTTTATTATTTATAATTGTCATTTTATGCATTTACCATATTTAAAATCATATTAGTCTTGTGCATTTGATGGATTGGTTCTCAGATCTTTCACTATATTTTTATTCATTTGGTTGTTGGAAAATCTTGTCAAGATTATATCATTCCTTGATTAGGCTATTTTTTAGGTTATATTAGGAGTAAAGGTATTAGAATATAATGTGTTGTAAATATGTTTTGTTATAGGATTCAGCATGGTAATATTTGTTTCAGAAAATTATTGTGACCCTTTAAGGTTTGATGAAAAATATATTTACTGTTATTAGAATAAATTACCCTTTGTCTACTCTGGTATTAAGAAAAACGAGTCAATCAACTTTTTTTTTTCTCCATCACTGTACAAGATGCTAGATGATATTCCATCGTTGGTGGGCATCACTTGTTTATGGTTTTTAGCACTTATCTTGTTTATTATGAATTCTTTGTAATAAAAAGTTAGGAACTTAAGTTAAAACTATATGGATTTATTTGTTGACATCATTGATTAATCATTTTGTAAAAAACTGGGCTATGTTGGAAAGAAAATTGTTCAAGACTTGAGCAAAGACTGCTTTTTTGTGTATGCAAATATTTTTAGTTGTTTCATTAAGGTTTGATTGTGTTATTTATGTTGAATGAGGTGAACTTTATTAATGACTTATATAATATGTATACTAGGCTAATTCTTAAAAGTAAAGTAATTATATTACTTCTTTATATATTTATAGGCCGAAGAAGGGGAGGATTACTACATATGTAAAATTGTAGAGGTGTTTGAGGCAGTTGATGGAACTTTCTATTTTACAGCTCAGTGGTTTTACAGAGCTCAAGACACTGTAAGATAATTCTTTTATCTGATTGTTATTGTTTTCTAACATTTAATTTAACGTTACCTACGATTTTTTATTTCAGGTGCTCAAAAAGTTAGGCCATTTTATTGACAAGAAGCGTGTCTTCTTTTCAGAGATCCAAGATGACAGTCCATTGGGTTGTCTTGTAGAAAAGCTTAAAATTGCAAAAGTCTCATTGAATGTATGTTTTTTCTCTTGTAATTTCTTTTGTTCTTCATCATATCTTCACCATTTCATCATGATATGTATTTGCTTTTTTAGGTTGATTTGGAGGCAAAGAAGAAAATGATTCCACATTGTGATTATTATTGTGACATGTTATATCTTTTACCATATTCTTCTTTTATTAATTTACCTCCAGGTGATTGTTCTACCCTTGATTTCTCTATCTTTATTTATTGAGCTTATGTCAATGAATATTTGAAAATTACTAATTTGCTTCAATGTATTATGTTTTCCTTCTTTATACACCATAGAAGATAAAACAAATGTCAGTGAAGAATCTTCATCAACAATTTCTAGTGACGACACAAATAGTATTATCAGGGGAAACACTAGTTGCGAGGAAGCTTCATTGTTAGACTTGTATTCTGGTTGTGGTGCAATGTCAACTGGTTTGTGTCTAGGAGCAAATATGGCTGGAGTAAAACTGGTGACGGTGAGTTACTTCACCAATTTTAAATAATTATGCATTTTAAGCCATTCATGCATGTCTACCTACATTTAGTAATTTTTTGAATTTTTGTTGAATTTTTCTAGACATGGGCTGTTGATTTAAATAAATATGCATGTGAAAGTCTTCAAAAGAATCATCCAGAAACAATGGTAAAGATTTATTTATAATTTGTTATTTTATTTCTTGTTGCTATATGTAATATTTAAGAACTTTTGGTGAAATCACTTGGTGTTTCAGGTTAGGAACGAAGCTGCAGAAGATTTTTTAGCATTGTTGAAAGAGTGGGAACAGTTGTGTGTTTCATTTTCATTGTCAAAATCTGAAAACTTAGAGAAACAATCTATCAATTCTTTTGATGATGATGGGGATGATGAAGATGACGATGATGATGAAGAAGGTGATGTTGAAGATGAAGTATTTGAAGTTGAAAGAATTTTAGCTATATGTTATGGTGATCCAAAGGAGAAAGGGGAACGTGGTTTATATTTTAAGGTATATGTTCTTTATAACTTGCTTACTTTTAATAGAATTGCCATTACTGTAGTAAGACTTTCATTTCTTATGCTCTCACTGATTATAAGTACTTGGGCATAAATTCTTCTCTACTTTGGTTAATTATTTGAAACATTTTAGTGGTGACATGAATAAATTACTTAGCATGTTTGTGTATAATTGTGGACTTTTTGTCTATATAAATGATAAATTTATGTTTTTATTTGGTACTATAGATATGGATAATAGTTCTTGTAAAACATGCAGCAAAATTTTCTTGCGTAATAGATGTGGGTCCGAGATTGTACATTTCCTACTCTTGCATCTAGTTGTCATTGTGTAATTGGTTCATGGGCTGTATGGATGGCTCTGACTTTAGCTCATGTAGCCAGGTCTTTTTCTTCATCCTTTTATTTATTTTGTTAAGAACATTGTTCCTGAATCCTTAGTTTTGGAACTACTCCTGAAATTTTAATTCAGTCATCCATAACCATTATTTAGCTTAATGTTTTGTATAGACATTAGTTGTGTCTATATACTTTGGGGTACCCAACCATGACTCACTCCATCTCTTCTTGCAGGTTCGTTGGAAGAATTATGGGCCAGAAGAAGATACTTGGGAGCCACTAGAGGGATTGGGGTATGTGGTCAGTATTTATGATGTATGTAGTCAGTATTTATTATTGCATTTCATACTAACTTATGCAAACTGTCTCTAACAATTAACCTCTTTTGACAGTGATTGTCGAGAACGCTTGAAGGACTTTGTTACACGTGGCTTTAACTCAAAAATACTACCCTTACCTGTAAGCTTATTTTATCTTTTCTATGCTGCTTTTTACCTGAATGAATTTCGTTAAAAGGAAGTTACCTGTAACATTATCCCTGGCTTTCTCTAACAACCAACTAATCTCTCTAGGGAATGACAAGGATGTAGTAAAACATAATCATCTAAACATTTATACCACTTAGAACCGCTTTCTACTGAGGATCTTTCTTATACATGTTTCTATCACCTGGTGTTTAGTATTTGGAAAGCTTCAATCTCATCCTCATGGCATTTAACTCAAGGAATAACACAACTGTTTCACTAGCAGTACCAAAAAGAGGAGCAGGACTTGCCATTGGTTCTAATAATCACCCCACATCCATCAATAATTCAGAAATAATTATTTGATTTATTCTGTATGTTTGGAGTTTTATTGCATTTGCACGCTTTAGAATTGCAATTGAAGTGCAATTCAAACTTTCAGCTTAGCTCACTAGAGTGTACAATAGAAAACTTACTGTCGTTCTTTAAGTAGCTCATTTTGTTAATGAATTCAGTTTTTCAAGAATGAAAAATAGTGCATGACAAGAAACTTAAAAACCAGACCATACAAAAACGTATAACCTAAGGAGAAGAGCAAAATCTTGAAAGTACATATACCCGTGAGAATCTACTATGGCTTATCTTCTACATAGTATAAGACAAGAAATAACCAAGTCAGTATTGGATGCACTTTTTCTAAACCGGCTGTCATTTGCATTCGAACTCTTTTCCTACAGAAGCTTACACATGGACTTGGAATCTGTTGCCTAACTGGGTCATGTTTTTTTTAATTTTCTTTACGTTAATTTCGAGGACCCAAGCCCCTTATCTGCTTGAGTTTAAAGTGTGCAAGATATGTCTGACACAGCTATGATAGGGTAACTTCGACTTTATTATGTGTACAAATTCCTTTAATCTGGCTAAAAAATTTAACTCCAATCCTTTCTTTTGGCCCGAATAGGCTGTTGTTGCTCCATCCAAATTCATTAGGCAGTGGCTGCAAAAGTAGCTTAGAATAAACTATTGAATCTGTTTCTTCTAATTTACTTAAGCACACAGTACTTCAATACAACATTGTTGCCGTACCATGGTCAAACCATTTAAGTTAGTATTGTTAAAAACAAATGTGGAATATTTTCTGAATTCACAGGAAAATTTTGCCTTACTTTTGTTATTATCACAGATTCTTAGTCTGTTCTGTATTTTCCATCTGGTCCTATAGGGTGATGTCGATGTTATTTGCGGAGGGCCCCCATGCCAAGGCATCAGTGGCTTCAATAGGTTTAGAAATAAGGATAACCCTTTACAAGATGAAAAGAACAAACAACTTCAGGTTTTCATGTTGATAGTGGAGTACTTGAAGCCAAAGTTTGTTTTGATGGAGAACGTTGTTGACATTATAAAATTTTCTGAGGGATTTCTTGGGCGATATGCCTTGAGTCAACTAATTTATTTAAACTACCAAGTCCGAATGGGAATGATGGCAGCTGGTGCCTATGGTCTTCCCCAATTTCGTATGCGTGTTTTCTTCTGGGGGGCTCGTCCTACTGAAGTGAGTATTTTTATCACTATAAATATAAAAAACTTAAAATTGTGCTTTAATTGGATGTTCAATGTTCTCAGAAATTGCCACAATATCCACTCCCAACACATGATGTTGTAGTAAGAGGTGTCATTCCCCTTGAGTTCGAGGTACAAGAACTTGTGTCTTTGATTTTAATTTTTAAATGCTTCCATATTCTTACAATACAAAATGAATGCAGATGAACAATGTAGTCTGGGATGAAGGGCAAAGAGTAGAGTTGGAAAAGAAACTTCTATTAAAAGATGCAATTTCTGACCTTCCTGCTGTATGTTTTATGATATGTTGACATATTTCCTTTTTTTCCCTGATTTGCTAGTTCATTTTTCAATTTACAAGTAATGCATGTATTTGACTCAATGGTTTAGGTTGGAAATTATGAGCATCGAGATGAAATGGACTATGACAAGAATCCTAAAACAGAGTTTCAGCGGTTCATTAGATTAAGAAGGGAGGGTTGGTAGATTTATCATATTTTCTACATAGTTATTTACATTTTTAAATTCCATATTCATAAAACCATATTTGGATTAGTATTATCCATGTTTTGTAGTTTTACTGTTACTCATCTTTTTGCTGTGCATATGCAAAGTGCATTGCTTCTTTCATCTTTGTTAGCTAGGAGAAGTTGCATCCACCAATGGTTCTATTATGTTTCTCAGCAACTCAAGAACATTATTTCTTTAGAACTCTTTAACCAATTTTTTGGATACATGGTACCTTTCCTTATTTTTTGAGCAATGGTGTCACTTCGTTATGCAAAAAAGGCTTGTGTTGTTTCATTATGACCTGCATTTTACAACTTCATTAAGCTGGACGAACTGCAAGCTTATCTCTTTATTTTTCTTGTAGAGATGCCAGGTTCTTCTTCGGAGGTAAAACCAGCAAAACATTTGCTCTACGATCATCAGCCTCTTCAACTCAATACAGATGACTACCAGCGTGTTTGCCAGATTCCCAAAAGGAAGGTATCACTACATCTCAATCTAATTGGCATGCATAGGTATTCCCTTGGATGCTTCACTTACTACCTTGCCTTTCGTTCCCTGGCAATCTGTTGACTTAGGGAGCAAATTTCAGAGACTTACCTGGTGTTCTAGTTAGTGGTAATAAGGTCGAATGGGATCCTAACGTGGAGAGGGTTTATTTGGAGTCAGGGAAACCTTTGGTAATCTTTTCATTTTATTTCTTGTTGATGCTCTATTTATCAATCTATTCTCAATATCTCTTCTGTTCCACTGTATGATGTTTTCATTAACAATGAGAGGTCCCTGATTATGCCATGAGTTTTCTTGGTGGATCATCATCCAAGTGAGTGTTTTTCTTACCATGTATTTCTTTGATAACTTATTTGAATTGAATAACCTCGCAATATGAAATTTTGTAGATCATTTGCTCGTCTATGGTGGGATGAAACTGTACCAACAGTGGTTACCAGGGCAGAGCCTCATAATCAGGTTATGATTTATGCATATATTGTGTTAAACCATATCTATACACAAACATTATCTAAGTTGCAATGTTTGGTATTTCTTAACAGGCAATTTTACACCCTGAACAAGATCGTGTCCTCTCAGTTCGTGAAAATGCAAGATTACAAGGCTTCCCTGATTACTACAGGCTTTTCGGACCTATTAAGGAAAGGTACTTGTATTACCAATACATCTTGATACAACTGCATGCCTTGTGCAATTGTTTGGTTTCAAGCATGAAAATTTATCTGTTTGGAACAAAAGTTCATTGACTGTATATTATATGTTGATAATGTATTAAATATATATATTTTTTACTTGCCAATATGTTTATATTAATCACCTTCAAACCATGAAAAAATTTTACTGTAGGTGATACTGTTTTTACTTGGGATTTTCAAGAATAAAAAAGCAAGTACTAGACATATTAAACCAAATTGAGCCATAATCTTTTTGGAATAATAAGTTTAGTTATTTTTGTTTTTGATTTTTTTTAGGTATATTCAAGTTGGGAATGCTGTAGCTGTGCCTGTCTCTCGGGCTTTAGGATATGCATTAGGTTTAGCTTACCAGGGTGTTTCAAGTGATGAACCTTTAATGAAACTTCCTCCAAAATTTCCAAACATTGTGGACAAAATTTCTTCAGAATCATCTGAAGAAATCCCTTAGCTCCATTTAGTTTTTTATTTTTATTTTTTTTGGGGGTTAAATCATGATGTAATTGTATATCACCGAGATGTCATTCTTATCAAATTTGCAATGAAAATTTTGGATTATATTTTATAATCATGTTGAAGATGTGAACATTTATTTTGTTATTCAGAGTATTTGAAAGTAGTTTATAATTTCACAATAACCTTTTCCTCTCTTAAATTAGTACTCACATCATTTTTGGCATGTAATTTAATAAAAAAATTTACAACTTTGGAAGGTTTTCTGTAAAATTATTTGTAATATTGGTTTTAACAAGTAATTAACAGATAAAAATAATAATTTTTGGGCCTGATCAAACAAAAAATCCTTGATAAAAAGAGCATTGACCATAAAGAAAAATACTTAACTATTGATGATAATCTAATGTTATATGAGAAATTATGGAAAATAAAACTACCAAAACTGACCATTTAATACTGAAGAGTGATAAATAGCAAAAACAACATAATCCCAAGTTCCAAATTGGCATTTCATTTTTCTGTTCCATCCACTTTTCAAGTGACTTTGTGGATGATGTCCCCTACAAGCTTCTTCAACAGCTTTAGTAGTTGTT
The DNA here is from genome assembly GCF_002303985.1 of Durio zibethinus. The sequence continues at coordinate 22,964,232 of NW_019167838.1, read as the reverse complement.
TCACCAACTTGGTTAGAATTGGTGTGACTGAAGAAAACACAGACGTAATTATGATGGTGAAGACCTTTACACTACTTGGTGCAATGCTAGAAATGGCAGTGTTATATGTGAAAAACAATGCCACCATACAAATTTGAAGCTCAAATTGCAGTGGAAAATTGCTTGCGAGGATGTTGATCATGAAAAGCGACATTGCAAAACCTATTGAGTTGAAAACCACAAATAGTGCAAAAGTAATTCCACTGCTGGTACCCATTATGGAGTTATCTGTTGTGTGTGCTCCACTGAAGCTGGTGCCATTGTTCTGGTCAGGAGAATAATTATCTTGCCAAGTACCCCCTGGAGGGCTGAGTCCAACCTGGAAGGTGGCTGTTGCCACCAAAACAGCTATCACTAATAAAGCACTGGGTGCTTCACTGGGAGAGTCTCCGCCCTTCTTAAACTTGAAATACTCCAATTCATCTTTCTGCCTTGGCCATCTCGGTCGTGTTCTGGGGTGGTTTAGTACTGCATTATGAGATTCACAGGAAGGAATTGGAGAGGTCATAACATCTCTAGCTCTCAAAGCTCCAGCCTCTTGAAGAATCTCTGCAATTTCTCTATCACCGGCTTCACTAGGAAAAATCTGTAGGACATCCAGGGCAGTAAGACCACTTTGGTTTACCGCATTTACTTCCAACAAGCCTGAAGTAGTTGTTCCACTGACAAGTATTAATTCTATCACCTGAAACGATATTAACAGAAACATCATCTCATTGTTTAGCTTTACACTTGTACTAGATAGACAACATAGTGAAAAACAAATAGATTTTTGGCTAAAAAACCAGGAGCATAGTCTAGAAATATTTCCCATTTTATGGACAGAGGGATGCTTAAAACAAGAAAACAAATGGATTAAACTTGTAACCTAGAAAAGGTCAGCTTTGACAGCTCGGGTATTCTGGATTCTTTCTTCCAGAAGTGCCTTGCAATTGCACTATGTATACTAACTTCATCTAGAGTATGTTCAACTTTGTGTTTCTTGTACAATACAATATCATAATCTGTAAAGAAGCAATGTTTAGCAAGAAATAGCGGAATAGCAAATATTGAAGAGAAAATACTTGCCTGCCGTTGTTTCTTCCAAGTTGCTAGGTGCAGAACTGTATTGCCTTGCTCATCCTTTAGATTTAATATATCTTCTTTCTTCATCTCCAGAATCCAGTTAACCATAGCTTTGATTGCCTCAAACTGGCTGTTCTTAATGGCAAGGTGCAAAGCAGTCTCCCTTTGAACTGACACGCCTTCAATACACTCACCACAACTCAAAAGCATTTCACTGATTACATCAACCCTCCCTGTCAAAGCTGCAAAATGGAGAGGAGTCTTGTTCTCTCTTCCCTCTAGGCAGCATAATTTCCGTTCAACTTTCAGAAGCTCTCTTACAACCTCAATATGCCCGTTGGCAGCAGCCAGGGCTAAAACCATCTTTATTTACTTCTTCGGCATACTTAGGCCTTAGTCTCAAAATCTCTCGAACAAAACCAACATGCCCTGCAGCTGAAGCAATATGTAAGGGATTTTCGCTCGAATAAAGTGAGATGGTGTGCATGATTAAAGGGTTTTCTCTTAGTAAATTGTGGAAGTCATCGACATTTCCAGTCCAAGCAGACTCAAACAACCTCGAATCCATTTTGATATGGCCAAGCTTGTTTTCTTAGAAGGAAAACAAGTTTTATAGGCAGAAAGGATGCATTTTTCTTTTTGTTGATGAATAATGAAGAGTCCTGGTAGAAGAAGGAATGTTAATAACTTCTTTAATGAATGTCAACTTATTTTCAAAAGGTCTTCATGTGAACAAGCAATTAGGAGTTGACATATGCAAGCCAAATGTAATAGTTTGACCTTAGTTTTAAATAATAACTTTCTTGATTATCTAATGAACCAACTCCTGCATATCAATATATTTATTTATTTATCTTATTTCGACTGACTTTATCATATTCATACGCCAGACATCTAAAAAACTTAAATAATTTCAAAAACTAAGGTGCTCTGACTTAACAGAAACATGAATGAAGCTAATTTAGATTTCTGGCTGGTTTTAAGACGCTGTTGGTTCATATAACCGCTTAAGAGATGGCATTTACCATGTTTGGATTCACGTTTCAACATTTGCATCCGCTTCTCTCTAACTCAGCTTCTGCCTCCCTTACAAAAAGAAAAACCAGAAAAACCAGTAATTAACTACAACAACTATATTCTACGGATGACAAGTCTGTAATGTTTTCTGTTCGCTGATGTGATTGCTGTGTAGTTTCTCGAGTCGTGTACATAGGGCAAATCCCATAGCTTATGTTTTAACAAAAAATGACCTCATGTCCTGTACTTTTCAGGTTGTTTACCAGTGTATGCAGGGTAGTTTCAAATTCAAAGATAACAATATATTGTTATTACTTGATAGGATACAATTGGGGCAAATCAAATGCAAAGAGATAAATACCAAAACCATAACTCAATTATACTTTTATTATATAGAAAGAAAGTTGCAAAAGATTGACTAGAACGGGATGGGGATGATGCTCTTCATCTGGTAGTTGGCGAGGACAAAGAAAGACAAGGAGATGCTTTTACTAAAAATGAGTTTGAATTTCTACTTGTATCTTTTTTTTTTCCAAGTAATAAAATTGATCGTTTTTCTGTTTAATTTGGTTGTTGAATTTAAAAACCAAAACTGATAAGAAGTGCTCTTTACAAGGCAAAATCAGGTTTCAAATTGATAGTCTCATTGACAAAGTCAATGTGCTTGCAGTGTAAGCTATGTGCAAGGGGTTTCCCGTCTGAACAGCATCAAACAATCTTATGACCATTCTGATCTGATAGAGTTATGTTATATCTGATCTTTGAGTAAAGATCAGGAGCTATTCATACATATAAAATGATTGCAGAAGTAACTTTTCCTGGAAGTAATCATTCTCTTTCAGCCAACTCCCCCAACCAAAATAAAGATTCCTCGAACGATTAAAATATTATGCTCCCTAAGATCTACCTTAGAAGAAGAACTAAAATAATGGACAGATGTAACCACATGTAATGTAGTGAACTTAGCCATATAAATGTGAGGATTATTTTTGCTGCTGCGGACTAGTTGACCATTATTTCCATTAATTTTCAAGAATTTGGAAAAGTACCATTGTTTGTTGCCTTTCAAAAGCCGATGTTATCCCATTATTCTTATATGCACCACCGATCACCAATGTGAAACTCAGCTACCAAGTTTGATCCTAGACAGTAGTTTAATGTCTTGGTTGAATTGAAAAACCGTGTTTAGAAAACTAATGTGGAAAAGCAATTATTTTATCTTAATGTTAGTTGGAACTAAAGTTTTTTAATCCGTTTGAAATTGCACTTACCATTCAAAGTTCAGACCAAGTTTTAAAAAATTAAAACATCATTTCATTGAGGATCATTGACTTCACCAAGATATGACGAATTCACCTTTACAATCAACCTTCTTATAATCAGTATGTAGAATAAAAAAAACTTGGTTGTTAAGTAAGATGAACCGTGGAATAGACTGCAACTGATGTTATTTACAGAGGGCAAAGGCACATGCTTTGCACAATCTTTATATTAATCATCATATCATTTCTTCCCATTCATCGTCTCTTTGATAACAATGACATTCCCATGCTGAGAGTTATTGTCCGCTTTGACCCAAAAGTCTCACGGTTTTGTCTTATAAAAAATATTTCATAAGTTTAAGTTTAGATCTCTCTATATATTATATCATATCCATATATTCTTCCAATGTAAAATTAGGGACGGTACAATCTTTTTACCTTTAAATTTTAACATCCCTGTCAAGCCGAATTCAATTACAGGAACAAGATCACACCTAACGTTGGAATTTTAAAGGTGACTTCCCACTGTATAGTATTTAGTGACTCCCATTGCCCCCACCATGTAGCACTTAGTGATTCTTATGATGTAACATTTAGTTCTTGTCTACTGGTAATCGCTCTGATACTATTTGTGGAGATCTACACCCAACTTATAAAATATTGTCCACTTTGATCCGAAAATTTCATGATTTTGTCACACAGAAAAAACCTCACAAGTTTGAGATTAAATCTCAACTTATATATCATATTACGACAAAATTTTACTGTAGATGATAGTTTATTCTATTGGAGAAAGCAGTGCTACCATTCCAGGTAGTTTGGCCTCCTTTTGACATTCTGAGCTCCTTATTTGTGTGGTTATCTGCAGTGAACATGGTCCTACCTGGAGCTACAATATGTAACACAAAAGAACCATGTTGTTATAAGTATAACCATAACAGGTTTAGTAGATGAGCATAAAAAGAAAGCTGGCAAGCTTCTGCAACAGCAATGAAAGATGCATATGTCGACCAGGATCTTCCACAACTGAGAAGTTATATTCTTGAAGATTAATACTGTTGGTGGAGAAGTTTGAAGGGAACTTATGTGTAAATATATATGGCCATGTCTCAACACTTTGAGTGGATAAAAGATGATCTACTAGAAATCTGTGTAATAAGAAAAGAAAATGTCTGTATGATGTGTGGCCGTGTGGGATATCTTTGCACATCTGATATTCTATAAGGTAATGGAGGGCATTTGCAATAGTTTTGTTCTTTCCTTCTGTGTTCATTTTCAGCTTTTCCATGAGTTCTGCTACAAGAGTGCCTGCCAATCTTGCTGCTGAAAACTCTCACTCTCGCTTATTCCCTCGTGTTTGACTTAATGCATTTAAGGTACACACAGTCTAGACAACCATAAATAACAAAAGTATAATGATGTATAAAGGCCAAGTTACTGAGAAAGAAGGATACAACATGTCAGCTATTGATACAGAACATAAAGGGCGCTCACACATAGAAAGGTGCACCATGAACTATTGTGATGTTATATGAGAAATTATGGAAAATAAAATTACAAAAACAGACCACTTAGTACTGCAGAGTGATAAATAGCAAAAGCAACATCATCCCAAGTTCCAAATTGGCATTTCATTTTGCTCCCATCCACTTTTCAAGTGACTTTGTGGATGATGTCCACCACAAGCTTTATGAACAGCTTTATTAGTTGTTTCACCAACTTGGTTAGAAGTGGTGTCATTGCAGAAAACACTGACGTAATTATGATGGTGAAGATCTTTACGCTACTCGGTGCAATCATAGACATTGAAGTGTTATATGTGAAGTACAATGCAACTATACAAATTTGAAGCTCAAATTGCAGTGGAAAATTGCTTGTGAGGATGTTGACAATGAAAAGGGACATTGAAAAACCCATTGAGTTGAAAACCACAAATAATGCAAAAGTAATTCCACTGCTGGTACCGATGATGGAGTTCCCCGCTGAGTGTGCTCCATTGAGGCTGGTGCCATTGTTCTGGTTTGGAGAATAGTTATCTTGCCAAGTACCGCCTGGAGGTTTGAGTCCAACCTGGAAGGTGGCAGTTGCCACCAAAACAGCTATCACTAATAAAGCACTGCGCGCTTGACTGGGAGAGTCTCGGCCCTTCTTGAACTTGAAATACTCCACCATGTTATCTGTCTCCCTTTCACATCTTGATTCTGTTCTGGGGTGGTTTGTTACTTCATTATGAGATTCATAGGAAGGAATTGGAGACATCATAACATCTTTAGCTCTCACAGCTCCAGCCTGTTAAAGAATCTCTGCGATTTCTCTGTTACCGGCTTCACTAGGGAAAATCTGTAGGACGTCCGGGGCAGAAAGACCACTTTGGTTTACCACATTTACTTCCAACAAGCTTGAAGTAGTTGATCCACTGCCATGTATAATTCTATGACCTGAAATGATATTACACATTCACTAACAGAAACATCGTCTCATTGTTTGGTATTACGCTTTTACTAGATAGACAACATAATGAAACAAACATAGATTGTTGGCTAATTGTGGTATGCAAAAGGAAGGAATCGATGTAATATTATTTGTTTCTAATAGAATCCAGGAGCATAGTCTGCAAATATTTCCCATTTTATGAACAGAAGGATGTTAAAACATGAAAACCAAATGGAATAGCGAACTTTTGAGTAAGAGAAAAATACTTGCCTGCCGTTGTTTCTTCCAAGTTGCTAGGTGCAGAACTGTATTGCCTTGCTCATCCTTGAGATTTAAGATGTCTTGTTTCTTCATCTCTAGAATCCAGTCAACCATAACTTTGATTGCCTCAAACTGGCTGTTCTTAATGGCTAGGTGCAAAGCAGTCTCCCTTTGAACTGTTACAACTTCAATACACTCGGCACAACTCAAAAGCATTTCACTGATTACATCAACCCTCCCTGTCATAGCTGCAAAATGGAGAGGAGTCTTGTTCTCTCTTCCCTCTAGGCAGCATAATTTCCTGTCAACTTTCAGAAGCTCTCTTACAACCCCAATGTGCCCGTTGGCAGCAGCCATGTGAAGAGGACTAAAACCATCTTTATTTACTTCTTCGGCATACTCGGGCCTTAGTCTCAAAATCTCTCGAACAAAACCAATATGCCCTGCAGCTGAAGCAACATGTAAGGGATTTTCGCTAAAATAAAGTGAGATGGTGTGCAGGATTAAAGGGTTTTCTCTCAGTAACTTGTGACGTCATCGACATTTCCAGTGCAAGCAGACTCAAACAACCTTGTATCCATTTTGATATGACTAAGCTTGTTTTACGGATTATTCTTTTTGTTGATGAATAATGAAGAGTATTGGTGGAAGAAGGAATGTTAATACCTTCTTTAGTGAATTTCATAACTTATCTTCAAAAGTTATTCATGCGAACAAGCAATTAGGAGTTGAAATATGCAGGCCAAATGTAATAGTTTGACCTTAGTTTTAAATAATAATTGTCTTGATTATCTAATGAACCAACTCTTGCATATATATATATATATATACATATACATATATATATATATATATATATACATATATGATGCTAGAAATTGATGGTTAAGATATTGGAGAGTCACTACAAATAGAAAAAGCTCACAAAGGAGACAATTCATAAGAATTTGAATAATGGTAGAATATGATTATTGGATTAAAAATGATAAAAGTTTACTACCAAGACTAGAAACTAAGGGATACAGAAACACCACCCTAAAAATTCTAATAAAGGATACAGAATAATAGAAGTTAATAAAGGATACAGAACAATAGAAGTTAACTAATTTAGGAAATCCACTTAAGAGATACAGAACTTGAAGAATAATCTAAAAGATTGCTTAAGGATAAATAAAACTATATTCTCCTTTCTACCAAAATATAATAGAAAATATACACGCTAGGAACATCCCTCAAAGCATGGGACTTTTAGATTGAATTGCTAGAATCAAGAGATTTGCATGTGAACCCATTTACTCATGCATATTACATAATAATGAATTTGACCATAATCCATCCATATTCATGCTTTTTTTTTTCTAGCTAGTGTGAACACAACCTCCCTATTCTAGCTCACTTTATTTTGCATTCATTTAGTGAATTTAGACCAAAGATAGATCCATCTTATTTTTAGATAAATAAGTCTTTTTTAGTCTCAGCCCAAGTTGTAAGATGCATTGACACTCCGGTGTCAATCTCCTCTGGTTGAAAAAGACTTGTCCTTAAGTCTGAATTAGTCTTCTTACCATGGTAAGATGATAAATCAGCAATATTGAAGGTAGAAGATACTCCATAAGTGTCGAGAAGCTCTATTTTGTAGGCATTCTCCCTCATACGTTGGAGAATTCTAAATGGACCATTTGTTTTAGGTTGTAATTTGCCAACTTTCCTAAAGGAAATCTCTCTTTTCGCAAGTTAATCCACACCAAATCACCTTATTTGAACTTCATATATTTTTGATGCATATTTGCTGCCTTTTTATATTTTTATTTTGCTGTAAAATCTTAGCTCTCACTTGCTCATGCAATTGTTTGATACCCGTAGCCATTTTTTTTGCATCTCCACTAAATTGTTGATTAGTAGGGAGAGAAACTAAATCTAAAGGGCTGATTGAATTCTTACCATACACTACTTAAAAGGACTACAAATAGTGGTTTGGCTTGGTGAACAGTTGTAGGCAAACTCTACTTGAGGTAAAATAAGATCCCACTACTTATTATTTTTTCCCACATAACTTTTAAAGGTTGCCTAAGCTGTGATTGGTTACTTCTATTTGACCATCTATTTAAGAATGATGAGAAGAACTATACTTGAGATTGGTGCCAAGTTTCTTCCAAAGGGTGTGCCAAAAATGACTAAGAAACTTAGAATCTCGATCATACACCATGGATTTAGGAACTCTATGTAGCCTCACAATTTTCTTGAAATACAAATCAGAAACATGAAAAGCATTTATAGTTTTGGTACAAAGAATGAAATGGGCCATCTTGAAAAAACAATCCACAACCATCATGATGGAGTCTTTGTTCTTTTGAGTTTTAGGCAATCCAACTACAAAGTCTAAACTAACATCCTCCCAATAAGCATTAGGCACGAGTAGTGGAGTATACAATCCAGTGTTTTGACCATGACTCTTAGCAATGTGGCACATTTTACATCATTCAAGGTGTTTCATCACATTTTTCTCCATTCTTGCCCAATAAAACCTGTTTTACAAAAGAGCAAGTGTCTTATCCATTCCAAAGTGTCCACCTAGTGCATCATTATGAGCCTCATTGATAAAGGCTTATCTAAAGGAACAAGAAAGAATGCAAAGGCTATTAGCCTTGAAGAGATATCGATCATGCAACAAACACTGGTTGTGTAGTCCTTGCTTGCATTCTTTCTAAATTTGACTAAAGTAAAGATCTGTCTTTTGGAGGCCTTTGATCATATCAAATCCAATAACTTCAACAGCCATAGTCCCCAATAAAGAGTGCTTTTGACTCAAGGCATTTGTCATTACATTCTGAGTTTTCGATTTGTATTTGATAGTGAAGTTGTAGGCTTGAAAAAATTTCACCCAAGTTGCATGTCTTCGGTTGAGCTTGTATGGAGACTCGCACCCAACCTGCGAGGTATTGTCCATTTTGACTCGAAGGTCTCACAGCGTTATCTCACAAAAGCTACCTCACAAGTTTGAGATTAAGTCTCTACATATATATCATTCTTTATCCACACATCTTTTTGATATGAGATTGAAGGCGTTACACCACCTTTAATGCTTGATGTCTCTGTCAAGTCGAGTTTATCCACATGATCAAGATCATACCAAACTATCGTGTAGCATTTAGTGACTTTCATGACCCCTTCGTGTAGCACTTAGTGACTTTCACGGTTGTCGACTGATAATTACTCTAATACCATTTGTGGAGACCTGCACCCAACTTACGAAGTATTATCCACTTTGACTCGAAAGTCTCACAATTTTATCCCACATAAGACACTTCACAAGTTTGAGATTAGATCTTTATATATATATATCATTTCTTATCCACACATCATTTTGATGTGAGATTGAGAGCGTTACAATCTTCCTACCTTTAATGCTTGACGTCTTTATCAAGTCGAGTCCATCCACAAGATTAAGATCACACCAGATCATCGTGTAGCACTTAGTGACTCTCATGACCCCACCGTGTAGCACTTAGTGACTCCTACAGTTGCTGACTAGTGACCGTTCTGATACCATTTGTGAAGACCTACACCTAACCTGTGAGGTATTGTTCACTTTGACCCAAAGTTCTCACGATTTTATCTCACAAAAGGTATCTCACAAGTTTAAGATTATATCTCTACATATATATCATTCATTATCTACACATCTTTCTGATATGAGATTATAAGTGTTACAACTTGTATGGTTATTGATAAACTTTAAGGTCTTATGGTCTAAATATAGGACAAATGGCTTAGGAAAGAGATATTGACTCTAATGGAATAAAGCCCTATAAATGGCATAGAACTCTTTGTCATAGGTTGAATACTTCCTCTTGGCTTCATTGAGCTTCTTACTGAAAATACTATAGGCTTTCCTCGTTGATTTAAAACAACACCTATTCCAAAATTGTATGCATCACATTCTACCTCAAACACTTAATCAAAGTCTGGTAGGGACAAGATGGAAGCTCTAGAGATCCTGATTTTGATGAGTTCAAAGTTGTGTTAGGCTTTTTTGTTCTATTTAAAAGCTTCATTCTTCAAACATTCGGTGATGGGATCCACAATAGAGCTAAAACTTTTAATGAAGCACTTATAAAAAAAATGCAAGGTCATGGAAGCTTCGGATATCATGCAGAGATGCTGGTGTTAGCCAATTTAAAATTGCCTCAACCTTGCTAAGATCCATTTTTATTCTTTTCTTTGACACCATAAACCTTAGAAACACAAGGCTAGAAGTAAAGAAACTACACTTTTTAAGGTTAGCATATAGTTTTTGTTCCCTCGATATGTAAAACAGTTGGTGTAGATAATTTAAGTGTTGGTCCTCATCTTTGCTATATACTAGAATATCATTAAAATATACTACTACATATTTACCAATACAAGCTTTAAAGATATGATTCATAAATCTCAAGAAAGTACTAGGAGCATTGGATAAACTAAAAGATATTACCATCTATTCATAGAGACCATCCCTTATCTTGAAGGCTATTTTTTACTCATCTTCAGGCCTCATTCTGATTTGATGATAACCACTGCGTAGGTCTATCTTGGAAAAAATAGTTGCTCTATATAGTTGGTCCAGCAAGTCATCTAAACACGAAATAAGAAAGTGATAGTCAACTATAATTTTGTTGACTGTCTTACTATCCATACACATGCGCCATGATCCATCATTCTTAGGCACCAAAAGGGCTGAAACTGCATAAGGGCTCATGTTTTCATGTACCATTTCTTTTTCTCACCAATTCATCAATTTGGTATTGCAACTCTGCATGCTCTTTATGACTCATCCTATAGGGTACTGTTTTATTGGGTAGAATAACTTCTAAGATAAGGTTTATGCAGTGTTAAATATCTCTTATTGGTGGTAAACCAGTTGGTAACTCCTCTTGAATAACATATTAAAATTTTACCAATAATGGTTATATTACTGTAGGGGCTTATTTACTTCCTTTATTTCTATTCACTAATCAAAACACCAGTGCATACATAAATATATTCCCATCTTAATTTATTTTTGTAATTGACCTTGGTAAACAAGCTATTTCCTTACCCTTTGGTTGGTTTTGATATCACTATGGGCTTGATAGGACCTAAAATAATTTTACATCTATCATTCATAAATGCGTAAGTGTTGTGATAACCATCATAAATAACCTTAATATCATAATGTCAAGGTCTTTCGAGCAGTAAATGGCAAGCTTCCATCGAAGCTACATCACACAACACTTTGTCCTTGTAATTTTTTCTTGTGAAAAAAAGAACTAAACATCTTTTGCTAACCTTGATTTCATTCTCTTTATACAGCTAAGATAGCTTATATTATTAGGGGTGATCTAGTGTCTTAAGGCTTAATTTCTGTACCATAAAGGTAGAAACAACATTTTCAAAACTTTCATTATCAATTATAACATCACATATCTTTCCATAAGTAGTACACCGAGTGTGGAACACATTTTTATGCAATCAATCTTCTTTCTTAGTAAGTGTAGTATCCAAGCTATATTATATGACTAAGGATGCTCCATAATCGCTATAAGTTACCTCTTTCTCCTTTTCAAGGTTTTGATCTCTTCAGCCAGCTCCTCTTTATTTTTCTCTAAGTCTTTCTCTACTAGAGCCATAATCTTTCTGTTTGGGCATTCTGAAGTAATGTGTCCAAGGCTTTGACATTTAAAACACATTTTGGTTTGTACACTAGACTGAAGCTTGCTTGTTAAGGTTCCATCTTTATTTTTGGGGTTATTTATAATGTGCTTAGAAAAAACAACAGTATTAGATGAGCCATCTTTATTGATATAGCCTTCTCGAGAATGAGCCTTATTTTGTTGTCTCTCCACTTTAAAAGCAAGCTTGAATACATCATTGAAAGTTTAATAGGTTGTAGCTGCACCACATTAGCTATCTCAATCTTCAATCCTTTAAGATATCGGGCAATAGTCTACTTTTTCTATTCCACCAATTCGTATTTTAACATAAGGTGGTCAAACTTAACTATATACTCCTCTACTAAAAGATCTTTTTACTTCAAGTTATGGAGTTTAAAGAAGACATTTTGTCAAAAGTTATCTGAGAGATACATTCTTTTCAACTCTTTTTTCATCTTCTTTCAAGTTACAATTTTTCTCCTACCTTTTTTTTTTCCTTTGTTTCTTCAAATTTTTTCACTAAAAGGATGCATGCTTTCTATGTTTGATAGCTACTAGCTTCACCTTACAATATTCAGGGACATCGTGGTATTCAAATATGTGTTTTACCGTGTGTAGCCAATCTAAGAATTCTTCATATTACATCTTCTCCTCGAACTCAGGAATCTCTATCTTAGGATTGAATATGTTAGGTTAAAGTTGGTTTCTGCGTAGATAGTCTCTAACTTACCATGGGTGAGATATGGTGTTATCATCAGAATCGCTATTGTTTCCATGGTATGGATTTGTTTCTACCATGGTATGGATTTGTTTCTACTTTATCTTTTTTGTTCCTCATTCATTGCCTCATTATCTCCTCTCTCTTTTTGTATATGTAGTTAATGTTGTAGTTGAATGATCTATTGCCGTATCTCCTTTATGAGGGCATCCCTTGGGTCAACATTGTTAGTTGTTGTAATGTCGATATTAGCTTCAACCTCTTCTACTGGTGCTTGACAACGATGACCTACCATAGCTCTGATACCAATTTGATGTCGAAAATTGATGGATGAGATGTTGGAGAGTCATTGCAAATAGAAAAAGCTCACAAAAGAGACAATTAAAAGTTCACCACCAAGACTAAAAATTAAAGGATATTGAAACATTACCCTAAGAAGTCTAATCAATGATACAGAACAATAGAAGTTCACTACTCTAGAAAATTCACCTAAAAGATACAAAATTTGAAGAACAATATAAAAGATTGCTTAAGGATAAAAAAAACTTTATTTTCCCTTCTACCAAAGAATAATAGAAAATATATAGGCTAGGAATATCCCTCCAAGCATGGAACTTTCATATTGAATTGCAAGAATCATGTCTAAAATCAAGAGATTTGCATGTGAACCCATTTACTCCTGCAGATTAATTTGATCATAATCTCATTCATATTCATGCTTTTTTTTTAGCTAGTGTGAATATAATCTCCGTATCCCAACTCACCTTATTTTTGCATTTATTTAATAGATTTGGACCAAAGATAGCCCCATCTTATTTTCGAATAAATCCTTCTTAATCTCAGCTTAAATTGTAAAATGCATTAACACTCCGGTGTCAATAAACAAATAGATGATATATATTATTTCGGCTGACTTTAGCATATATCATTTTAATATGATAGACATCCAAAAAACTTAAAATGATTTCAAAAACTAAGATGATTGACAAAACAGAAATATGAATGAAGCTAATTTAGATTTCTGGCTGGTTTTAAGACTTTGGTGGTTCATGCTAACACTTTAAAACATGACATATAGCAAGTTCGAATTCACATTTCAACACCTGCTGTCATCTTCTTTCTATCCTAAGCTGCTGCCTCCCTTATAAAAAGAAAAACCAGTAATGAACTTCAACAATTACATTCTACGGATTACAAGTCTGTGATGTTTTCGTTTCGCTGATGTGATGGCTGCGTAGTTTCTTGAGTCGTACACTTAGGGCAAATCCCATAGCTTATGTTCCAACAAAAACTGATCTCATGTCCTGTTCTTTTAAGTTGTTTACCAGTGTATACCAAAACTGTGGAATTTATACTTGTATCTCTGGATTATTTTTGCTGCTGCGGACTTGTTAATCAGTGCTAATCTAAAAGTTCATAATATATTATGCTCCCTAAGTTCATACTTAGATTTCAGACAGTATGAAATTTTAAAGAATTTAGAAAATCACCATCGTTTGTTGCCTTTCAATAGCTCAAAAAGGTGTCAAAAGCCAATGTTATCTCACTATTCTTATATGCACCACCGATCACTGATATGAAACTCTGCTACCAAGTTCCTTCCTAGACAGTAGTTTAATGTCGTGGTTGAATTGAAAAACTATGTTTAGAAAATTATTGTGGAAAAGCAATTATATTTATCTTAAAATTAGTTGGAACTAAAGTTTTTTAATCCGTTTGAAATTGAACTTATCATTCAAAGTTCAAACCGACTTTTAAAAACATTAAAACCATTGAGGATCACAGACTTCACCATGATTTGACGAAATCAACATTATAATCAGCCTTCAGGTGTGTAGAATTCTTAAAAAAAAAAAAAATCCTTGGTCGTTAAGCAAGATGAACCGTGGAATAGACTGCAACTGGTGTTATATAGAGAGGGCAAAAGGCACATCCTTCGTATAATCTTTACATTAATCATCATATCATTTCTTCCTCACTTCATCAACAATGGCTGTTCCCATGGGGAAGTGCTGAGTACACATGAAGTCTTGAGAGATCCTACACTAGGACCAGAAATAAATCCCTCTATTTGAGTTATTTGCCTTAAGAGGCATTGAATCATTTCTAATCCCCGTGTAATGGTCTACTAATACGTTTAGCAAAAAAGTGAATATAAATTGCAAAGAATGGGTGGTTGACTGAAATTTCAGGGGTGATAAGATAAGCAACGAAAACAAGCTTAGAGCCCCTGTATGGATTCAAGGTTGTATTCTTTAGGAGTTGAAGTTTCAACCTCTCGGTTGTCCTGTAGTTTTGGCTTCTTCATGGCATCGAGAGCCAGCAAGTAGGTGTAGGACACTGTCCGATTAGATAAAGGGCCAGGATTGCTTATTCTGCTGGCCAAGAAGCGATGGATTAGACCTCTAAGGAATGGGGCCATGGTATCCGGCTCATATTCTAGGTAGTACATGATTCCTCCCATGCATGCGCAAAACAAGGCCACCTGTGACAGTTCAGAAGCAACAAGTGAGGAGCCAAATTTATAAGAGAATAACTGATTCAGTTAATATCGTAATGATGCAGTACATAAAAGAAACCATCGTTCTATCTCAATTTATATGTGCAACACTTAAGACAATCAAGGATTCACTGTAGCACTCAGTATTTCCTAACCAACAATAGCACGTGGTTACTTAGCCACCTAATTCATGCCAACAAAATTCATCACTTTTTTGACATAAGGGCCTAAACCAAGGTGACTTGCCCCTGAAATATCAAGAACAAAGTTGGTTATCTAACTATGGGCATGATTTTCACTTAGACCAACAAAGAAGCTCCCATCAGAAGGAAAATTAGAAGCCAGATTTTTAACACGGTAACTTACCTCAGCATTTTTAACATCAGGAAGCAGGTGCCGGTTCACTAAAATATACCATAATGATTCTCCAGCTCGTGGAAGAACATATAAAGCAAGTTCACTGCGTCTAGCTTTTTTCTCCAGTAATACAGAAAGGCCTGATAAAGCACCAGCAACCCAATATACCAACTTGTGGTCTTTTGATGCAATCTTCCTATGCATGCATATAACTGCCTTGAATAGCACAAGAAAAAAATTCAAGAACATATTCATACTGATTTTAACAAAAGAAACGAGTGAATGAGAAATGAGAAACCAGCTACCTGAAAAATTCCAACAAATGCAGACAAGAAAGATGTTGATCGAACAGCACCTTTAACAGCAAGCCAACAAGTACGAGCAGGGGTCTCCATAAACTAGAAGAGTATCATGATAATGCAAAATAAACAAAAAAAAAAAGGATCAATTCTAAAATGAAATTTCATTGTCATGCCATCTAAAGATCGACAGAAACCTGCAAAATCAACTAAAAGAATTAACCTGATAATAAAACCCATCATTCCCGCTCCATTCAGAAAACATTACTAATGCAGCATTTACTAAACCGGATTAACTATTTCAATTTTCAAAAATATGTTTGGTATTGGTAAAGCATTTATGCAAAAAAGGCAAGCCTATGCTGACCTTTTATAGTGCTTAAAATGCATTAAGACGATGATTGTCTTATTTGCTTTTTTCTTATAAGCAGAAGAATATATTCAAGATGTACCTTTTGTAAGTGCAGAACAACAAATGGCACAAATGTCAAAGAGAAGTATAGAGGAAATGTTTTCTTGAATGTAGCCGATGCTGCCTGAGCATTGTGGGCTAGACAAGAATTTGTGCCTGGATGAATAACAGAACAAGGAATAATAGACGGGAACTCTTTCAACTTCACATTATTGAACTTCCCTCGGCTATATAAGTAGGCTGATATAGATGCTACATTCACTGGACCACCTCTACAGTTTTCCCTTACAGCTTTATATACGGGAGCTGCAACAGGACCAGTCTTCTGAATGAAATCTTGATATGATTTTGGCAAGCTTTCAGGACGCATCACAAAGGCATACATAACCTAATATAAGCGTCAGTCAGTAAAATGGGTTGAAGTAAACACAAATGTGGATGATGAAAAGTACATCAACCTAACCCTAGTAAGTGAAAAGCAGATATGAAACCACTGTTAACCTCAGAAGGAAACTCCAATTTGCTAGAAAATGGCAACCTTCACTAAATATTAACATTTAAAATGGAAAAAGTAATCAGAAGCAAACGATTGGAGGGACAATTCACAATCTCAAAGGAGCAGAATTAAATTAGTTACATTTCCAGAACATCTTATATAAAAGAGTCATGTCTTGTAGTATTAATAGCTAAAATTACTCTAAGCTTCTCTTTGGCAGCTTTTACTCTCCAAACTAAGCAATTTCTAGTGTTATAAAAGTTCCACTATCATCAATTGATGTACAGAGATAAAAATAACTAGTCCAAACATATTAGGTAAATCAATATGAGCTTTATATTACCTGGGCACATGCTAAAGCAAAGAGCAGAGAGTCGCCATGCCTCCAATGGCTTCCCCAGAAGTGAAACTTATTTTTTGACTTTGCAGAATTATAAGCACACTGAAGAGTAAAGCCAACTGTTAGACTGCAAACCGGAGAACTGGTATCCACTATTTCAAATAGCTTTACCAATTTACTATTTAAAAATACATTAATTTACCTGGGCTACTCTAGCCAAAAGATACAGTGCAAGTGTACGCCTTCGGCTTGAATCATCCAAAGCCAAAATAGACAACCCCGCAATTGAACCTGCTAAAATTCTGTTCCATCACCACCTTAAACAATGTCAAAGATAGGAAAAAGGATCTAGCATGCATCAAAAGTTTTCAACTATTCCACCAATCGTTTACCATAAACCACAATGAGATAGACATCTAAAGGAAATCATCCATTTAAAAACAAAACTTAAAAAAAGAAAAAAGGCTTTAAATAGCAAACTTACGCATTCACTGGCGTCTCTTTCTTTCTCAGCTTTCTTAGTAAACACCTAAGCGCATGGTATGATCCTGTGAAGCCACCAAAAAGTAAACCAATGCGGCATGCTTCCTCTCTCACAATCAAATCTTTCTCTGAGACAAGTTGCTGAAAAACAAAGTTCAAACATTCAAACATTGGTAATATCACATTTCTGCATATTATTACATCATAATTCCTTACAAAGTCCAATAATAAAACCCAAAATCCCAGCAAATTCGCCAAACAATCAAATCTGATCATACATTAAAACCATTTAATCAATCATTTTATAAGAAACATTTCACAATTTACAAAGGAACCAAGTCAAAGAAAGACACTTTACGAAACTTTCATAAAGAAAACCCTAACCTTGAGATCAAGAAGCGAAGAATACGACTGTCCTCTGGCGAGCTTGAAAGCGCGAAGAAGAATCCCGATACCTACTCTAACACCATAAGAAAGGAGAAAGCTTTGGCAAAGATTGCCAATGGCATTGGCCATGCAGGAGTCATCGGCGTGGTCGCATGGCGGGTCGTCATCATCACTCGCCACCTTCCTCTGACGCCTCTGGAGCTCCTCTATGGCTTCCCTCAATCGCTCCTCCGCCTCACGCAGCCGTCGCTCTGCCTCCGCGCTGTCCGCCAACAACCGGGCCGACGAATTCCGGTTTCTGGAAAAAGCCGGCATTTTGGATTCGATGTCGCCGTTGTTCTTATTGAAATCTGAAAGTAAAGAGAAAAAAGAAGAGATAAGTAATAAATTATTTCTATTTTTGTGAATATTTTCCTTTTTTTTTTAATTTTTATTTCGTGTCGGTTTTGTTGCTTTGGATTTTGTGAATTTTGTTGGCCAATTAGGATAAGGAGCGATCTATTCTCTTTGCTTTGCCTTACCGTAATTAGAAATAAAAAGAAAATGTAAAATATTCTAGGTAAAAAAAATTACGAAATAATATTAAAATTTTCTTTAATTTATATATCAAGGTAAATAATAGTTTTGAATAATTATATAAATATATATAATTTTTTAGATGTTAAAATGCATGATTCTGCTAAATAAATTAATTACATTTATAATTGGTGTTATATTTTTATTAATTAGTTATTATAGTAATAAATGTTCAAAAAATATAAATAACAAATAACAAAAATATTAAACTTGAGAATTTGTTAATTGATTCATACAATCACCTCATTTGATAATTTATATATTAATTTTTTTATAAAATATTGATAATTTATATATTCGTATCTTGTTTTATATAAAAATTACGTATTACAATTGTGTTGATATGAAAATATAAATTATATATATTTTTTATTAAATTTATTTATGATTTTTATTAAAATTTTAAATGATGTCATTTTTATTTTTTTTATTTATATCATTTTTAATTATATTATGATATCATATTTTAAATTATCAAATTTACTTTAAATAATAATATCCAATAATTTAAACTTTAAATTTTAATGTCATAATCCTTTTTAACTTTGTCTTATTTATACTACAATTCATTTGGAAAAATAACAAAAACATCGATCAAATGAAGCTTAAACAAATTTCATGTATTTCTTCCTAAATGACACAAGAAAAAAAATCATGAAGGGTGTATCATATTGAATTAATATTATAAAACATGATAATATGTTGTCCCCTCAAGAAGGCAAAATCATCAAATTTGCGTCGGGTTTCTTAGATTAAAGAAGTCTTGGTTTAAGGGTAATTCTAAGCGGCCACGAAGATAATGGCTTCGAATTTTGCAAAACATTGCCTGCCTGAATAAGGCAAGTGTGGTGAACTTGGGACCGTAAAAAATTAAACAAATATTTATATATCCATTGACAATTTACAAATAAGCAAATGTAAGAATCATAGAGTTGTAATGAACATGAACTAGATTATAATTTTTATGTATTTCCAATTTTCTCTGAAGAAGCAGAACTTGAATTTTGATCTTTCCAGGATGCTTGCCACTGTTTGTCATAGTAGGTGGCCTCATCAGCAAGCTTTCTCAGGTTATCAAAATCTTGGGTTCGTCTGAACAGGATGACACCGGTGACTGTCACAAACAATCCAGCCTTGCAAGTAATATTGCCTGTTTGCCCGACTAATCCAGCCCTGTTAAAGCATCCACAACGTAAGCCATGAAGAATCCTATCGTTGCAGCTCGACCTGCAAATATTGATATATTGGAATGCAGCTGAGAGATTATTCTGAAAGTAACAAAAATTAGAAGTTGTGCTTGCAGTGAGTGTAAGGAGTTTATTAACCATTGAGCAGCTCAGCCTCAGGAAGATATGTTCGCATCAGCCATGCCCACCAGGGTATGATTGCGCTTCTGAATTGGACTGGTTCTTGGTTTGTGCAGCCTCCGGATGCATCTCCAGGAATTTTCTCCTCCTTGCTTCTACAATACCTGCAAAAAGATTGCTGTTATGGAGTGTCTGATCAATTTGCCAATTTGGTAGGACGTATCTGATATCATTAGATATTCAAGAAATCATTTTGCCTTTTTCAATATGCTAGAAGGATGAATTTCAGCTATGAATGGAGGGGACTATAGATTCCCAGGGAGCTCACCTGCAACAATCACCCCATCCCAATCCATCCTACCATTTCTGACAAACATATTCAGATCCCATGTTCCATTCTTCCATCGTTCGTCCTGAATGATTCTGTCTCGAAGTTGCCTTTCAATTATCGTCAGGATCCTTTTGATTTTAATTTGTAAAGCCGGTTTCTCTTTTTCATCTATCTTAAAGCCATTTTGGCCTTCTAGGGTGACAGCATTCATCATTTGTTTTGTCCCCAGAGAATAAGCTGTTTGGTTTGTTTGCTGTTGCTTCCTAGTGACATGATGTGAGCTGCAAGCTCGTTGCAAGAGCAGAAATGGCAATGGAAGCCATAGTCGGTTCAAAGGGAGTATTCTTTCTTTGGTTCTTTGCTCTTCTCTAAAGCTCTTGAGGGGATTGGAAGTATGCAATTTGCCCATACTTTTTAATAAACAAGATTATCTTTCCATAACTTCCTGTCAGAGAGTTATGGGCAAGGTTTTGGTATTTATTTTTATATCTTTGTTCCTTTTGCCAATTTTTTCCTCTTATAAAGCAAAGAATTATCCAGTATTCACTGTGCTCACTGAGGCTGATTCTGCAGAGTTACTAGTTTTGTGTCAGAAATATGTTATATAATATATTTTATTAGAGTCACCAGTAGCTTCTGACTCAGTCTTCCAAATTGAGATCTTCAAACTTGCAATGACATGGTAAAAAACATATAGAATTACAATGAATTCAATCTCAAAGCTGAATGAATGTTGAACACAGTTAATGCATTATTCCAATACAAAGCTGGTAAAAATTGAAATTTAACAAATACCCCCCATTAATAATCTTCCTTAAGGATAAATGGGATAACGATTAAAAGTTTTGAAGAGGAAAAGATAAGAATGTTTCAAATCTATTGCTTGAGCTTGCTATGGAGACTAGAAACCAAAATAGGGAAAGAAACAGAAATAAGAAATGGAAGGGACATTTATGCTTCCCATCCTCTCAGGATAGTAGCACGAGCAACACGGTTTACCCCAAGTGTAAAGGCACCCATCCGGAGATTGCAATTGTGTGACTGGCACATGTTCTTGATGTTATGAAAAGCTTGAGTCATGTACCTCCTCAGCTCCTTGTTCACTTTCTCTTCATCCCACATGAAACCTTGAATGTTCTGCCAAATCGGATGTAAAAAAATAATATCATGATACAGTATCCTTCTTTAGCTTAACTAGTTAATGATATAAACTTGCTTTTGTTGCCATTGATTCAATTCAAAATGATTGTATGTCTTAAATGCTTTGTGTACCCATTGAATTAACCATTACAGATGAAGTAAGCAGTGCCATGATAAAATCATCTGAAAAAGATAAGATGCATGGCAAACAGACTAAAACCTTTTACCTGAACCCACTCAAAGTAGCTGACAGTTACCCCTCCTGCATTGGCATATATGTCAGGTAGTATTATTACTCCTTTCTTTGATAGAATCTGCAGTATTAAAATCTCAGATCAGAATTTCGCTTCCATCTTTAGGATCAGAAAACAAGAGGACGACAATTTACCTCATCTGCTTCTGGATCAGTTGGATGGTTTGCTGCCTCTATTATGAATTTTGCCTTCACATCTGCAGCATTTTCCCTTTAAAGGAGAACATGATGAAAACAATATGTGAGACAACCCATATTTGAAGCAATTGATGGGAATGTAAATGAATCCAATTAAGATACAGTAAAAGAAAAAGATAATTCCCAAACAGATTGCAATAGAGCCATGAGTTTGTTCAACTGCTGAAATATTCCACTTTAATAATGGAACCTTCTCAATGGAGGGATCAAACAATTTTAGATTTGCATTTACATGCTCTAAATAAAGTTCAACTTTTATCAGCAAGGACAACATATTCTGACATCATTTCCAATATAGAACATATAAGTTGTCCTGCTGAGATGAAATAAATGGGTTATGTGACACTTAAGAACTAATAAAGCCCTAAATTAGAACATCTTAGCTCTGATTGTCATGAAAAATTAGTACAAATACAACTTTGACCATGTTTATTCCTGCCTGTATTTATCCATATAAGCACAAGTTCTAAAGCTGATGTTGGCTTAGTGTTTCAACATCTAATCAACTATGATTAAGAAGCCATATGTAAACCATTGAGCCATTACCACTCCAATAAACTTTTAAAGGGAATGGGGTAAACTATGCACTACAACAGTTTAGATGGAATAAAAATAAAATAGAAGAGCTAGAAATGGTAGCATCCAGCAGAACAAGCAACAGCTTACACAAAAACGTGAGAACCAAGATGCCCAGCAATGGATTCTAACCTGTTCAGGACTCCGCCTAAAGCACATGGGATGAGAACATCACATTCATGTGCAAGCAGTTTCATTTGGATCCATAGAGTCCCACCATTGAAGCTTTTCAAACTGCCAGTAGCTTCTTTATGCTTTAGCAACTCAGGTATATCAATTCCATTTGGATTCTTAACAGCCACCATGTGATGTCACTCACCGCAATAACCTTACCACCCCTCTCATGTATGAGCCTTGCTGCCCAAGACCCCACATTACCAAAAACCCTAGAAAAAATTTAATAATATAAACATTAAAAAAAGAAAAAACAAGTTTTGAAGTATCTCGAAGGAAAAATTTTTAACCATGTATGAATTTATGTTGACCATACCTGAATAACAAAGGTCAGACCCTTAATTGACTCCCATATTCAGCAAGTAAAGCTTCAGTTGCATAATACAACACCACGACCAGTGCAGCCTCCCTGCCTAGCGATCCACCTAAATCCTAAAATTCCCAATAAAAGTATATTTACATTTTGTTAAACATTACAATACAAGCTTTAAATATCAGTATTTAGCACTTACTATCGGCTTTCCTGTAACAACAGCTGGCGAGTGTCCATGAAACTTAGAGTATTCGTCCAAAATCCATGCCATTGTCTGCACATATTTATTCTTAATATACATATAAATTTAAGAACGTAAACCAAGTGGAATTTAAACAATTTTGTGGTTTACAAACCAAAAGAAAGTTCATGAGAAACAAAACATAACACAGTGAGGACAATATAACCTGTGCATTAGTTCCCATGTCAGGGGCAGGAACATCTGTATGTATACCAATGAGATCATGGATCTTTTGAGTGAAGACGCGAGTTAGACGTTCCAGTTCACTCTTACTTAAATCCCTAGGAGTGCATCCGATGCCACCCTTTGCACCACCATAGGGAATGTCTGCTACAGCAGTCTTCCAGGTCATTAGTTGAGCCAAGGCATTTACTTCATCAGGGTCAACCTTTAAACAAAATTAACAAACATCAATTGTCAAGTTCAAT